>JAODAL010000828.1:0-268111 GCA_025379985.1 Phyllomedusa bahiana | reverse complement strand
CCTCCATGGGTTAAAGTAATATCGAGATTCAGAACCAAGTTCAAAGCTTAAAAACAATTAAAAACCTCTTTTGAGACCCTTAAGCCTACGTCCCTTAAGACTTGGAAGCTTTCCCCCCAAAATTCAATAAATCACATGGATGACCTAGAAAACAGAAATAGGCAAAATAATATTGGCATTTGGGGGCTGCCAGAATCGGTCAAAACCCAAGACTTGCCATTATCTCTCACCAAATTTTTCACCAGGTTAAGGGCTCTGCTTTTCGTGATCCCTCGCCCCGGTCCCACTGGAGCCCGGTGAGTGAAGCTTTTATTAGCCATCTGGTCCCCTTTCTGTGCCCCACATTTATTTGCACCCTGTTTCAATTCCTGATTTGTGTGTGATATCCCCCTTTTATTTTTTATTTTTTTGTGTGTGTGTGTGTATGTGTGTTGTTTTCCTTCAAACCCCCCTCCCCTCCCCCCAGGATTAAGCAGGCCCAATTCCCCAATATTGAAAACTCTGAACTCTTTAACAATCCTCAGAAGACTTACTGTTGTTTTTTTCTCTGTCAGCACTACCCCTTGTGCAAGGATTGACCCCCATATAGGAGTGGACGACAGCGACTTCTGCTGGTCTGTAGCAGCCCCTACAATGCGAAAGTTAGTCTTTTTGCCTTTAGAGCTAAGACTCTGTTCTCTATTGATTATCACAATGTTTTTGTTTACTTTGAGATGTTATGCTGATCGGTCACAATCTCGTTCAAGGTCTACAGGAGGTTCCGCTTTCTTCCCAGGGCTAAATCCACTATTCTCCTCATGCTGCGCCTAAAGATTCCTTCCTTCAATGTGAAGGGGTTTAGCATCCCTGAAAAAAGGTCCCAGATATTGTACTAAATGTACAAATCCGGTTCACATATTCTGTGTTTACAGGAGACCGATTTATATAAAAAACGTATGCCTGACCCTCTGTGGCCTATCTGGGGGTTGTGTATTTCCCCTACCAGGCCCCCCATATTCCCCACCTCCCCCCCCCTTTTGTGTGTGTGTATGTGTGTGTGTGTTTGTTGCGTGTTTGTTTCATGTGCTTCTTTATTCTTGATTTTTGTTTGCTCTTCAACTAGGGCTTACTTGAGATCTTAAAAAAATGGTACATGTTATTACTACTGTGATACTCTTTATTCTTCTTACATTGCCCGTTTTATCAGGCATTTCATATACCTTTGTTAATGTTACATGATGGTTGTATTACTTCTGTGTGAACTTATGTTCATGACGTGTGGAACCCTCCGCATGAGTTATTTCTAGCTGTACACAATTTCTCATCTTTTTTTGTTTATGTGTACATTATGCAACACTTGTTTTCATAATTTTATTGTTTAATAAAACTGTTCTTGAATTTGAAAAAAAAAAACTTATGCCTAAGTGGCGAAATAAATATTACCCTGCCTGGTGCCATAGTAGTGGTTCAGAGGGGAAGACTAAGGGAGTGGCAGTGCTCTTTCATAAGTCCCTGCCTCATCTAATTCTGGAAGTGAAGGAGGATAGGGACGCCCGGTATGTCTTTGTGAGATGCAACATACAGGGCCATAACTTTACCATCGCTAACATTTTCTCCCCTAACCAGGAACAACTGTCCTTCCTTGCGAAGATGTTAGACGGCTTGAACGCCTTTGCTCAAGGCAGAGCCGTCTTAACAGCATTATGGGCCCCTGGGCAGAGTTGTGAACTGGGCCACCAAACCAGCGCAGAATACATAGAACACATTACTTAGGGGTTGTTCACACAGAGTTTTCACTCCGTGTTACAAGCGCTTTGTAGATCCGTCTTGAGGACCGACAGGTCGGACCCCAAGACGGATCTAAACAATTATCAGTGAGTTCATCACTGCGGGCTATGAGGAAGATGCAGCGGCGTTCACATGAGAGATCATTGACATGCAATTCTTTCAAAGACGGACCCGAGCTGCGCTATGGAAACACGCAGCGGCGATCTCTCATGTGAACGCCGCTGCGTCTTCCTCATAGCCCGCAGTGATAAAGCCACTGCTAATTGTTAGATGCATCTCTGGGTCCGCTCTGTCGGTCCCAGAGACGGATCCTAAAAGCGCTTGTAACACGGAGTGAAAACGCCGTGTGAACAAGCCCTTATCCCAAAAAGTAAACACATTTCACCCCACTTAGAATTTTACGCAGGGACAGCAGGTGGCGTACACTGGATAGGATTAGATACACAGGGACAGCAGGTGACGTACACCGGATAGGCTTAGATACCCAGAGACAGCAGGTGGCATACACCTCCTCCCCACTCCTAACACCCCACACACCTCCCCCTCTCCCACTCCTAACACCCCACCCTCAATCACTCAGTCATTATGAAGTTCAGGGTCCAGGGGGCCAGGCAGTCTTCAATTCCTTCAGTTTCAGCTGCCGATGGTGTAAGAGGACAGGGAGGGGCAGCACAGCTCCTCTGTCTCCCCAGCAGTCTTCTGCTCTTCAGTTGCCTGCACTGAAGAGAGGGAGGGGAGAGGGGGAGAGAGAGGGAGGGAGGGGCAGGGCTGTGTGCAGGTGCTCAGTGCTTCGCTACAGACTGGCTCCTGCTGTGATTCAGCTCAGTGCTGCCTGCCTGCGCTGTGAGGAGTAAAGCGCAGGCAGGACACAGCAATAGCAGGAGCCGCATCAGGCATCGCTGTAGCCTGGGCCCTGCTCTAACTGCTGCGCCGCCTTGTCTGTGCTTTAGAGTGCAGGCAGGGGCCGGGCGCACCAACCAATGTCCCTGCATGTATTCACTGCCGTCTATTCCATTGTGCTGAGTAGGCAGCTGCCCGAGGGGGCCCCCTGAGCTCAAGGCTCTATCATTCTCTGTGTGGACTTTAATGTACCCCTACATACGCTTTTAGACAGAGCCTCGGGTTGGTTCCTTTCAATAAGTTGAACAAAATTAAAAAGCTTTTGCACAAGATGCAACTAGTTGATGTGTGCCGGATCTTACACCATACTATGCGAGACTACACCTTTTACTCCCCCGCCCACAGGCTGTATAGTCACATTGACTAGGTTTTCCTTCACCACTCTCTACTGTCGCACGTACAGCAATCTTCTATCAATCAGATATTATTCTCAGATCATGCACCGGTCCATTGTGAGCTCAGAGTCCCGAATACTACCTGCAAACTGTTCTCCTGGAAATTGAACAAGTCCCTCCTCAAGGATGCTCTGTGTTTAGCGGATCTGAAGTAATCGGTCCAGTGGTTTGCGGAAGACCACATTACGAACCCCACTTCCCCATCATTTAAATGGAAGGCCTTGAAGGGTGTCCTCCGAGGAGTATTAATTAAGCATGGCGCTAGGCTTAAAAGAGAAGCAGGAGCAAAACTGATGGATATGCTTGCCAGACTTCACACCTTGGAAGCAGCCCATAAAAACTCCTGTGACGAACCGATCTATAGAGAATTGATTCAGTTGAGGAGTGGTATCCGCCGATTGCTGGACCAGAAAAATAAGAGCTATAAGCAGATCTGTGCAAGCTCATTCTATGAGTGGAGCAATAAGCCCAGCAGAATGCTAGCCAGAGCTCTGAGAGATAAGAGGGCCTCTCTATACATTCCCTCAATCAAAAACAAATCTGGTAAAGTAGTCCATCTAACCACGGAAATGCTGTAGAGTTTCCGGGTTTACCAATTCGACTTCTATAATCTTCCGGCTCAGTTTGGATGAGTATCTGACCCGCACAGCCCTACCAAGAATTTTATCTGAGAGGCTGCGAGCTATTGAGAACCCCTTTTCCTAGGACGAATTGGAGACCGCGATTAGGGCACTCCCATCGGGCAAGAGTCCAGGTCCTGACGGGTATACGTCTTTATGTGCTGAGCTCTTGATCCTATGTTGAGCTCTTTTAAGTCTATCTCATTGACCTCACCCTCTCCCACCCCCTCCCCTCCCCCCAGCTCTTCAGGCATATATCACTGTAATCCCGAAAGAGGATAAGGACCCTTTGCTCTGCTCTAGTTACCGACCGATTTCACTTCTAAATACGGACGTGAAACTTTTCGCTAAGATGCTGGCCACTCGACTGAATTCCATATTGGGTGAAATAACTCACCTTGACCAGGTGGGGTTTGTCACTTCCCGAGAGGCAAGGGACAACACTCTCAAACCTTTTTCTATTATCCACCACTCGCAAAAGAAGGAAATGCCCTGTATGTTGTTCTCACTGGACGCCAGTGGCGTTTGATAGCGTGGACTGGTCCCATAGGGAGGCCTCACTGAAAGATATAGGGCTAGGGCCCCTTATGATACAGTGAGTTATGGCCCTTTACCAGAACCCTCATACTCAGATTATAATTAATGGCCCGTTGTCCCCCCCCCCTCCCCACGTGGGTATATACAAAATTGCACCAGGCAGGGTTGCCCCCTCTCGCCCACCCTGTACGTGTTAGTCATGGAGGGACTCCTGCAGGACATCAGGCTCAACCTGGGTACTAGAGGTGTCAATCTCTACCATGCGCAACATAAATGCTTGGCCTACGCAGATGACCTTTTATTATATATCACAGAACCATTGATCTCTCTTCCAGTCCTGATGTCCTCCTTGGGACTCTTTGGCTCTCACTCCAACTTTAAAATTAAGTAAGTGTACAGCTCTCAATGTGGATCTGGGAGACGACAGTGAATATTGTGAAGTCCAACTTCCCATTTGTTTGGTCAGCTACAACATTCAAATATCTGGGGGTTTATATTCCCACTAACCTTTAACTCACATTAGACTTTAACTTCAGCCCATTATTGAATACGATTGTGACTGACTTGGCGCGGTGGAACAAAAATGACTTCTCCTGGCTGGGCCGAATTAATATTATCAAAATGAATGTCCTGCCTAGACTGTTATACCTGTTCCAGGCCATACCCTGTCTATTGCCTAAATCCTTCTTCCAATCCCTAGACAAGGGTGTTCGTGACTTCATATGGTTAGGTAAGATGTCTAGGATTGCAAGAACGACGCTAATTAGACCCAAACAAGAAGGGGGACTCGCTGTACTGGACTTGAGGGTGTATTACGCCGCTTCAGTGGCAGTGCGCTTTGTTAAATGGTTTTATAATACTACTTCAAAACTTTGGATACACTTAGAGGAAGAGGCCCATAATGCCTCACTCTCCTACCTACCCTGGCTGCATTCCTCCCACTTGCGGAGGGTGGCCTTGCTTGCCCTTCCCCTAGTCGCGCAGCAATCATTACTAGCCTGGCGTGCGAATGGATCTCTTCACTTCTGACGGCCCACAGACCCAGGTCTTTCATAACCCAGCTTTGGGTTTGAAGAAGCTCGCTGGCACCTCGACTAGATCTGGCCCTAAGAAGCCACCAGTATTCAGAGATATCATCTCTACTGCCTCACTAAAAAACATGGATGAGATCTCATCCGTGCTACACCCACTGCCCTTCAATTGGCTGACTTTTATGCAGATCTCGCACTTCTACTCCAAGAACAAGCAGAGTCTAAAACTACATAGAGAACTAGCAACCGTTTTATGACCTACTCATACAGTCCCTGACCAATACTGAACCAGCGTACCGAAATGGCTGTAGCAGGGAACTTCAGAGTCCTTTCTCTGAAGAGGAGTGGGAGAAAGCCTTGGTTCTATCGCATAAATTACTCATGACCAGGGCCGTCTCTTCCATTGGGCAGATTAGGCAGTAGCCCGGGGGCCCCATGAGCACAGGGGGCCCTTCCGAGCAGCTCCCTACCCTGCCCAGTGAATACAGAAGCAGGACGGGGTATTAGGCTGTGCGACATCATCAGGACGGGGAGGGACGCAACAGGCAAGGAGAGAGAGGGAAAGATCTGCAGGGAGATGTGAGAGGTCATTGGAACAGCAGGACTTGGCTCTGCTGCTCCACTTACATGATCGAGCACACTCACCTCATCCTTGCAGCAGGGAGCAAGCACCAGCCGTCTCAGTTCCCTGTCAGTTCCTCTGTGTAAGTAGTCTGGCCACATTGCAGGGTTGGGGGGTGAGGGTTAGGGGCTGTGCACGAACCACAGACCAGTCACACACAGAGGGAGATTATGAAATTTTCCCACCCCTCGTTCTCCTCATAGCAGAACATCGTGGGGGCTCATGTGAGCAGCAGGACTGTTCAGGGCCGTCTCTTAAATTGGGCAAGGTAGGCACTTGCCCGGGGGCCCCCTCGGGCAGCTGCCTACTCTGCACAATGGAATAGAGGGCAGTGAATACATGCAGGGACATTGGTTGGTGCGTCCGGCCCCTGCCTGCACTCTAAAGCACAGACAAGGCGGCGCGGCAGTTAGAGCAGGGCCCAGGCTACAGCGATGTCTGATGCGGCCCCTGCTGTTGCTGTGTCCTGATGCGCTGTGAGGAGTAAAGCGCAGGCAGCACTGAGCTGAATCACAGCAGGGGCCAGTCTGTAGGGAAGCTCTGAGCTCCTGCACACAGCCCTTCCCCTCCCTCCCTCTCTTCAGTGCAGGCCACTGAAAAGCAGAAGACTGCTGGGGAGACACAGTAGCTGCACTGCCCCTCCCTGTCCTCTCAAACCATCAGCAGCTGAAACTGAAGGAGTTGAAGACTGCCTGGCCCCCTGGACTCTGAACTTCATAATGAGTGATTGAGGGTGGGGTGTTAGGAGTGAGGGAGGTGTGTGGGGTGTTAGGAGTGGGGGAGGTGTGTGGGGTGTTAGGAGTGGGGGAGGTGTGTGGGTGTTTTAGGAGTGGGGAGGAGGTGTATGCCACCTGCTGTCCCTGCATTTCTAAGCCTATCCAGTGTAAGTCACCTGCTGTCCCTTTGTATCTAAGGCTATCCAGTGTACGCCACCTGCTGTCCCTGCGTAAAATTCTAAGTGGGGTGAAATGTGAAAAAAAACGTAATTGCACCGTTTTTGTTTTATGGTGTTTACTTTTAGGATCCGTCTCTGGGACCAACAGAGCCGACCCAGAGATGGATCTAAACAATTAGCAGTAAGTTTATCAATGCGGTCTATGAGGAAGACACCGCGGCGTTCACATGAGATCGCCGCTGCCTGTTTCCATAGCGCACCTCGGGTCCGTCTTTGAAAGAATTGCATGTCAATGATCTCTCATGTGTAGTGTCGGACTGGGGGAGTCTGGGGCCCACAGGGGAGTTGATCTTGGGGGCCCACCCTACTGTACATGAAAATATGACCGGCCTCTCGGACATAAATGCCCCATTTTACCACATAATACAGTGTGCAAAAAAGAACTGTATTGTGTAGTACAATATTAAGTTAGTCACACATATGCAAGACTAGCATATCATAGACACAGGGCTAAGTAGCTCCATCCATATCCTCCTCCACCCACATACAATATCCCCCTCCACCCACATACAATATCCCCCTCCATGTTTCCCTTGGTCACGCACCTCACCACCTTCTAAAATAAACACCAGCAAGAAGGTAAAAGTCTAACTCCTATCACAGGGTTAGGCGTTCCCTCACACTTACAATCAGGGACAAGTGTACGCTGCCACTATACTCGCACCTACAACCCTACAACACCACCATATAGAGACCACATAGAGGTCAGACACCATTACAGTGCATACAGCACTGATCCAATATAGAAGTAAAATAACCCCTGAAATCAGGGACTCACCGGAGACGGCTTATCTGAAGAGTCGTTCTCTCATGAGTCATTCTTATTCCCTTTTCTTCTGCATCAGTTCCAACCGCCATGAAGACTTGTCCCCGGCCAAAACTAAATCCCTGCAAAAATTACACAAATATCTTAGAACCCCTCTATTTTCCACATCTCTTTACCCATTCCCACCTCTGTACAAACTGCCCAAGGGGTTGGAGGGTGGGGAGAGACTAACCCCCTTGAGTTTAATCCCTATAACAAATGGACTGCTGCCCCTCTCAATTATATTACCAGGTAGGTAGGCAAGACCCCTAGTGGGTAGGCAAATGGGCAAGGTCACAGGTAACTTGATAGGCCCTATTTAGGTGGGTAGACCCTCGCTGGAAAATTTTAAAGTAGGTCAGCCCCCAGGCAGGCTAGTGGGTACCTAGCCATGGGTGGGTAGGTAAATAGCCCTCAGGTAGATATGCAGGCCCTAGTTAGGAAAGTAGATCGTCTACAGTTAGGTTGGTGGACCCCAGTTAGGTAGACTGTAGGTTGGTGTTGGTGAGTCCCAATTAGTTAGGCTGTAGGTAGGTGGTTTCCCCCAGTTAGGTAAGCTGTAGGTAGTTAGGGTCCCCTTTATATAGGCTGCAAGAAGTTAGGGACCCCCTTGAAGTAGTATACAGGCAGTTAGGGCCTCCTTTAGGGTGCTTTCACACGGTGCGGTTTGACCGTGGTGAAGCACCCTTAGGTATATACAGGCAGTTAGGGGTCTCCTTTAGGTATTAACAGGGAGTAAGGCCTCCTTTAGATAGTATACAGGCAGTTAGGGGTCTCCTTTAGGTATATACAGGTAGTTAGGGGCCTCCTTTAGCTAGAGTGCAGTAAGTCAGCCCCCCCCCTCTTTTAGCTAGTGTGTAGGTAGTCAGGGCCCCTTTTAATATTTAGTCAGGGCCCCGCTTTAGGTAGTCAGGGCCCCCTTAGTTAGTCAGGGCCCCCTTAGTTAGCCAGGGCCCCCTTAGTTAGCCAGGTCACCCTAAAGTGGGCAGGACCCCCTTAGTTAGTCAGGATCCCCTTTATGAAGCCAGGGCCCCCTCCTTTAGTGGTCAGGGCCCCCTAAGTCATGGCCCCCTTTATGAAGCCAAGGCCCCGTTTAGGTAGCCATGGCCCCCCTTTAGGTAGCCAGGGCCCCCCTTTAGTAGCCAGGGCCCCCTTGAGTAGCCAGGGCACCCTTAGTTAGTCAGGACCCCCTTATGAAGTCCAGGGCCCCCTTAGGGATCAGGGCCCCATTAAGAAGCCAGGGCCCCCTTAGTTAGCCAGGGCCCCCTTTACTAGTCAGGACCCCCTTAGTTAGTCAGGACCCCCTTTATGAAGTCAGGGCCCCCCTTAGGTAGCCAGGGCCCCCTCCTTAAGTGGTCAGGGCCCCCTAAGTCATGGCCCCCTTTATGAGCCAGGGCCCACCTAGTTAGCCAGTGCCCCTTATAGTTAGCCAGGGCCCCCTCTCGGTAGCCTGGGCCCCCTCTTGGTAGCCAGGGCCCCCTTTAGTAGCCAGGGCCCCCTTTAGTAGCCAGGGCCCCCCTTTAGTACCCCGGGCCCCCCTTTAGTAGTCAGGGACCCCCTTGAGTAGCCAGGGCCCCCCTTTAATAGCCAGGGCCCCCCCTTGAGTAGCCAGGGCTCCCTTAGTTAGTCAGGACCCCTTTATGAAGTCAGGGCCCCCCTTAGGTAGTCAGGGCCCCTTTAAGAAGCCAGGGCCCCCTTAGTTAGCCAGGGCCCCCTTTTGTAGTCAGGACCCCCCTTTAGGTAGTCAGGGCCCCCCTTTGGTAGTCAGGGCCCCCCTTTGGTAGTCAGGGCCCCTTTTAGTAGCCAGGGCCCCTCTTTAGTAGCCAGGGCACCCCTTGAGTAGTCAGGGCCCCCTTTGAGTAGTCAGGGCCCCCTTTAGTAGCCAGGGCCCCTCTTTAGTAGCCAGGGCCCCCTTGAGTAGCCAGGGGCCCCCTTTAATAGACAGGGCCCCCTTTAATAGCCAAGGCCCCCTTTAGTAGCCAGGCCTCCCTTGTGGGTAGCCAGGGCCCCCCTTTTAAAACCAGGGCCCCTTTAGTACCAGGGCCTCTCTTAAATAGCCAGGGGCCCCCCTTTAGTATCCCGGCCCCCCTTGTGGGTAGCCAGGGGCCCCCCTTGAGTAGCCACGACCCCCTTTAGTAGCCAGGGGCCCCGTTTAGTAGCCCGGGACCCGTTTACTAGCCCGGGCCCCCTTTATTAGCCAGGGCCCCCTTGTGGGTAGCCAGGCCACCCTTTAATATGCAGGGCCCCCCTTTAATAGCCAGGGCCCCTTTTAGTAGCCAGGGGCCCAGATTGAGTAGCCAGGGCCCCCCTTTTAGAAGCCAGGGCCCCAGCTTAAGTGGTCAGGGCCCACTTATAAAAAAAAAAAGCAAACTACCACTCACCTGAATGCCGCTCCTGGCCGCTCCGATCTCCCCACCCCTTTAAGAAGCCAGGGCACCCTTAGTTAGCCAGAGCCCCCTTTAGGTAGCCAGGGCCCCCTTTAGGTAGTCAGGGCCCCCCTTTGGTAGTCAGGGCCCCCTTAGTAGCCAGGGCCCCTTTTAGTAGCCAGGGCCCCTCTTTAGTAGCCAGGGCCCCCTTTGAGTAGTTAGGGCCCCCTTTGAGTAGTCAGGGCCCTCTTTAGTAGCCAGGGCCCCCTTTTAGGGTAGCCAGGGCCCCTCTTTAGTAGCCAGGGCCCCCCTTTAGTAGCCAGGGCCCCTTTAATAGCCAGGGGCCCCCTTTAATAGCCAGGGCCCCCTTTAGTAGCCAGGGCCCCCCTTGTGGGTAGCCAGGGCCCCCTTGTAGTCAGGGGCCCCCTTTAATAGACAGGGCCCCCTTTAATAGCCAGGCCCCCCTTATGGGTAGCCAGGGCCCCCTTTAATAGCCAGGGCCCCCCTTTAATAGCCATGGGCCCCTTTTAATAGCCAGGGCCCCCTTGTGGGTAGCCAGGGCCCCCTTTAACAGCCAAGGCCCCCTTTAATAGCCAGGGCCCCCTTGTGGGTAGCCAGGGGCCCCCCTTGAGTAGCCAGGGCCCCCTTTAGTAGCCCCGGGCCCCGTATAGTAGCCAGGGACCCGTTTAATAGCCAGGGCCCCCTTGTGGGTAGCCAGGGCCCCCTTTAGTAGCCTGGTCCCTCTTGTGGGTTGCCAGGCCACCCTTTAATCGGCAGGGCCCCCATTTTATAGCGTGGGCCCCTTTTTGTAGCCAGTGGCCCAGCTTGAGTAGCCAGGGCCCCCTTTTAGTAGCCAGGGGCCCAGCTTGAGTAGCCAGGGCCCCATTGTAGGTAGTCAGGGCCCACTTATAAAAAAAAAAAGCAAACTACCACTCACCTGAATACCGCTCCTGGCCGCTCCGAGCTCCCCGCCGGCTCCATACTGCCGCCCTGCATAGGCGGCGCGGTGAAGTGACGTCACCGCGCCGCTTACGTAAGCAGTAGGGGCCGGCGCCCGGCAGGCTGAAGGCCTAACATCTTCAGCCTGCCAGGGAGAACAGCGGAGCGGAGCGCAGCGCTAGTGGCGCTGCGCTCCGCTGACACCGCGCAGCCCCGGGAGTCGGGGACATTAGTCCCCGGCTACCGGGCTCGGTCTCTGGGCGCTCGGGACGCAGGGCCTGGGCACTCTGGGAGCGGATACGCGGCCGGGCCCCGGGGAGCGACGGCACTGCCTCCGGGGCCCCCAGCAGCTCGGCCCAGTCCGAGCCTGCTCATGTGATGCCGCTGCGTCTTCCTCATAGCCCGCAGTGATGAACTCACTGATAATTGTTTAGATCCGTCTTGGGGTCCGACCTGTCGGTCCCCAAGACGGATCTACAAAGCACTTGTAACACGAAGTGAAAACTCTGTGTGAACAACCCCTAAGTGATGTGTTCTCTGTATTCTGCGTTGGTTTGGGGGCCCAGTTCACAGCTCTGCCCAGGGGCCCATAATGCTGTTAAGACGGCTCTGCATGGCCACCTATCAAGGGAGAAGGGGAAGGGGCTGCCCACTGCTCCATTATACAACCTGTTTAACCCCTTAAAACCTTGAGGTATGTTCTCATGATGTATTTGCAGGGTGTACTTTGTAATTGCGCTGCAATGCGTCCGAAGTACACCCCACAAATACGCTAAATCAAAGTTCTCATTGAATGATCTGATTTCACAGCATATTCCCAGGAATATACTGTGCACCAGTGGAGAGAAGCGACTTGTCACTTCTTTCTGTCACTTTAGCGCTGGGGAATATGAGACTGAATAGGGCCGGGCTGGAGCACTGTGGGAAGTATGTGCTGCCCAGCGCATACTTCCCACAGCAGGCATATTGTGGTACACACAGGTTAGCGCCGCTATATGTCGTGTGAACCTGGTCTTAGGCCGGGTTCACATCTGCATCCGAGGTTCCATTCAGAGCCTCTTGCACAGATTCCACCAAAAGTGACAGAAAAAAATATTGCAGCATTTTTTATGTTAAGATGTCACCCACCATGATAGAACCCCATAGTCGCCAATGGAGTCCATCAGGCATTGTCGCTGTACATTATTTAACAAATAATCACACGTCATGGGTATCCCATAATGGTACCCATAAAAACTACACTTCGGCTTGTAAAAAATGAGCCCTCAGGTCCTTAGGTGGAAAAAGAAAAAAGTAATTGATTACAGAAAATGGTGCCGCGGTGGAAATGTAAAAAAAAAGGGGAAAGAAAAGCATTTTTGTAATTTTACAAAGTACTACTACATACCATCCTATAGAGAACAGGTTGTTTATACTGAACTGCAAACTCCATAACAACAAACCCTCCCCCTGAAAATTGTGCAATTCTGTTTTTTTTTTTACATCATCAAGTAACATGACAACATAGCATGAAGACAAAAAAAATAAAAGCGTTAGGCAGGGAGGAAAAAAGTAACGTCATGTTAACAAAATCCCTGCACTGGTGAAGGGTTGAATAACACTGATTTAACAAGTGGGTACCTGGTGGGTGCTTTGTTCCCTCTACATAATATTATTGTAGAAGTCCTAGTGTAAGGATGAGGATCTGCTGGGAAAATATGGCGTCAGTGGTGGCTGTGCATCAAACTCTGCACATATGAGTCACAACTGGAAGAAGTTATCGCGGTCCGGGCCAGATAGAGAAAATGGGGGAAAATGGAACAACTCCTGTCAGAGGCGTCACCTGTGAGTCACTAGATTTAATTGTGTATTCTGACTTTTACTGTGTTTTATCTGTACTTTATAAATTTGCTCAGTCTGCAATATGACTGCAGATTGCCTCTGTGCTGCCTAATCACCATATGACCACTGTATACAGTCTCCGCATGGTGGTAATTTTCACTAAAAGTATACTGGTCATTTTGGTATTTTATTACCGTGTTTTTATTCATCAACAGTATGCAGGTATTTCTCAGTCCCTGTATGAGAGTCTTTTTATATACAGTTTGTTGGTGCTATGTAGTCACTGTTTGATGGTATTATAATATAGCTATCTGATATTATGTCATATATTGTAAGGTAATACTGTCCAGCAACAGTATAGAGGTATTATTTAGTAATTGTATAGAGGTCACATTCAGGTAGTGGTATGGTGGAAATATTCGCCAATGTTATGTTGGTTTTATTCATTCAATGTATGATGGACTTAGTCATGGTATTTTATTATTTTTGAAAGGGGAAAAGCTGTTTTTATGTTTGTGATCCCAATATACAACTAGCAAGGAGATTTTTATCCGGTGACGTCAAACCCCAAAAGGGAGGGGAAAAAACCGAAGTCCAGGGGGTAGAGTAAGGACTTTATTCTTTTTTTCTTAATTTTTTAAAAAGTTAAAAAAAAAACCCAATACGCACAAAGGAAAACTGGGCAACAGCCCCTCCCCGGTGAAAATAGCCACCAGACGCTTTTGGAGTCAGCCGACTCTTGCTTTTTTGTTGCAAAAAATGGATTACCAGCGGGTTTAAAAACCCCTAAAAAACCCCAATCCCCGTGGGGGGAAAGCAATTCTATGAATAGAAGGGAAAGAAAAACTTGTAAAAAAAAACACAATAAAATTGGGGTTTTAAACTTGCGGGTGGGGGGGGGATATATTTTTTGTATCCCCCACGACGGGGCTTTAATAGCCTTTCCTTTTTTCTAAAAACATCCCCAGTGTTTAAATCCACCAATCCCCAAAGAATATATAATTATGTAAAGTAGAATATCTTTTTTAAAAAACAACTACTTCAAGTTCGAGAATAGTTACTTTTTACAATTAGAGGGGCTCCTTTGGGTGCCACCTTTTCTCCATCTTTGGCCAAAATTTCTATTTGGAAAGGTGGGACAAACCCTGCCCTGTACAAAGAAGGTAATCCATTATTGATTGTATAGTGTGGTAGGGGGGTTACATTGGGCGCCTCTTGGAAAACCTGGGGGGGCGCATTTTTGGGCGCTCATACCAAATTCTTGGAGTATATTTAAAAATCCAAATTTTTTTTTTAATTTTTCGTTTTAAGGGCATGGAATTTCCAAAGGGGGGCCCTTTTTTGGTTTTATTTTTTAACGGAAAATAATGGGGGAAAAAGGGAAAAATTTAGTCTAGCCTATAACCCTAAACCCCAATTTTTAGGTAATACCATTTTTAAGAGCCCAAAAGTAACCAGGGTATTCGATTAAAAAACCATCCCCTATTGGGGGAAAAGATTAGGGTTGGGTTTATGCCAAAAGAGGAGGAAGAAATTTGTAAAGCCAAAGCAATAATAATCAAAGAATCCTCAGAGGGGGGTATGTTTAAAAAAATATTTATAGGGCTTTCCCCCAGAATTTTAAAAAGTAACGCAGGAACAGTTTTGGTAACAGCTCACCCAAAAAAAGAAAGCCCAGGGAAGCAAAATTTTCTTTTTTTCCACCAAATTTAGTAGAAAATTTTTGGGCCCGATTTAAAAGGGGATCTTTTTGAAAAATCTTGGTTTTCTCAGAAAAAAGATGAGTCCTATGTAAAAACCCAGATGGAGGGGTACGAGTTACATCCAAAAGGGGTCAAACCCTAGGTAAAAATTCTGTTTTAAGGGACATACCCGCCTTTAAGGGAAAAATGGGAAAAAATTTGGTTTATCGAAAAGGGTCTTCTTCAAAGGGGGTGGCCCTAGATGCAGTTATGTAAAAAAGGCAAGGGGAAAAAAACAGGGTTTGTGGGGGAATTTACAAAAAAAAAAATAAAATTAATCCCTTTTGCAAACTGTGAAAAGTCACCATTGCTTTTAAAATTATAGAATGAAACCCCAAAGCAATATGAAAAAAACGTGGGCAGAAATATAAGAAAAAAAAAACACGCATTATGGAGCACATCGTTGTATAAAAAAAACAAAAAACCCCCAAAAGTAGGAGCAGCAAAGCATTTCGTGGAATGTTTATCAGGGGGGCATATTTAGGCTTGGGGGAAATTTTATGGATAGATAAAGGGGTTTTTATCCCTTTTTGAGGGGGGGAAAATTTGGGCTAAATGCTGAGGGGAAAAAGGGAAGCTGAAAAGGATTTTTTAGGTAGACACTTTGGGGACCCAATGGGTTTTAAAAATTTTCGTACGATATTTTATAAATATATTTTATGTTGGGCACCCCATCCAGAATTTTATGAAAATGGTTTTAATGTTTCTCAACATTTTAAGGGTAACATTTAACTAAGGGTTTTTGTTAAAAAAAATTAATAAAGGGGGCATTTGGGCCCAGTGTTTAGGGAACATTTTTGTTTTTTTTTTTACTTTTTTACTTCCTTTCCCCTTTTCATATGATTGCTTTTCCCCCCAAAGGGGGGATTTTGGGGTTTTTTTGGGGGTTTTTAAACCAGTGGTAATCCATTTCGCATTTACTGTAAACCCAAGGGGTCGGCTGACTCGAAACGCGTCTGTGGCTTTTTTCACCGGGGGGGGGGGGGGTTCTGTTGCCTAGTTGCCTTGTGCAGTATGGTTCCAGTTTTTACTTTGAAGAATTAAAGATATGATAAAGTCTTTCACTCTACTCTGGACCCTTCGGTATTATCGTCTTCTGGCGTGACGTCACGGACTATCCTCTTCTATGCTAGATTTAATTATGGTCCTTTGGAACTGAAATGGGGCTTCTAAGTGGCATTTCTCTCATCACAACTTTTTAATAGTGGCCTGTGTTGTCATAATTTATAATTTTTTTGGGGTCATGTTTTGCTGTGAGATTACAGCAATTATTTCATGGTCCTTTGTGAACAAGAATAATGTGGCTTTTTTAGTGGCATTTCTCCCTCACAATTTTTAACCAGTGGCTGAGAATGTCATTTTTATAATCTGTTTGGGTCATGCTGCTTTGGAAATGCAGCAAATACTACAGGTCCTATTCTAAAAAAATTTTGTTCTCTAAACAGACATTGTTCTTCACAATTCTCCAAAGTGGCTCACGGGTGATGTTTTGAAATTTTGGGTGGCATTTTGTTACTGTGACATGCAGCTATACTACAGGTGCCTATTATAAAAAAAATGTTGTTTTATAACAGACCATTTGTTTTTCACAATTGTCACAAAGTGGCTCAAAGGTCATGCTTTGAATTTTTGGGGGTCACTTTGCTGGTGTCAATCAGCTATACTTACAGGTCATTATAAAAAAATATGTTGTTTCTAACAGAACATTTGTCTTCCACAATTGTCAAAAGTGGCTCATGGGTCTTGTTTGAATTTTTGGGGGCAATTTTGCTTTGACATGAAGGCTTTTTAATCAGGGGTCCCCTATTATAAAAAAAATGTTGTTTCATAACAGACATTTGTTTCTTCCAATTGTCCAAGTGGCTCTCAAGGGTACATGCTTTGAATTTTTGGGGGCATTTTGCTGTGACATGCAGCTATACTACAGGTCACATATTATAAAAAAAATGTTGTTTCTAACACGACATTTGTTCTTACAAATTTTCAAAAGTGGGCTCAGGGTGATGTTTTGAACTTTTTGGGGGCATTTTGATGTGACATGCAGATATATACTACAGGTCTCATTATAAAAAAATGTAGTTTTCTAACAGACATTTGTTTTTCACAATTGTCAAAAGTGGCTCAAGGTTCTTGCTTTGAATTTTTGGGGGCATTTTGCCTGTGACATGTCAGGCTATACTAAGGGTCCTATTATAAAAAAAAAATGTTGTTTACTAAACAGGACATTTGTTATTCAACAATTGTCAAAAGGGAGCTCATGGGTTCTTGTTTTGAATATTTTTGGGGCATTTTGCTGTGACATGCAGCTATACTACAGGTCCTATTATACAAAAAAACTGTTTGTGTTTCTAACAGAATTTGTTCTTCACAATTGTCAAAGAGTGGCTCAAGGTGTGATTGGTTGTGCTGTCAGAAACAGGAATAGGTTGGACCACTGTAACTGGACACATATTGCAAAAACTGACTTGTTTTTTGCAAGATCTCTTAACATAGCTAGCAATCTGTATTGAAGACAACCCTATTAAATACAATTAAAAAAGAGAAACAAAGACATGGTGGGATTCAATCCATTTTTTTAAAAAAATGCGTTTTCTAGAATTTAAACTACTAAAAAACTTGCATGTACAAACATAGCTCGGTAAAAAATGCCTCTGAATTGTACAAGGGGCGGTTACAGGAAATACTTGATCGATGTAGGTTATTCAGAGGACATGGAGTATGGAGCCGTCGGAAAGAGAACAAAGTACAGACACAAATTCCTCCAGGCACATTGAGTAAAATGAGGGGAAAAAGAATGCCACATGAAAAAGGGCACCTGGGTGGAAACGGAGCCGTTGAACCACCAGTATTACAAAGGTGAAGCTCAATTTGCGTACGCATCATACGTGAGGGGCAAGCGCTACCCAGGTTCTGACTGTGTTTACTGAGGAAGGCTGGAGGTCATTTACATCACACTTCCGCTTCAGCACTTCTGCATTCAGCACGACTGTTTTCGTTTGCTGCGTCATAAGGGCATTTTTACCTTGTTTAGAGATTGACGGAAGCCAGCTGGGTCTCTACCGCACCCACTGTAAGACTCCCGGCCCTGGACTGCGGAACCTGCGTGTTAATGGATTGACAGATGCTAGCCTGGTCTCTCACCCACACCCAACTGTAAGTCTGGCAGCTGGACCTCCGTGTTACCAGTATGGCTGGACGGCAGCCACTGGCTTCCTCACCATTAGGGGCAATCAGGAGAGCTTCAAATTTCTCTAAAAAATCAGGATTTTGTAAAAGGTGATTTCTGCTGAGGTTAAAGTAGTGTCAAAAAAAAGGGGTCGCACCACGGGTCTGGACATCAAATTTTGCCACATTTGAGGCTTAAAAATCTTTATGGGGCTGGATTCACTATGGGGTTGCATCATTTGAATCTCCATGGGGATGGGAAGTCTTGTCCCTAATCACTGAAGAAGGATTGGGAGGAAAAATTAAACCATTGAATTCGATTGGCTGAATTCAACTTAGAAGCCAGAGAGGGCAAAGTCTTCTCAAACTAAGGAAGTGTTTTGAGGGATGTTTTAGGACTATTTTGTATTACTTATGGGGTGTGCAGGACGAATTAACACATCTACACGTGTAAGAAAAATACCTTTAAAAAAAATGCAGGGAGGGGTGTAGTTTAATGTTATCACACTTGAAAAAAAAGCAAAATGGTTAATAATGTAAAATATAAATAAAACTTCCCTAAATAAATTCTGTAAACAAATGTCAGTTAAATAAAAATATACTATATGAGGATGTCCACTGTACTAAAATAGCATAAGTGCAACACTTTGTGATTCTGTGGGTTTCAACAGGTTTACGGAGCGTTCCATTGTCTGTGGCCTCCAGGGAACAGGGGATGGATAGTCTATGTCAGTGAAAACTAAAATGGTGGTGAAAGACTCCTTTTTACGGGCACTTTTTAAATGGGGAGGGACATGCAGGTTTGGGGCTCTTGCTGTGAGCACAGGACTGGGATAGTCAAATGTCCAGAGTGAAACTACAAAATGTTGGTGGTTTGAACAAAAGACTCCTTGTACCAGTCACTTTTTTAATCTGTGGGATCAGATCAGGCTTTAATGGTCATACTGCGGTACAGGTACAGATATAGTATAATGTCCAGTTAACTAAAATCGGTGGTTCAAACAAAAGGACTCCTTTTCCCTGCAACTTTTTAAATTTGGGGGTCAGTACAGGTTTAATGGGTCATACTGCGGTCCGGACAGGTTAGTCAATGTCCAGTTCAACTAAAATGGTTGTTAAAAGGACTCCTTTTACAGTACTTTTCTTATCTGTGGGTCAGACCAGGTTTACATGGTATACTGCAGTACAGGGGACCGTTTTTATAGTTAATGTCCAGTTAGTTTCAACTAAATTGGTGGTCGTTGAAGACTACCTTTTTCCGGCAACTTTTTAATCTGGGGTCAAAGCAAGGTTTGTTGGGGCTCATTGCTGCGTTCCATGGACAAAGGATAATTCCAATGTCCCAGATCAAGTAAAATGATGTTCAAATTCATACTCCTTCCTGTCACTTTTTAATTTGTGGGTCATGCAGGTTTAAGGGTTCATGCTGTGGTGCAAGACAGAGGATAGTGAAATGGTCTGTGATTTTTTGTTTCTGTGGCTTTTATAACCTAATTGTCTTGACTAAGATTTGTAGCACGTATTAATTTTGCTGTTGTGGATGTTAATCACAGCTCCTCCATCCTCTGTTTGGGTTTTAAGAATGAAGGTGTTGTTCCTCTTCACTAGACATTTAATGGTCATCTCGGCGATAATCTATTACGACTATATCAGATATCTTATTGATAATTTGCCAATATCGACTATCGACCCAATGACGATAGTCAACGTAATCGCTCATCACTACTCATTATGTCACCTATCTGCCGCCACCTCAAAATTATGTCATTGTGCCACTCTCTGGCCTGAAACTTCTGCTGTTGCTGCCGCCACCTCCACACTGTGTCCTATTGTCCACATCTGTGGGCTACTTCATTGGATTCTGCAAACCCACACTTTGTAAAATTGTGCACTCTGTGGCATACTAATGCTATGCCGGGCACTCCTCCATTCTGTCTTTGTTGCCCTCTGCGGCCTACTCCTGCTGCCGCCATCCCCAGACTTTGTAATTGTGTCACTCTGTAGCGTATTCATGCTGCTGCCACTTCCAAAATCTGTCATTGTGGCCTACTCATGCTGCTGCCACCTCCACAATCTGTCAGTTGTGCCAATTTCTGTGGCTACTCATGCTGCCGCCATCTCCACACTATGTCATTGTGCCACTCTGTGGCCTACACATGCTGTTGCCAACTGACCACTCTCTCACTCAACCTCCCTGTGGTTTCCTAATGCTGTTTCTACCCTCCACCACTCTATGACATTACCACTATGTTTGGTTTTCTCCTTCTTTTAATCTGTCAGAAGGAATGAAAAAGACAAACACAACCAATTGTGTCTTTGGAGAAGCCGTAAGGCCAGTAGGACATGGTTCTTTGTTTGCATCAGGATTGTCTGATGAGTAGGTAGCCAAAAGCAGGAGTGGATACAAAACACAAAAGACATGCACATATTCCATATACTTGTCATCTCTGTTTTGGATTAACTCCTGTTTCTTTTTGGCTATAGCAATACTGATGGATTATTGACCAACACCCTCTTTACTCTTTCGGGAGAGAGGGGAGGGGCTCTTCATGTATCAGCATTTAACAGAACAGGTTCTGTCATAGTCTGTGGAATCATCTGATGATGGTGTAAAAGGAGTGCGCTCTTTGACGCTAGAGTAGGATCTTGGCCCTCTGCTTGGTTCTTTCCAGCTGGCGCTGACATTATCCTGTCAGGCTGCGTTTCCACTTCATGTCATTTGGTCAGTTTTGACCCCATAAGTGTGAAGCGAGTGGCATCTGTCATCTGCGTGTCATACTAAATCACAGCATTGTTTCAATACCAAACGACGCTTCCTATGCATATTTCTGTTCTACAACATCATACAGGCTCCCTGCAGCTGTATTTAACTTGACTCATCGCGAATACATTCGGAGCGAAACAAATTTTTGGGAAATTCGCTCATCTCAACTTTTTTTTTTTTCAATCACCAGCAGGTTTGCTGTTAGCCTTTACTTCCCCTGTGTCATTTTAGTAATGCAATGAATGAAGGAGTATAGGGTACTGGAGGACATCCAGTTATTTGCAAAGATTCCTCAATAAAATGTTCTACTGTAAAGCACCTTCAATCACAGTGGCCATGGAGAGCTATAAACTTAAATATCAGATTTCCACACAAAAATTATACATGAACAAAAAAAAAAAGTTTTCAATGTACTATAACTTTTGGCATCAGCCTGTGCACAACCTGAACTTCATGGTATTTCCACTGTTCCTTTTTTCCTGTCTCTTGAGTTCAGGCTGAGTCTACCGCTTGAGTATCTACCATTCTACCATGGTGCATGTTAAACCTTGATACTGATATAATTACATTTGTGCCTGAATCCAAGTTGATCATGTTGCAATGGGTGGGGGTAAGAGGAGTTTTTAAGAGGGGTAAGCTGGATATCACTTCTGCTCCTTTGATTTCAGCTTTGAACATCCACTACATGTGCTTAGTGCTGGTGGACAGAGACTTCCAGCTAATACCACCTTAGGAGATCCACTTGTATAGAAGTGAATATGTTGATTAGAAGCCATATCTCAATGACAATGAACATATTAGGTGGACTTTATAAGAAGTATTTAAATGAACACCAGGGGGCACTAACAACAGGTATGTAATTGAAATATCTAGACAAAAGGGGTGACGTCTGAAAATTGGTGTAACCACCACAGTTTTGAGGCGCATTTAATCAGTGTAAAGTGCATTAGGCGCATAGCGTTATGGAGGCGCACAGCGTATCATTGCTACTATATTTAACGCACCTTTTTAGCCGCATTATGTGTCGTGCCCAGCGTATTATGCACCTAGTTTTGGTATATTACAGTTCATTTATACCGAGAATTTGGGGCCAAAAGTTTTTTTTTGCACATAATACACCAAAACAGTGGGACATTTGTATTGGGACATGTCGCCCAAGGACTTTTTTTCTTAAATGACCCCAGTTGAATGTGGTCTAACAGAGAAATGTATAAGTTAATCATGGTACAACCCTTAGGTCTTAGTAAAAGTACTCTTAAATCCTGAAAAAAATTAGAGAAAAGAACATATTTTATCTTGTGGCGCAGATAAATTGAGACTTGGAGAGTGTCACAGTTAAATTTGGTGAAAAGAGAAAGATTTTATTTCCATACAAACTGTAAAAAAAAAATCATATAACACATGGAACAGAGTAAAGTCAGAGGGCCCTGGGTGTGTGGAAAGTTAGAAAACTCTACAGTATAGAAATCTGTGACACAGAATGAGTTATAGTCAGCAGGCCAGGGCTCTCCTCTAGCTTCTATACAGATTGGTGCTTTGTGTATCTACTGTGTTTTAAAATGCCAGTAGTGTATACTGCACTTGGTATGATCCAACTGAAAGCCTGTCACTTCAAGTTTTACAGATACTGCTGCTGATGCTCAGAAGTCTTCATTTGTGATGTGGGGTGGGGAAAAATAGAGCAAAGCATTTGCTTGTCTATAGTTTGTGTAGTGACTAGACACAGGCAGAATTTTTTGCACTGATTATAACTGGAATGCTGTACTTGTTTTACAAGAGGAATATCATAAGTTACCAAGAGCTGAACAATAAATCTGAAAAGCAACTTTATATAGTACAAAGAACAAAAGAGGGTGAAAGAAACCACTCTAACAAAGAAGTGGCTGTAAACATTTTGGATGCAGTGCCATCTACTGGCAGAAATGGAGAACTGAAAGATTCTGAAAAAACCCACAATTAGTATAGGTGTGTATTGAAACAGTACATTACTTAATTTATACTAGTTCAAATTTTGCAAATGTATTCGGAGTTACAGAATTCTGTTTTTAAGGGGTTGTCCAGCCAAGGCCAGATTCATATCTGTGTTCGAGGGTCCATTTAACGGCAGTGGGTCTGTTAATTGACGGACACCAACAGCACGTGACAGACCCTATTGACAACAATGGGGTTTGTCAGATTTCCGTCATGGAAGCTGTAATTTTAATGTAAAAATAGTGCTGCAGTAGTTTTTCCGTAATTTTTGACAGAATCTGCACCAGAGGTTCTGAATGGATCCTCCAATGCAAATGTAAAAATAGTCTTAAATACCTCATTTTCATTTACCCTATTATTTATTAGGAGTGTTCTTCTTTTAAAGGGTTTTTCCATCTCAGACATGTATGCCATATCAATAGGCAGTGTCGGTCTGGGGTGCCTGGGGCCTACCACAGCCTAAGAATTGATTCTAAGGACCCGCACCAAAACTAACGCATTGTGCCTCCCTGCCTCCATCACCTTCCCAGTGCCCCCTTCCAGTCTCCCTTCATCTTATACAGACTGGTGTGATGACATAATCATACTAGCCTGTAATAAAGATAAAGCACTGGGGCTTCTGAGTCTCCCTCACCTAATTGCACCACCGAATGACACATTTTAAACAAAAATTGTCAAAAGCTATAACACAAAGTTCTAAGTATAAAACCACTAAATAATGCTGATACATTTAAAAGATAACACGACTGCACAAAACCAGAGCCCCAAGGCCAATATTACCAATAATCCTACTAAGACCAAAAACCACAACATCATGACCACATATCACCACCACATAATGGTTGAATAATACCTCCACATATCAAGAAAATATAGGGCCACTTGTATGAAAACTGACGGTCTAAGACTTTCTTAGTTGCCCATAGCAACTAATCAGGGTTCCCCTTTAATTTCATATAGTGCTCTGAAAAAATGAAAGGGGCACTGTGATTGGTTGCTATGGGCAACAAAGAAAGTCTTAGACTAAGTCAGTTTTCATACATGTCCCCCATAGTGACTAAATAATACCATCGGAGGTCTGCAGCAGAACTTCCCGCAGGGCGGATTGGACGTCACTGTGGGAGACCCGCGGATTGCTACTTCTGGCGTAGCCACTCGTGGTGACAGCCGAGGTGCTGCCTGGTACAGTAGGAGCAGATGGAGGTGTAGTTGGGTCACTGGCAGGAAAGTTAGGAGAGGCGGCAGGTAAAATGTAATCAGTACGGTCGCATATAGGACATGGCAGGCTTCAGGCAACCAGTGGTCAAAGGCCAACGCACAAGGTCAGAATCCAGAAATAGCAACAAAGAACTAGAAGACTAACAAGTGTAATCACACGAACAAACTGGCAGGAAGGGTAGGAGGACAAGACCTAATAAAAGATCCTGTGAACGGTAAAATTTCCAAGATCTGGCATGTGCGCCCTAAGGAACAGGCACATGCGCAGCATCCAGAAGCAGTGGGTGGGATCGGAGCACGAACAGGGAGAAGTGAGTACCAGCGGAAATGGGGAGCACAGACCGCAGTCCGGAGTGCATCGTGGCAATACCTGCCTCTTTAAGCCTCCTTTTCTTCGAGTCTGCTGGAGATGAGATTGAGGTTGGGAGCATTAATATTCTCCTTTCTTCGGGTCAAAATCCCTTCCAGTCTACCAGGTAATAAGTCTTTCTTGGACCTTGTTAGTGTCATTAGAGTCCACTGTAGGAGACGTCATGATATTCTGAGTGGTTGAGGACCAGAGGCTTGAGAAGGGTGACATGAAACTAATTCAGGAATCTGCATGGATGGAGACAAAAGGAGCTTATAGCAGATTTGATTGATTTCACAAAGGACTGGTAAAGGACCTAGGAAGTGTGGGCCACGCTTAAGACTGGGGACTTTCAGGCGAATGTATTTGGCAGATAGTCACACCTTATCTCCAGGACAGAACACATAAGGAGATCTCTACTCTCTATCCATAGAAGCTTTAGTCCGAGAAGCTGCTTCGAGGAATTATTGCTGATTTATCAAAAATTCGATTAGGCCGATCCGCCGAATTTTTCCCAAAAATTAGTTTCGTTCTGAATTTATTCATGATGAATTTCATAAAAAAAACAGCTATTTCCTGGCTGAAGAGAGCCTGTATGGTGTTGTAGAACATTGTGCCATGCAAAAATATACATAGGGAGCACGGTTTGGCACTGAAACAATGTTGTAATTTAGAATCAAATGCAAATGACAGACGCCACTCTTAGAATCGCTTGACACTTCACTTATCTGGGCAGTTACGGGGTCAAAACTGACCAAATAACTGAAGCAGGAATGCAGCCTGACAGGGTAATGTCAGCGTCAGCTATAACAAAACAAGCAGAGGGCCAAGATCCCACTATAGTATCAAAGACCGCACTCCTTTTACACCATCATCAGATGATTCCACAGATTAGGACAGAACCTGTCCTGTTAAATGCTGATACATGTAGAGCCCTCCCCACCTCGAAAGAGTGGAGAGGGTGTCGGCAGTAATTTTGACAAATAACTTTTTTGTCTAAAAAAACCTTTGAAATACAGCTTGCGTTTTTGTTATATACACACAGGTTATTATTTTAGGATATTGTTCTCTGTGCCAGATACTTCAGATTATATAGTTACTGGGATTAAATACCTTTCAACTACACAGTGTATGTGTGTTATATACACACATGTTCCTGAACCAGCGTTTTTTATTTTGGAATATTTCTCTCTGTGCCAAACAGTTACTTTTTCACTTATTGTGAAACTATCTAAATGATTCCACAGATTATGACAAAACCTGTTCTGTTCAACCAGTGTTTCTCAACTCTGGTCCTCAGGACCCACCAACAGGTCATGTTTTCAGGATTTCCTTAGCATTGCACAGGTGACTTAATTACTGTCAGTGCATTCTCCACAGGTGATATAATTGCTGTCAGTGCATTCTGTGAGAGATCCTGAAAACATGACCTGTTGGTGGGTCTTAAGGACTGGAGTTGAGAAACACTGTGTTAAATGCTGATATATGTAGAACCCCCAAACCCACCCCCGAAAGAGAGGAGAAGGTGTCAGCAGTGATTCTGTGTTGACATCACTGGTCATTTTGCCCTTCCTTTGATCCATCAGTGTCCGCTTTCAAACGGTCAATAATCCATCAGTATTGCATGTCTTCTGTGTTTTGTATTCACTCCTGCTTTTGGCTACCTAATCATCATACAATCCTGATGCAAACAAAGGACAATGTCATACTGACCTTACGGCTTCTCCAAAGACACAATTGGTTGTGTTTGTCCTTTTCATTCCTTCTGCCAGATTAAAAGAAGAGGAAAACCAAACCTAGTGACAACGTCATAGAGTGGTGGAGGGTGGAAATAGCATTAGAAAACCACAGGGTGGTTGAGTGAGAGAGTGGTCAGTTTGCAGCAACATGAGTAGGCCACAGAGTGGCACAATGACATATATGGGAGGTGGCGACATCAATAGTAGGCCACAGAGTGGCACAATGACAGATTGTGGAGGTGTTGGCAGCATGAGTAGGTCACAGAGTGGCACAATGACAGATTGTGGAGGTGACAGCAACATGAGTAGGCCATAGAGTGGCACAATGACATAGTGTGGAGGTGACGGCAACATGAGTAGACCACAGAGTGGCACAATGACAGATTGTGGAGGTGGCAGCAACATGAGTAGGCCACAGAGTGGCACAACGACAGATTGTGGAGGTGTCGCCATCATGAGTAGGCCACAGAGTGGCACAATGACAGATTTTTGAGGTGGAAGCAGCATGAGTAGGCCACAGAGTGGCACAAAGCGAGTTCTCCTTGGGGTAACTATGGCTCCTGACGCACTAAACTCCCGCTCTGATGCCACACTACTGGCTGGGCAGGACAGCTTCTCCAGTGCAAACTCAGCAAGTTACGGCCACAAATCCAGTTTGGCTGCCCAGTAGTCCAGTGGATCTTCGATGTGGGGTAGCAGGGTGCTGTCCAAGTAGACCACCACCTGCTGCTTCAGGGTCTGCTTCAGGTGCTGCTGCTGCGGGTGAAGAAAGCTGCTCATCAACGACCCCAGATTCAGGTGGCTGCTGATGGAGCTGGCACTGCTCCTAGCCTACTCCCCCCCCCCACATCAGCCTTGGCAGTGGTGTTGAGGAACCCCACAGTCAGACCTGCTAGAGGATGGGCGATGGCGCAGATAGGTAGCGGCCAACGGACTATATAATGGAATGTCTTTATAGTACTTGAGTTTGTCCTCCCTCCGGCAGGTGACAAAAAGGCCCCCATTTTGTACTGGTAGCGATGGTCCAAGATGGTGGAGAGCCAGAAGTCATCCCTCTGCCGGATGGTGACTATTCAACTGTCACTAACCAGGCAAATCAGAATGCAGCAAGCCATCTGCGCAAGTGACTCTGAGGGATTCCCTGCCTCCATCTCCACTGTATACTGCCACAGTGTGTCTGGGTCATCTGGCTCATCTTCGTCATCTCCCTCTACCTCCTCTTGCTGCTCCTGCTCCTCTTCTCCTGTCACCTAGGTAGAAAAAACACTCATTTCACCACATCTCCAGTCCCCTGCCCAGACAGATTTTGCAGCATCTTTTCCAGGCCATGAAGCAGTGAAATGACGTTGTTCATCCCGTAGTCCTGGCGACTGACAAATAACGTGGCCTCCTCAAAGGGCCCGAGCAAATAGCAGGTGTCCCACATGAGCTGCCACTGGCTGACGTCACAATTACACAGGGGAGTACTCCTGTCCGCTTGGATCATCAAGAAATCATTAATGGCCTTTATCGGTTAATAGAGTCAGTCCAACATATGGAGGCTGGAAATCCAACGGGTGGAAACGTCGCATATCAGCCTATGTTGAGGGAGGCAGATCAAGAAGGGTGTGCTTGGCAGTGTAGGAATGGCTGAAGTGCATGCAAAGTTTCCTGGCCATTTTTAGAATGTCTTACAGATAGGTTCAAGACTTGAGGAAACGTTTGACAACCAGATCAAACACATGCGCCATTTAGGGCGCATGGCTCAGCCCTCCTTGGTGCAGAAAAGGCACCATGTTGTTTCCTTTGTCTTCACCGGGTTTTGGGATTTTCAGTTGTCGCGGAGAAAGCCGGGAAATTGATTTGTCTTTCATGAGCGAGCAATTCCCCCCCCTGTTGATTTCGTTCGCCTGGGGCCAACCAGGTGTAGAAGTGCATGACACCGCAATGCCCTGCACATGTGGTAGTGGAGGAGCAAAGACTTGTCCTTCGTGGGGCTGAGGTGGGGGAGGAGGAGGGGCAGACTTTTGGGAGGATACAGTTTGAAAATTTGGGGGGTGGGGGAAAAGCGGCATTCCCCGTCCAGTTTTTTGGGTGGGGCTGGGCAGAAAGACATTCCCAAGGGGGCCGAAAAAGACATGTACTGTCCCTGCCCGTGTTACAGTCCACATGTCCCATGCTGTCATTTTGGAAACACGAAGGCTAAAGGGGACGGGCCCAATTCACTTCTACATATTTGTGCATGGCTGGTACTGCCTTTTTGAAAAAAAATGATCCCTTGGGACCCCACCCGTTGGGCCCACAAGCCATCATTCTCTAAATGGGCAGAGTCCCCCCTTGAAAGGGGGGGGATGCAGTACCCCAAACTTGGACAGGGCACGGTCAGTTTCTGTGCCGGGGGTTTGCGGGGACACATACTACTGCTTTTGGGCAATCGCCTCGGTAAGACTGCTGGCTGATGAGGGGAGAGGAGCAGGGCATCTGGACGGTAGGGTGGGAAAAAAAACAGCTCCCTTTGCAGAGGTGGTATAGCCTAGACTACCTGAAATGGGATGGTGCCATGGGGTGTTGTGTTGCTCGGGAGGATGGGCCCCCCATTGAACACGTTTCCAAGCCACTGGATGGTGAAGCTGCATTTGATGATGCAGAACCATGGTGCCAGCATTAGGTCCCTGGCCATGAATCACTTTCCACCCACAGATTCCACATATACCCATGTTCACCTCCTCTGGTATCTTGGCAAAAAATGCCAACTGCCGAGTGGTGATTGTACACCAAGGCTCCCACTGGGCTGACTGTATGCCCTGCCTTGGTGAGCCCCTACACCATATTTTGGGCCAAAAGGGACCTGCAAACTGGGTGGTTTACCCCGTGGCCATTTGGCTCCCAAACTTGCACTGCTGCCACCCTACTGACTCCTGACCACACTACCAACTTGCTTGCTGCACTGCTGCCTAACATGCAAGCTGCCCCTTCTTCTCCCCAAAGATGAGATAAACCCTTGCTTCACCTCTCCCAAGTGCAAACGGCTACACGTCATCTTTTGTTTTGCCCGTCACTATTCCCCCCCTCAACGGTTCGTGAACAGAGCCTGACCATGAAACATAACTTCCCATGCCACTCTCCACATCACTACTTGCCTGCCTACCGCAAGAAGCAGCGGATGTCTGACCCACGTCTTTGCTGCCCAGTAGCTGCTCACTGTCCTCAAATAGTTCGTCTTCGCTGTATAGTGGCGCAGAGACCACAGCACATAGTAGTTCTCTGGCTGAGGGAACAGGACAGAGGTGGGTTAAGGACAGGTGAGGGTCCCTGACCTGCTCCCGGGCGATGCCAACTAAGGCTTGTGTCTGACAAACCCACTGACTCTTGGCTGGGGTTGTCAGATGTCATCTGGCAGGAAGTGGATGGCCTAGTCAACCATTCAAGAACTGTTGGATTGGTGGTCAACACACGGCCACTAGATGACACTGGTAGCTCTGGCCTTGCTGAGTGACTCCTGCTGCTGAGGGTCTGCCACCTCTCTGTCTGAAATACTGTTTGATCAAAAATTTACAATAAAACAATCTCTGTATAATGTAGATGTGTGTACAGTATATGACAAATGAACAAGCTGTATTTCAAAAGTGTTTCAGCTTATAAGTGAAAAAATTTACTTTTTGGCTCAGAGAACAATATCCCAAAAGACTGAACTGGCTGTAATGGAGATGTATGTATGTGAGAAATACACACACTGTATTTCAAAGATAGTTCACCACAATAAGTGGAAAAAGGAAACTCTTTAAAAACAGAGAGCAATATCCCAAAATAAAAAAATGCTGGTTCAGGAACATGTGTGTATATGACACACACACTGTGTAGTTGAAAGATATTTCACCCCAGTAACTGTAAATTCGGAAGTATTTGGCACAGAGTGAAATCTAGTGTTGCTGCAGAGAGATCTGTGTGCATAAGAGCCTCAGTGTTAAGTGGCAGAATGTAAAATGGCTGGCCTATTTATAGGGTTGTGACATCACACAAGCTGGCTGCCTGCTGAATGGCTGCATGTCATGACATTGAGGGCATTACTTTCTTTCTCCCACAGTTCTTTGCTCCATGTCATGCCATGTGCTCGCAGTCATTTTAGATTAGTTTTCACAAATGGTAAGGAAATTCGGCTTCGTTTATAATCAAATTGTTCCTGAAATTCGAAATGAATTTCATTTCGTTAGAATCAATTCATTCATCCCTAATTGCTGGGTATATTGCCAAACTCAAGATATTTCTCGATCTTGGGAGTCAACTGCAGGAACAGGAGCAGAGGAGGGCAGGGATGTCGCTCATACACAACAAAGAATGAGGAAGCTCCAACAGAGTAGAAATCAAGATGGTTATACGAAAATTCAGCCTAAAGGAGAAAGTTGACACAATTGTCTTGATGGGACAAAGTGATGAAGGTAGTTCTCGATGACTTGGTTCACTCTCTTCACTTGTCCATTGGATAGATGATGGTAGACAGAAGAGAAGTCCAACTTGACCTGCAGCCAGGAACAGAGTGCCTGCCAAAACTGAGAGACAAATTGAACCCTTCGATCAGACATAATAAGGAGAGAAATTCCATGAAGGTGGGATATGTGCTGGAAAAAAATTGAGGTAAGTTGTGGAGCTGTAGGCAGACCTGGAAGAGGTATAAAGGAAGGCATCTTGGAAAAATGATCAGTGACCACCCAAATGGCTGTCAGATTAGAAAAGGATGGTAAATCCGTAATAAAGTCCATAGCATTATAGGTCCAGGGTATCTCAGGTATAGGCAAGGGGTGAAACAGTTTGCAGGGTTTAAACTAGAAGTTTTGTTACGGGAACAAGTAGGACCAGCGACCAGTGTCAGAATGGGGTGCCTAGGGCTCACAGATAGAGTTTATTCTAGAGGCCCACCAGTTGAGCTGTTTCTGGGCCCACCAATGGAGTTTATTTTATGGGCCCACCCTACAGCTCCAGTAAATGACTGTGCATGCCTTCTATACTCTACATCTTTTTTTTTTGCCTCTCTTTCTATGCTTTATTGTCTCTTCTGAGGATGTATATGCAGTTAAAAAACAACTCCATGTCTACCATTCTTAGGGTCCCACTGGGGGTTTCCCCTATTCCCCTGTGCGCCAGTCCAAGCCTGCCAGCGAGAATGACATCTTGAAAAAGATTAGGCCACCAATAGTGTTAAGAGATCAATAATAAAGAGTTTTGAATTTCTGGATGACTGACTAGCTTGGATGATTGATCCCATTAAAGAATTCTTTTACTTAGAGCTGGATGGTGGAGAAGTGGATTGCACCAGGCGGAGTGGCATGAGACACTTGAAGTAGCACTGTTGCTCCCAGTGAGTGAACTTCACTAGTTTGCCAGTGAAGTATGGGGGTGTGGTGCTGCTAGCACGGCAGACTTAGAAGAAGTGCTGCAGAAGAATGTGAAAGCACGTGAAATGAGATCTTCTTATGAGATGCTCCAACCTGGAGCGTCAGAGGTTCCATATGATACTGAATGGAACTCTTTAGGAACTCTCCGGAGAATCCAAAGCCAGAATCCAGGAAGGCAGAAACTTGAAACTTGGCACCAGATGAGGAGCTGAGCGTGACCATCATGGTCAGGCAAAGGGAGAATGTATCTTCACCTAAGATCTTCTCTCCGACGAAGACTAGACGTCTGAAGTTTCTCAGACGAACTGGACAGTCCTTCAGAAAGTAAGCTTGACTGCCGCAATACCAGCAGAGATTCTGGGGACAACTGCAAGTGCGTTCTTCCTTGGACAAATGAGCTCTCTCCACTTGCATGGGCTCATCAGGAGGAACAATTGGTGAGGACAGTGGAGCCCTCTGGAAGACTGGTACTAGTCGAGGAAGTCGGCAGGAGCCAGAAGAATACTTGCTGCTGGCGGAGCTCCAGTTGCCTCTCGGCGAAACGGATGTCTATTCTGATAGCCAGACAAATTAGGTCAACCAGAGAGGTTGGGAGGTGCCAGCCAGCCAATGCGTCCTTAATTCTTAAACCCAGACTCTCCCAAAAGGCCGCTACAAGAGCCTCATTATTCCACGCTAGCGGACAGCGTGCGAAACTGTACAGCGTATTGCCCCACTGTAGATATGCCCTGATGTAGATGGAGCAGAGATGATGCAGCGGAGGAAGCACGCCCACATTGTTAAAAGACCTTGTGGAATGCATCTAAGAAGAGTTGCAGGTTGACTGTCAGTGGATCCTTTCACTTCCAAAGGGGTGTGGCCCATGTCAAGGCTTCGCCAGACCGTAGACTGATCACTCAGTCCACCTTGGTACGGTCTGTGACAAATTGATGCAATATCATTTCTAAGTGTATAGTACACTGATTTAAGAATCCCCGACAAGTCTTGGGGTTCCCATCGTAGCATGGAGGCAGTGGCAGATGTAGAGCAGGGTTAGTTGTGGCAGTTGGAGTAGGGATCACCACAGGTGCCTTGGTGGGATCCATGGCCAGTTTGTACTGTAACAAACTCAGGTAGTGGATCCTCTAGGTCACTGAGTTGAATAAAAAGCTGTACTCTTACCCTAGTGAGTCAACTAGTATACATCAACACTGGGGCCATGTAGAAGTGACCTGCGATCAGATTTCGGTTGAGACATGCTTGAATCTGATTGAGAACATTCCCAGTATGATTCAGGCAGTGGTGAAAGACAAAGGTGGATTTACAAAATACTAACAAAATAATAAAATTTAAACTATACGTTTTTAGGAGCAAAACAGTAACAATGCCGTTACATGACAAGAATCTGCATAACATATAATAGGCTAGATAGTTTCAAGTCAAATTGATGTATAAGATAGTCTACAAAATGATGGTAGTCTCATCATGGATATGGAGCCTGAAAGTCAAAAGTTCAAAACATTGTTACCCTTTTGCTTGCCACTGTATATCGAGCACTTGTTTGTAAATACATATGCCAACTGTAGGTATATAGACCCCCTGTATAGGACCCCTTTTTTAGGTATGTAGAGCCCCATGTAGATGTATAGGCTGATTGTTAAACAAAAAAAACTCTCACCTCTCCCCGTTCCCACACTGAGCAGTTCACGTCTAGGCCTAATGCTTTTGGCATAGGAGACCCAGCAATGTAGTATATCGGTACATCACGCCTACTGCACTGCTTACTATGTTGCGGAACTCCGGATCTACCAGCATGCCTGTAATCCCTTGGTGGGCCCTGAGCTCCGCAGCATATTAATAACTTTATGCACATCCTCAGGACACGCACACAGTTGAAAATTTGCACTGTTGATAAGTTACGTCATAAATGTCTGATAGGTGCAGGTTTTAGCTTTAACACACACACCTAGCTTAAGAACAAGCCTCTTAACCTCTCAGTGCAGATCAAAGGGATAGTTGTGCTCTGCTCTGAATGAAGTTCCAAGTACTCACAGGAAAATGGGAAATTTTTTACTGAAAAACACAGCAAAGGCTATACTTACAGCTCAATGGCTGGACTGCAAACTGAACCCAGTAGGAGGCAACACAAGCCCCTGTGCTACTTGGGAAAGGTAAACAGATGCAGGTAATTGCTGAGAAGAAGCTCACATACCCCTCCACTAGGGGACAATTAGATGATTAAAAACTGCACAGTGAATTGATACCTGTTCACACTAGTATGCAGAAAAGCCAAAGTATAATACAAAAATACCGATAAGACAACCACTCACACGCCTTCTATGTATGAGGGAGGTGGTTGCTGGTATTATAACTGCATATAGATAAGGCGATACAAAAGGGTTCCATTAGTGCAGATACATGTGGTGCACCATGCTAGCTTACAGCCTATTACGCTACTACTAATCAATTGGGCGGGCTGTCAAGCTCTTCTTAGGTGTCCAACACAAAATACAGACACCCCAGTACTTTCGAGCAAAAAAATGACATACTGGAAAAATATCAAATATGAGGTATTAGTTGATATGGTGGCCACTATACTCAAGCTCACAAGCCCCATCAAGGCTCCTCATTTCTTGCGAGTCCCTACAATAACAATTTACAGATAAATCACAGAAAAATGGGACATTTTTTTTATTTAGAAGCACAGCAAAGGCCATACTTAAATCTCAATGGCTGGACTAAAAATTTAACACAGTAGGAGGCAACACAAGCCCCTCTGCTACTTGGGAAAGGTAAACAGGTGCAGGTAATTGCTGAGCAGTAGCTAAACAACCCCTCCACTAGGGGGACAATTAGATGATTAAAAACTGCACATTAAATTGATACCTGTTCACACCAGTATGCAGAAAAGCTACAGTATAATATATGGGGAGATCGCACAAATGCAAAAATATCGATAAGACAACCACTCATACACCTTCTATGTATGAGGGGGTGGTTGCTGGTATTATAATTGCATATAGATAAGGCGATACAAAAGGGTTCTATTAATGCAGATACGTGTGGTGCACCATGCTGGCTTACAGCCTATTACGCCACTACTATTCGATTGGGCGGGCTGCTCAGCACTTTTTAGGTTTCCAATACAAAATACAGACATCCTCTGCTCCCCAGTAAAAAAATGACATACTGGAAATATATCAAATATGAGGTTTTAGTTCATACAGTGGCCACTGGTGCACCATACATATCTGCATTAATGGCACCCTTTTGTATTGCCTTATCAATATGCAATTATAATACCAGCAACCACCCCCCTTATGCAAAGAAGGTGTGTAAGTGGTTGTTTTATCGGTATTTTTGCATTTGTGCAATCTCCCCATGTATTATACTGTGGCTTTTCTGCATACTGGTGTGGACAGGTATTAATTCAATGTGAAGTTTTTAATCATCTAATTGTTCCCCTAGTGTAGGGGTGTGTGAGCTACTGCTGAGCAATTACCTGCACCTGTTAATCTTTCCCAAGTAGCACAGGGGCTTGTGTTGCTTCCTACTGGGTTCAGTTTTTAGTCCAGCCATTGAGCTGTAAGTATGGCCTTTGCTGTGTTTTTGAAGTTCTGAGTACAACTGAGTGACTATGTACTGTACATTTGTACTTGGAACTCCCTTTAAATAAACATAAAGTACCATGCATTTATTGTCCCCTCTCAGTTCTGAACGGAGGAGTTCAGGGTCCCATTTTCAAGGTAAGGGTCCCAGGAGTGGGACTATGAGCCATTACCTTATATATATGATCGTGAGCACAATAGGCGTGACACGCCTCCGATAATCTTAGTTCAAGTTAATAAGGAAAGAAGTGGGCCACCCAAGCTGGCTTACTAGACCAGGCACATTTGTGGCCAAGTGAGGATAAAGATTTTAAAAAAGACAATGGAATTTTAACAACCTAAAAGTGATATAAAATTTAATTTGACTTGTAGATCAAATCCCTCTAAAGCTTTTCTTGATCTAGAAGAGCTTGTTGTAAAAATGTAATTGTTCTATTTTTATCCTACACCACATGGTTCAACATAAAGCCAGCTTGATATGGATGTGTATGTTACTGCAATAAGAGAGCTAAGGTGTGTATTTATTAAAAAATTGGGACGTAGGTGACAGATAGTTGAAAGGGAGTCCATGGCTTCTGAAAGGTAAGGGTGGAGGATCTCAGGTAAAGTTTTTTATTTGAGAAAGGTTGGGCAAGCTGGGCCAAGAGCTTCAACAAATTGTGTATCTTTTATAATAGTCTAGAGTTTCAAAAAAAAAAAATTGGGCATACCAGATCTTTAAGCAAATTAAGCAGCAAGAATGGAATCACAGGTCCACCAGACATTGGTCTAGCTAGCAGGGGGAGAGGCAATCCACCTCATGTGGCATGGTAGTGCTGCCAGCACAGCATACTTGGCAACTCTCGGAGACCACAGGGAGAGTTGTTAAGTCTTCTGGGAGCCATGTATGGCATTCAGATAGTGACATTAAAACATCATTTTTGTAACTGACAATTATGTTTTATGAGTGCAAGGAGGGGTCTGTAAAAAAGGCATGGCCTAAAAACTGGGGTGTGATCTGTAAAAAGGGGCTGAAAACCTATAGCCCTGAGCAGCAAAACTCCTTGCTATGCCACTGTCACCAGACAAAAGGGATGTTTAATGGAAATCAGAAGACTATGAACTGGCATTATGGCAGTCAACAGAGGATAAAATAATTATCAGCCAACAATAAGTAGGGTAAGCAGAGGCAGACACCTCACTCAGAGAAGAACAGCCCGAGAAAGGAACAGTAAGGCAATGTCTAAACTGCATCAGACAAAAAACGGCCCAAAAGCGGCTGTTTTTTCTCTGATGCAGGGCCACAGTTTTTGTCACGCTTTGTACAAAAACCACGGTTGCTTCTCGTTTTCCTGACGTCACCCAAACAATTGTATTGTATAGGAAGACGGCAAGAAAACGAGAAGCACCGGTGTATTATACAACATGTTGTATAATACGGCGGTGCCGAAAGACGAGTGGAGAAAAGACGAGCTGTGTAGACTGCATCTCGTCTTTCCTATTGCCGTCTATGGGGCCGCAGGAACGATCGTATCTTCGGCGATTTTTAAATAACGAAAAGCGCTGATGATATGATCGTTTTCCTAAGTAGTGTAGACATAGCCTAAAAGGGCACCAAGAGAAGGAGTGAGTCAGCTGAGACACAGAGAGTGTGTGTCTGACAACATAGATAAAGGTGGTCAGATTGGGGAACTGCTGAAGACAGTAAAGGACCCTTCTGAGGACTGTAAGAGTCCTGAGTCATCAGGTGCCAGAATTCTGTACGGCTGGACTAGTATGGGTCAGGGCCAGTTGCCAGCATCCTGGGATGGACTGGGTAGGAATCACAAAAGAGGTTGTCTGGAGAAACACTCAAGAAAGTAGTGTGTTTGTGATATACAGTAGCGTAATTTGTCTTGCCCTAGATTTCTGCAACATACACAAGCAATGCAGCCGTGAGTAAAAGCCTGAAGTTTTCCCAGAACATTGTTGTTTGCTGTCAATTATTCAATTGCCCATGCACCACACGAATCACAACTACCAATCCCATCATTCGGGTCATTCCATCCATTATCCACAATACACCGCAGCCTGCCTTATCTCTACATTAGCGGCCTTCAGCTCACCTGCATTGTTGGGTCTAGTGTATCTCATTATAGATTTTCTATGGAGTTTAGGTCAGTCAACTTTGCTGGCCAATCAAGCACAGTGATACCGTGGTTATTTAACCAGGTATTGGTACTTTTGTCAGTGTGGGCAGATGCCAGGTTCTGCTGGAAAATGAAATCAGCATCTCCATAAAGCTTGTCAGCAGAGGCAAGATTGAGGAGGTGCTCTAAAATTTCCTGGTAGACGGTTCTGCTGACTTTGGACTTGATATAACACCGTGGATCAACACCAGCAGATGACATGGCTCTTCAAACCATCACTGACTGGAGAAAGGTCACACTGAACCTCAAACAACTTGGAATGTGGACTCCCCACTCTTCTTCCAGACTCTGGGACCTTGATTTCCAAATGAAATGCAAACTTTTTTTTCAAATGAAAACAGGACTTTGAAGCACTGAGCACAATCCAGTCTTTTTTCTCGTAATCCCAGGTGAGACACTAATGACGGGGTCTCTGGGTTATGATTGGCTTGACACAAGGAATCCGACAGTTATAGAACATATCACAGATATTTGTGTGTGGTGGACTCCAACTGCAGTCCACTTTGTGAATCTCTCCCAAATTCTTAAATGGCCTTTTCTTGACCATCCTTCCTAGGCTGCATTTATCCTTGTTGTGTGGGCAACTTTTTCTACCATGCTTTTTCCTTACATAGAACTTTCCATTAATTTGCTTTGATACAGCACTCTTTGAACAGCCAGCTTCTTTAGCAATAACTTTTTGTGGCTACCCTCCTTGTGGAGGGTGTCAATCAGGAGTGGAACTACCACTGTAGCAGCCATAGTGGCTGCTACAGGGCCCCCAGCCACAGGGGGCCCAGCGCATCCTGCCTTAGAACGCCCGGGTCCTGCCCCGCTATGTAGCTTGGTAGAGTTTAGGCCTCAATATAATACCCCAGTACTGGGTATTGCATGTTGTAAGGCTGAGTCAGGGATGTGTTCTCGCTACAGTGTATTATGTGTCATTTATGTGTAATGTATATATAGTGTTATACATCTTTAAGAAAGTATTGTATCTTACCCCAGAATTCACCGCACATCACATGTTCCAACACCTAGCTCCTGATTGGACAAGAGGGTAGAGAGGAAATGAGGGAAATGACAGTTGGGGGAAAGGTGTGGCAGTTGGAGTCAAGAAAGAAAACAGTTGGTCCAAGTATGGAGGAGGATGACAGAGACTGATCTGCAGTTCTGCTGCTAGAGGGTAGCTGAGAAAGAGAAAAGCTGCTAGCCTGTATGACTACTGTCAGGTCTACAAGAATAGTAAAGACAGTTCAGTGTCTGCAATAAGAAAATTAAGATTAAACTACCATTATTTACTGAGACATTTCAAGCGTAATACATGAGAGATACATACTACTATTCTGATCACGTACACCATACTTCCGCTATTGTAAGGAGCTCTGGAATCCTCATCATCCTGCTGAATACTTCCATGTGGATTTAGAGAGTTATTTATGAGGAATGGGATCCTGTTATTTTTCTGTTTAGTTACGTATCTTCTGTAAAGACTGCTATTAGTTTTGCCATTTACATTGCCTCTGTGAGTGTGTATCTGAGCAACTGCACCAACTACTACCATCTTTGGTACGCCCCGGCCAGACTGCACTTCTAACCTCAACCTACACCAGAGAGAGTGCCCCAGGGAACTTGTTCAGAACACCAATGACTCAGGTGTATTCCACCTCCACTGTAGTACTGCACCCGAGGGAGAGAGCATGGAGATGCCTGTACCATGACAATTACTCCCAATATCAACCACTCAGGCCTCATCTCCCCTTTGCTATTGTCTGGGGCACACTACACAATTTGGCATCCACGAACAGGATTCAAATTGTGTGCGGGAATCTCAGGACTCCTAGAAAAATTCACCGCCCTCAGCACAGTCATGGCCATCTTGGGTTGTGCATTTCACCATCTGTAGCTTGCATTCAACTGTAGAAAAGTAAGTTAAAACTCATCTGTGCACCCTGCAGAGTTTTGCATTGTTTCCTTGCTGTGGGTGGCTGCGTATATATAGACTGTCCGGATGTTTGCCATGTCACCTATGGTCTTGGTACCGCTCCTAAAGAGATAGTAATATTAATATTTGAAAGGGATAAATTGCAGTTCCCAGAGACCCTGTGAGAGGGAAAAAAAGAACCAAGATGTCTGAATCCTTTAGTGACACTGAGAACCTTGTTCCTAGCCACTCTGTGACTGCCTCGGGCCACATGCCATTAACTGTGCCATATTACTTTGGGGCCCCATGGTTACCCTGTTATAAGAGGGCGCCTCATATCCTGAGGGGTTTCAGGCAGCAAATGTTGTCCCTCTTTTGGATGTTCCCTTTGTCTCAAGAGCAGCAGGTAGAGATGCTAATGGGACAGTTGTCCTCCAGGAGATAAAGACCTGGTCTAATAGACTGAGTTCAAGAATTGTTCTCTGTATGAATTGAAGATACAGTTCTTTAAGAGATGGCAAGAGCCCAGAGAGTCATTGATTGATTATGCCTATTCCTTGCAAGAAGCCATTAGGACCATAACCCAGGCTGACTCTCAAGAGTGGGGCAATGCAGATCGTGCCCTTTGGGAACATTTAATTAAAGGGGCTTACTCAGAGCATATCAAGAGTGAACTGAGAATGTTAGAAGAGTAGCACCCCCATATGCTCTTCCAAGACTTTCGTAAGACAGCTGTTCGGGTACTGGAAAGGAGTCAGTTGCTGAGGGGCTTTCCCTCTCCCTATTATATCATTCATGCCTGCTCCTGTCTTTCTTCCTTCTTCTACAGATCCTTCCCTGATGGTCCAGGTGGTGCAGGGCACCACTACAAATTCTATCGCTCATCTGGAGAATTGTGTGGCTTCGCTGACCAGGATCCTGGAGACCCTCATCGGCTAGAGACACTGACCAGCCAACCTTCTACTGCTGAGGCATTGGAGGCACCTACAAGAGCCCCTCCTGTTAAGTCTATGGCTCAAGAAGACCAGGAAAAGACTGTTCACCACCCCCATGGGCCTGTTTGAACTCACTAGCATGTCCTCCGGCTTGTGCATTTCTGTGGCTGATGGAAAGATGCGTGAGCCATAAGAATTTCGAGAGCATTCTCCTATACTTAGATGATGTCATCACTTACTCTCAAACCTACGAGGAGCATCTGCAACAGGTAAAGTCCTCCAAGTGCCATGTGCTGAAGGAGCAAGTGAACTATTTTGGCCATGTTGTTAGTGCCGAAGGAGAACAGCTGGATCCAGAAAAAATTTCAGCCAATCAAAACTGGCCTACACCAACTACTGTTAAAGAGGTTAGGAACTTCTTAAGGTTCAATCTACAACTGGTAATTCATCCCACAGTTTGCCTGGATCTCAGAGTCTCTACACAAACTGATAAGAGGACATCCCGTGAAGTCCGAAGGAAACATCTACCCATCATTTGGACAGATCGGCAAGAAACTGCTTTTCAAACCTTGAATAACCTTCTGACCCAGCCACCCATTCTGGCATATCCAGACAATAATATTACATTCTGGTTGTGTATAAACACCAGTAATCTGGGCTTTGCCACAGTATTGTCTCAAGAGCAAGATGGCAAAGAAAGCTCTACATAGAGGAGAAAAGAACAATCCTGGCACTGATTTGGGCTGGATGGAGAAGTTCCGGGATTACCTGGCAGAGAACCCCTTCACCGTATATATAACAATCCATTATCTCCACTGAGTACTGCCCAGTTTTGGGCCTTAGAGCAGTGGTTGGTCTCCAGATATTCAAAGTACCAGGTCAATACCAATGCTGGCACCTTATCCCGGGATAAGGAAGAGGTAGAGATACCTGCCTTCTACACTAGATTCATCCACCAGGATGCAATGTCAGTTCAGCCAAACAAAAACCAGCTTGATCGGATGTCTACCCATGACACCCTTCTTGATAAAGAACCTTGAAAGACGTGGCAGGAGGAGAGTAGAGTCCTGGGGAGATTCAAGACTATCTGCAAGGGAGAGTATCAACTCTACTACACAAAGGTCATCTGGACCCGGAATTGGTGCGGCTATGGAGGCAGAGGAAGCGTCTGTTTGTCCAAAAAGGTCCCCTATTCCGAAATACTATTGACCCCACTTCGGGTGAACATCTACATAAAGTGCAAATTCCCCAGTGGGATGCTTATGTGGTTCTGAAAGCATACGTAATCAGCGAGGATATTTTGGCATGTAGAAGATGGAGTTCACCATCCGGCGAAGGTTCTACTGGATTGGCATGAGGGGAGATATTGTGATGTGATGCTGGGAGTGCCCCACTTCTACCAAAGTCAAGGAAAACAGACTCAAGCAATGAGCCTTGTTACATCCCATCAGTACACAACAACAGCTGGAACTTTTGCCATGGATCACGTGAAATTGAAACCATCCGATCTGGGTACACCTCTTACCATCATTGACCACTTCCCTAAATTTGCTGTTGTAGTACCAGTCAAGGTACCAGAGCTGAGAAACTCTGGAAGCACTTTATTCTTCTGTGTGGATGTCAAAAACAAATCCTCACAGATTGTGTAGCACGCTGTGAATGCCAGCTCATCCCTCAGTTGTGCCTACAACACCAGTACAGGAAGCTGATAACCACCGCTAACCACCCTCAAGGAAATGGACTCTGTGAGTGCATTAATTAGGTTCTTATAAACCTCCTACAGACTGCCTCTAACTCTCAGCAGGCTGACTGGTCAAATTCTTTGCCGGAGCTTATTCACTTGTACAACAACATCATACATTGTTCAAGGGGACATACCTCTTACTTCTTGATGGTCAGTCGGCAAAGACAACTACCATCTGATCTGACCCTTGGAGTACAAGTGCCTGACAGCATCAATCCATAGCGAGAAGCAACCTGGGGGGGAAAACAGGGGCCCCTGGAAGGGTCGCGACGGCAAGAAGCTAATTCAAATTTGCATGCTCGGGCCATTGAACCAGCAAGCTGGATTCCAAGTGAAAGTTGAAAGCTTACACAGTGATTGAAGTCCTATAACCATAAGTGAGAGTTTACAGAATCTAGAAGGATGGTTGAGAGCCACAGACAGTACACTGGAATAGGTAAAAACGCTGTCTGAAGGAGGAATCTCCAGCCAACTTGGCCGGCGAGAACAGCTTATTTCAAGTGGGGGGATTTGTAATACCCCAGTTCTAGGTATTGCATGTTGTAAGGTTGCTTGGGTGAGTTTCCCAAGTGTTTAATAGTCATTTAGTGTAATGTACTTAGTGTTTTTTATCTTTAAAAGTATTTATTTACCATATGCCAGCAGTGTTAAAATTTTGACCCCAAATGAACCCAATCACATGTTCCAACACCCGTCCCGATTTGGGAAAGGGGGGAGAGAGGGCGAGGAAGTGAAAGTTGGGGGCTAGGTGTGGTAGTTGGAGGCAAGAGAGAGAACAGTTGGTCCTAGTATGGAGGAAGACGAGTGAGGAGACTGAGAGAGACTGATCTGCAGCTCTGCTGCTAGAGAGTAGCTGAGAAAAAGGGAAGCTGCAAGCCTGTATGACCATTGAAAGTCTACAGGAATAGCAAAGACAGTTCAGTGTGGAGTATCACAGACCCCAGAGTCCCTGACACCATCTGAGATAAGAGAAGGAAGATTAAACTACCATTATTTACTAAGACACTTCCATGTGGATTTAGAGAGTTATTTATGAGGACTGGGATCCTGTTGTTTAGCATTTTGGAAGTTACATATCTTCAGTAAAGACTGGCATTATTTTTACCATTTACATTATATTGTGTGTCTGAGTAACTGCATCAAGTACTACCATCTTGGGTATGTCCTGGCCAGACCGCACTTTTACTCCCAACCTACACAAGCGAGAGTACCCCGGAGAACTTGTCCAGAACACCGACCACTCAGGTGCATTCCCACTTTACTGTAGTGCTGTACCCGAGGGAGAGAACCCGGAACACCTGTACCATGACAATGACTCCCCTCAGGCCTCATCTCCCCTTTCCCATCCCCTGGGGAATACTACATTAAGCCTACCATGCGTTGGCCCCTAGTGCTGACATGAGAGGCGCAAAGACAACTTATCATCGCACCACCTATGCCGGGCTTCATAAGGACAAACTGGCTTGCCGTTCATCATGTTGGGGTAACGAGAGAGAGGTGAGTTAATTTTTTTATTTTTTATTTTACTAATGGGGCCTGGCCTACCTAGCTACTTATGTGACCACAATATAATTCATTCTAGGGCCTAAGGGCCAAATTTTCCCTATTGAGGGACGCAATACAGGACATAGACTGGGAGCAGCTATTAGCAAATAGTGATATAGAAGCCAAATGGGAGGGGCTTTTAAATATACTTTGGGGAAATTTATTGCAAAATATATTCCTATGGTTAACAAGTATAGGCGACTAAAACTAAAACCCAAAATGGCTTTTTACCTTCTGTTAAGAGGGCTAAAAAAATAAGAAAAAGGGGCATTTAAAAATATAAGTCAGAGGGCTCGGCATCAGCCTTTTTTAAAATTACAGAGAGCTTAATAAAATCTGTAAATAAGTGATAACAGCAGCTAAAATTCAAAATGAAAGGCAGGTGGCCAAGGATAGCAAGACTAACCCCAAGAAATTCTTTAAGCATATAAATGCCAAAAAGCCAAAGTCAGAACAAGTAGGACCCTTAAAAACCTGTGAGGGGTGCTGGTGACTGGGGACCAGGAGAAGGCAGAGATACTAGATAGGTTCTTCAGCTCAGTATATACTAACAATCAGAAAGTAGTTGATGGGGGTGGGCTGAGTGCAGATGTAGGTGGGGCCAGTACTGTTAATACATCATCTTCTATAATTAATTGGCTCAGTGTAGAAAAAGTCAAAGACAAATTAATTAAACTGAATGTGAATAAGGCTCCAGGCCCTGATGGCATACACCCAAGAGTTCTTAAAGAGCTCAGCTCAGTTATCTCTGTGCCCCTGTACATGATATTTAGAGATTCCCTGGTGACTGGTATAGTACCAGGAGACTGGCGCAAGGCAAATGTAGTTCCCATCTTCAAAAAAGGCTCCAAGTCTTGTCCAGGTAATTATAGACCAGTAAGTTTAACATTTGGGAAAAATGTTTGAGGGGCTCATAAAGGACTATATAAAGGAATATGTGGACAAATACAATATTATTGTCATGTCAAGGGAGGTACAGTGAGCCCTGACTGGAACCCAGCCCACTGTCCCTGCCTACTTGACGTGCTGCCCTAGGCGGCAGACGCCAACTGGGCGACAGTCCCTGCGCTGCTAGAGTGCTGGGGCCGTCAGGAGGAAGAAAGGTCAGACAGTCCGGGTCAATAACAAATCGGGAACGCCAAGCCACAAATCAGAACCAGAGAGAAAACGTAAACAAGCCGAGGTCAAACACGAACGGGAGCGAGGTACAAAATCAGAATGCAAGACAGGGTCAGGAGAACAAGCAGGTCTGGTACATGGATAAGTAAATACAATAAAAAGCACAAGTAACAAGGCAGCCAGGAGAATATCACAGGTGCCGCAATAAGCCTGCAAGGAGTTTAAATGTGATTCCCAGATACCGCCTCTGCAGCTGATTGGAGCGGCCTCCGGGTCCTCCCATTGGCTGGTGTGACACACCCCCTGTCCAGAGTGGCTGGGCCTCTGTCACTCACAGAGCTGCCAGCAGAATGTCTATTGGGCGGGGTTGCAAACCAGCTGCTGCAGACTGTTGCTCCCCACAGGCTGAGCGCCGCCTAGCCCTGACAGTATCCCCCCTTTTAGGAGGGGCCACTGGACCCTTCCCTGGTCTGGGCAAGATTCATGGAATTCCTTTACCAGGTGATCCGCATGGATGGAATTCGCCATGACACATGATCTCTCCTCAGGACCATACCCCTTCCAGTGGACCAGGTATTGTAGTGACCTCTGGACCTTACGGGAATCCAAGATTCGGGGCAACCTCATATTCTAACTCCCCCTCTATACAAACTGGAGGAGGAGGTCTAGAGGGCAGAGTCACAGGCTGGATATACCTCTTAAGAAGTGAGCAATGAAATATGTTGTGTATCCGGAGACAAGAGGGTAATTGAGACGATATGTCACCAGATTAACCACCTCCTAAACCACATACGGGCCTACATAACACGGCGCGAGTTTACCAGAGGTAACTTTCAAACGCAGGTTTCGGGTGGATAACCATACTTTATCTCCCACAACGAACCCTCTAGAACAAAGACGCCGTATATCAGAACTTTTCTTCTGGATGTTCTGGGTATGAACCAAGCTCTTCTGCACTTGGGCCCAGACTGTGCACAGATCTTCAATGATAACATCCACCCTGCTGTGATCAGACGTAGCACTGGAAAATGACGTATGCCTTGGGTGAAAACCATAGTTGCAATAGAATGGTGAGGTCCCAGAAGGAGCTACTATCCTGATTGTTAATGGCAAACTCTGTCAATGGTAAGTACTTTACCCAATCTGCCTGCAGATCAGAGACATAACAATGGAGTTTTTGAGTTACCATTTGATTTACCCTCTCTGTCTGCCCATTAGTCTCTGGGTGGAAGGCAGAAGAGAAGGACAGGGTAATACCCAGGGCCTTACAAAGGGCTCTTCGAAATCGAGAAACGAACGGAACCCCTCTGTCCGAAACAATATTTTTTGGTAAACCATGCAGTTTGACAATGTGTTTGATAAAGAGTTCAGCAAGTTTTTTGGACGACGGCAACCCCCTTAACGGAACAAGATGGTACATTTTACTGAAACGGTCCACTACCACCCAAATACCTGTTTTGCCCTTTGAAGGAGGAAGGTCCGTCATAAAATCCATGGAGATGTGGGTCCACGGACGTTCAAGTACAGGTAGCGGGCAAAGTTCACCAGGAGGACAAGTTCTGGGAACCTTTGCCCGAGCACAGACTTCACAAGATACCACATAGGCCTCGACATCACGAGCCAACAAAGGCCTCAGGTTGCCAATTACTAAACTTTACCCCCTTCTTAGTCATGTCAGTCAACGGCTGAACTAAGACAGAAAAATTACGAATAAATTTACGATAGTAATTAGCAAACCCTAAGAATCGCTGTAGGGCCTTCAAGGATGAAGGGCGGACCCAGTAGAGAATAGTCTGAATTTTATAGGGGTCCATACGAAATGAGTTAGGAGTCAGGATATATTTACTATTTTTGCCATAGGCAAACTTAAACAGTCAGTTCTCAATCTATAAAGTACTAAAACTTAACTTTTATTATGTATAACACTTAACCTCGATACACAATATTTAAAAACCTGATTTCTAACCTCTCAATTTATCCCTTTCTAATTGTGAAGGAAAAACTCCTTTCCTTTTATCAAGTCTGGTGGAACACCACCTATTAACAGGGGAACCTTATATATACAGTGATTTAATAGCTCCAATAAGGGATGCAAAACATCCCACTTGGGCAGTAACCCCTAATCCAATGGACATAAAACATATAAGGTTTCCTTGTGAGACCCTCTGCAGCGGGTGACACTGTAGAAAGAGGTGAGAAATCACAAATTAGAATGTCATGCCTGACCTCCGCAACATGTTTCACCAACTTAATGGCTTAGATAGAGGTCCGGTCCCATGTGATCTAGCTCATTTCCTTTTATATCATCTTAGGTAAACACCCTATTCAGGTGCTCACCAATTGGCCACCAGAGATTCAACAAAACCCATTCCTCCTTTTTTACTCTCCTGCATGCATACTGAAACTATTTACTGCTGCTACTGCGTTCTTATAAACAAAATTCCTCAGGCAAATTCACCATCTCCATAGCGGGCTTGCGCCCTATCTTACCATGCCGCCCGCACCCGCACACTGTACCAATGGACATTTCTGCCCTAACTGTTATGGACTTCCGTCCAACTTCCCTCACCTAGAACGGACTAAGCAGAATAGGTATTACATTTTACAGCACACTACTAACTTTGTCACTTCCCATAAACCTTTTCTCCTCTATGTCTAATGTGCATATTCATTGGGACTATGTGCTCCATTATACTATACACTGCTATCTTTGTCTCTTCCCATAAACCTCTTCTCCTCTATATCTAATCAGGCTTCAGGCTTTATGATCCCCCCCCCCCCCACCTGCACCTTCACCTCCCCCCGTCCCGACAAAATCGTCTTTCTTACAGGTCTCAGCTAGTTAAAACCATACAGTAGTTTCGTCATTGGATCTCGAAACACCTGAGTACTATAAAAACTAGAGGTGATACTCCTCTAGCGAGACACATTTTGGAAGTACATAATGGTGAAATAGAGGTGCTAAAATTTTGGGGCATCTGTGTGAAAAAGCTAGGGAAAAGAAAGGGCGATGTGGATATAGTTTTATTACAGGAAGAGGCAAGATGGATATATAGACTCAATACATTGAACCCCAAAGGCCTAAATGAAGGCTTTTTATTTTCAGCATTTATTTAATCCTGCTGATTCCCTATATAATTTTTGAAGAAACATAACACATGTGATTAAGTACGGTCAGTGGTATAAGCATGGTTGAATATATGACTATAGGAGCACCAGAGTTCACATACGTTTTTTTTTTCTCTCTCTTCCCTTATCCCCCTCCTGCCCCCTCTGCCCCCTCCTTATCCCTCACTTTCCCAGTATTTTGCAATGATGATAAGTATTAATCACATGAGGCCATAGTTTCTATTTAACAAATTGGGATATTTTTATTTTGCATAAAGAATTTGTTAGCAACTAGATCATATAATATATACACTTATGTTGCTATGACGAGACGCAGTTCGGGAGTAAATTACCATCTATTTATGTATCCTGTGACCTACTACCCTCATCTAGCAATCACTGTGTGTTCTCAATGCTGTGTATGTATCCTATGTATCCTGTGACCTACTAGCCTCATCTGGCAATCACTGTGTGTTCCTCTGATGTGCATCTTCACTATGTTATAATTTGTGATCATCACATTGTCACCTCCCCTACTCCCTAACAAAATTCCTCAGGCAAATTCACCATTTCCATAGCGGGCTTGTGCCATGTTACCATGCCGCCCACGCCCGTGCACTGTACCAATGGACATTTCTGCCCCAACTGTGATGGACTTCCGTCCAACTTCTCTTCACATTATTGCGTCTGCGCAGCTCACCTAGAACGGACTAAGCAGAATAGGTATTACATTTTACAGCACACTACTAACTTTGTCACTTCCCATAAACCTTTTCTCCTCTATGTCTAATATGCATATTCATTGGGAATATGTGCTCCATTATACCATACACTGCTATCTTTGTATCTTCCCATAAACCTCTTCTCCTCTGTATCTAATATACATATTCATTTTAATAAAGCTTCAGGCCTTATGAGTAGCCCTCCCCCCCAACCTGCAACTGCATCTCCCACCTTTACTAAATATTCTTTCTTACAGGTCTCAGCTAGTTACCTAATTCATTATGTTACAATGAAAATATGCAGAAATACTATTACATTCATGCTCTATTGTATTTGAATACATTGTATTGCATATAATGTATTTGTGGTTAGCCCAAAATCTACGCAGTCAGTAGAAACAATAAATGTATACATATTATTATTATTTATTTTAGAGCGCCATTGATTCCAGTGTGCTGTACATTCAAGGAGAGTTACATACATAACAAATGTTGAACAAATACAATGGTGACGAAAATGACTAGTAACTGATACAGAGAGGAAAGAGGACCCTGCCCATGAGAGCTTACAATCTAGAAGGGAGGAGGGGAGAGACAGAAGGTGTGGGGCGGACATGTTTGTGGGCCGGTGTACTGGTGGTGGGGTTAGTGTAGGTTATAAGCTATCCTGAAGAGATGAGTTTTAAGGTTGCTTTTGAAACTGGTGAAAGTTGGGGAGAGTCTGATGTTTTGGGTTAAGGAGTTCCAAAGAATGGGTGAAGCACGAGTGACGTCTTGGAGATGGTTGTGTGAGGAGCTGATGAGAGGGGAGCAGAGGAGAAGGTCCTGTGAGGAGCAGAGATTGCGTGAGGGGAGGTATCTGGAGATTAGCGCAGAGATATGGAGGAGAGAGCCTTGTAGGTCAGGGTTAGCAACTTGAAATTAATTCGCTGGGCAATGGGGAGCCAGTGAAGGGATTGACAGAGGGAAGAGGCAGAGGAGTAGCGGGGAGAGAGGTGTATAAGACGGGCAGCAGAGTTGAGGATGGTTTGGAGGGGAGCGAGAGTCCTGGATGGGAGGCCAAAGAGAAGGATGTTGCAGTAGTCTAGGCGGGAGATGACGAGGGACTAGCATGGACTAGCGTTTTTGTAGTGTCAAAGTTGAGGAATGGGTGGATGCGTGAAATATTTTTCAGGTGGAGGCGGCAGGCAGAGGTGAGGGCTTGGATGTGTGGTTTGAAGGATAGAGAGGAGTCAAATGTTATCCCAAGGCAGTGGACTTGTGGAGCTGGTGAGAGAGTGTAGCCATTAACAGTGATAGAGAGATCAGGTGGGGAGATGGAGTGGGACGGTGGAAAGATGATGAGTTCGGTTTTATCCACATTTAGTTTTAAGAGACGGGAGGAGAAGAAGGAGGATATGGATGAAAGGCATTCTGGGATCCGGGAGAGGAGTGAGTTAATATCAGGACCGGAGATATAAAGCTGGGTGTCGTCCGCATACAGGTGGTATTGAAAGCCGTGTGAGGCTATGAGCTGACCCAGGCCAAGAGTGTAGATAGAGAAGAGTAGTGGGCCCAGGACTGACCCCTGGGGGACACCAACAGAGAGCGGGCGAGAGGAGGAGGTGGTGCAAGAGTGAGAGACACTGAATGTCCGTTCAGAGAGGTATGAGGAGATCCAGGAGAGGGCCAAGTCAGTGACGCCGAGGGAGGAGAGGATTTGTAGCAGGATTGCGTGGTTGACAGTGTCAAAGGCAGAGGACAGGTCTAAGAGGAGAAGCACAGAATAGTGGTTTGAGGCTTTAGCAGTTACTAGGTCGTTGGTGACCTTGGTTAGGGCAGTTTCAGTGGAGTGGTTGGGTCGGAAGCCTGATTGGAGTGGGTCAAGGAGAGATTAGAGGAGAGATGGGAGGACACTTGAAGATAGACATGCTGTTCCAGGAGTTTGGATGCAAAAGGAAGCAGTGAGATGGGACGATAGTTGGACAGTGAGGAGGGGTCAAGAGATGGTTTCTTAAGGATAGGTGTGATGGTCGCATGTTTAAATGAGGAAGGGAAGATGCCAGAGGTTAATGATAGATTATAAAGGTGGGTGAGGGCTGGGACGATAACAGTGCTGAGGTCTGGGAAAAGGTAGGATGGCAGTGGGTCAAGGTTACAAGTAGTGAGGTTGGATTTGGACACTAGAGAGGAAAGGGTTATCGTGACTAACAGTGGGAAAGCAGGTTATGCAAGTGTTTACTGGGGACTGTGTCAGGGTAAGGGTGGGTGGTGGAGATGGTGGAGGTATAGAGGTGGGTAGTGGGACTGTGGGGTGAAGCTTTCTCTGGTGAGGTTGATCTTATTTAAAAAATGAGTGGCGAAATCGTCCGCTGATAGGATAGATGGGGGAGGTGGTGCTGGGGGACGAAGGAGAGAGTTGAAGATGTTGAATAAATTTCTGGGGTTGTGAGACAGAGAGGATATGATGGTGGTGAAGTAATCCTGTTTGGCGGTGGTGAGTGCAGACTTAAATGTGTGTAGCGATTGTTTGTATGAGGTGAAGTCGTCGGTGGAGCAGCTTTTCTTCCAGCGGCGTTCAGCAATTCTGGAAGCTCGCCTCAGTTGTTTAGTGGAGGCTGAGTGCCAGGGTTGTCTGTTGATGTTGCGGGTTCTGTTGTGTGTGAGAGGAGCGACTGAGTCAAGGGTGGTTGTGATTGTGTTGTTGTAGAAAGCAGTGGCTGCGTCTGGGTTGTCAAGTGAGGATATGGTGTACTAGATGTGAGACAGGAGGAGCAGGTGGAGTGGAGATGGTGGAGAAGGTAATCAGGTTGTGGTCAGATATGGGGTGAGGGGAGTTTGAGATGTCAGATAGGGGGCAGAGGCGGGTGAAGATGAGGTCCAGTGTGTGACCGTCTGTGTGGGTGGCTCCAGAGGTCCACTGTGAGAGGTCAAAGGAAGAGCAGAGTGAAAGGAGTTTGTTGGCAGCAGAGAGGTGTGCATCAATTGGGATGTTAAAATCTCCCATTATAATAGTAGGGATGTCAGTGGAGAGAAAGTTTAGAAGCCAGGAAGAAAAGTGGTCAAGGAAGGTAGTGGCAGGGCCTGGGGGGGTGGTAGACAACAGCCACTTGCAGCTTGGAGGGGGAGTAGATGCGGACAGAGTGCACCTCAAAAGAGGGAAGGGTAAGGGAGGGTAGAGGTGGAATGGGAACACCTCCTCCATGCTTGTTACCGGGGCGGGGAGTATGGGAAAGTTGGAGACCGCCAAAGGAGAGAGCAGCAGGGGAGACTGTGTCAGAGGGGGTCAGCCAGGTTTCTGTTAGACCAAGGAAAAGTAATTTGTGTGAGAGGCATAGGTCCTGTATGTAGGTGAGTTTGTTACATACAGACCGTGGGTTCCAGAGAGCTCCAGGGAGAGAGAGTGAGCAGGGATCAAGGGAATGTGTTTTAGGTTGAAGGGGTTAACTGAGTTTGTAGGTGTAAATATGTTCGGAAAGCTAGAGACAATAGTGGGAATGTTCTGGGGAGGCCCTGGGTTAGGAGATATGTCCCCAGCAGCCAGGAGCAGCAAAGAGAGGGTGAGCAGGTGGGAGTAGGTTAGACTGTAGTTTGCTTGGGTCTGTTTGGTGCAGAAGGCATTGATAGTGTGAAAGAGGTTGGTGGCTGCAGTCAGAATGTAATACCTATTCTACTTAGTCCCTTCTAGGTGAGCCGCGCAGATGCAATAATGTGAAGAGAAGTTGGATGGAAGTCCATCACAGTTAGGGCAGAAATGTCCATTGGTACAGTACGCGAGCGGCATGGTAAGATAGGGCGCAAGCCCGCTATGGAGATGGTGAATTTGCCTGAGGAATTTTGTTTATAAGAACACAGTAGCAGCAGTAAATAGTTTCAGTATGCATGCAGGAGAGGGAAGAATGCAGGGAGAGATGTAGAACTCATTGCCCAGCAAAGGGGTGTGGTTATAGACAATTAGTTTCAGGAAAATGGAGGGAAGAAAAAGCATAATGTGAGCAAGGTTATCAAGCTATTAGTTGAAAAGAGTAAGAGTAGCTGTTACCTTGCAATCCTTGTTCAATTCTGGTTTAAGCCTGGTTTTAAGTCAACCACTTAGAATGGCCACTTGGAATAAGGCCGCAGCGACCAAGTCACGAGCGACCCCTAAGCATGGATTTATACAGACTGGAGACCAGATCTGATAATCAGAAGTGAACAAGAAATGGGAGGGGTCGACTCAGTTAATTAGCAAAGTGAGGGAAAGTAGGAAGTCAGATAACATGGTGAACTGCACTGCCTTCATACACACCGCAGGGGATGGGGGGTAGGGGAGGTGACAATGTGATGATCACAAATTATAACATAGTGAAGATGCACATCAGAGGAACACACAGTGATTGCCAGATGAGGGTAGTAGGTCCCAGGATACATAATAGATGGTAATTTAGTCCCGAACTGCGTCTCGTCATAGCAACGTAAGTGTATATATTATATGACCTAGTTGCTAACAAATTCTTTATGCAAAATAAAAATATATCCAAATTTGTTAAATAGAGACTATGGCCTCATATGATTAATACTTATCATCATTGCAAAATACTGGGAAAGTGAGGGACAAGGAGGAGGTAGAGGGGGCAGGAGGGGGATAAGGGAAGAGAGAAAAAAAAAAAGGTATGTGAACTCTGGTGCTCCTATAGTCATATATTCAACCATCCTTATACCACTGACTGTACTTAATCACATATATTATGTTTCTTCAAAAATTATATAGGGAATCAGCAGGATTAAATAAATGCTGAAAATGAAAAGCCTTCATTTAGGCCTTTGGGGTTCAATGTATTGAGTCTATATATCCATCTTGCCTCTTCCTGTAATAAAACTATATCCAGATCACCCTTTCTTTCCCCTAGCTTTTTCACACAGATGCCCCAAAATTCTAGCACCTCTATTTCACCATTATGTACTTCCAAAATATGTCTCGCTAGGGGAGTATCACTTCTAGTTTTTATAGTACTCAGATGTTTCGAGATCCGACGACAAAACTACTGTATGGTTTTAACTAGCTGAGACCCGTAAGAAAGAATATTTAGTGGGGAAGGTGGGAGGTGAAGGTGCAGAAGGGGGGCGGGCTAATCATAAGGCTTTAAGCTTTATTAAAATGAATATGTATATTAGATATAGAGGAGAAGAGGTTTATGGGAAGAGACAAAGATAGCAGTGTATAGTATAATGAAGCACATATTCCCAATGAATATGCATATTAGTCATAGAGGAGAAAAGGTTTATGGGAAGTGACAAAGTTAGTAGTGTGCTGTAAAATGTAATACCTATTCTACTTAGTCCCTTCTAGGTAAGTCGCGCAGACGCAATAATGTGAAGAGAAGTTGGATGGAAGTCCATCACAGTTAGGGCAGAAATGTCCATTGGTACAGTACGCGGGCGGCATGGTAAGATAGGGCGCAAGCCCACTATGGAAATGGTGAATTTGCCTGAGGAATTTTGTTTATAAGAACACAGTAGCAGCAGTAAATAGTTTCAGTATGCATGCAGGAGAGTAAAAAAGGGGGAATGTGTTTTGTTGAATCTATGGTGGCCAATTAGTGAGCACCTGAATAGGGTGTGTACCTAAGATGCCTATGGCAAAATAGTAAATATAGTCATTAAAAGTCACTCTTTGTTCTCTTGCTAGATTCCCATTTTTTTGGAGACTATTTGAGGAGTCAGGATACATCCAAGGAAAGGAACCTCCTGTACCCCAAAAACACATTTGTCAAGCTTGACAAACAACCTATTTTCCTTCAAGATTTGCAATACCTGTCGTACGTGTTTAACGTGTGATGACCAATCTTCTGAGTAGATTAAAATGTCAACCAGATAAACAACCATACAACAAACAATAAGTTCCCGGAAAACATAATTAACCAGGTTCTGGAACACCGCGGGTGCATTACACAACCTAAAAGGCATAACCAGATATTCAAAATGACCCTCAGGAGTGTTTCCCACTCATCCCCTTCTCGGATACGGATGAGGTTATAGGCACCTCTCAGGTCCAGTTTGGAAAACCACTTCACCCCCTGGATCTGATTGAACAGATCAGGAATCAAGGGTAAGGGGTATTGGTTTTTTACCGTTATCTTATTTAATTCACAGTAGTCAATGCATGGACGGAGGCCTCCATCCTTTTTTCCTACAAAGAAAAACCCTGCACCCATAGGAGACACAGAAGGTTGGCTATGCCCCTTCTGAAGGCTTTCTGCAATGTATTGCTTCATGGTTATGCTCTCAGGTCCTGACAGATTATATATCCTCCCTTTAGGAAATCTCACTTCAGGCAAAAGGTCAATGGCACAGTCGTAAGATCTATGAGGGGGTAGAATCTCTGACTGTTTCTGAGAAAATACTTCAGCAAAGTCACGAATAAATATAGGAATCTGCTCCACCTTTGTATTGCCCAGTATGATCGGAAGACATCTGTTAAAGCACTGATGCCCCCACTTGATTAATTCCCCTGAATTCCAGTCAAACACTGGGTAATGATTCTGAAGCCAGGGCAGCCCCAACACCACATCAGCGGGCAGCCCCTCCATGATAAATAGAGTACACTTTTCAGTATGTATGGATCCCACCAACATCTTGAGCTCAGGAGTACAATGTTGAAACGTGCCCCTAGCCAGTGGAGTGGAGTCAATAGCCACCACCCGCAGGGAATCAGATAGAGGTCTCCAAGGTAGACCCAGACATTTGGCGAAGGATGCGTTTATAAAATTGGACGCTGACCCAGAATCCACTAAAGCGTTCCCAGAACCGGACAGAGACAAGTATGAGACCTTAACTGGGAGCAGCAATTTTTTGGATATAATGGGAAATACCTGTTCGCCTAGGTGACCTTCCTGCAAATCACCTAGGCGCTGGAGTCTTTCCGGCCTGGTCTTCCTTTTGGAGCACTCCCTGATACCGTGTCCATCCTCGCCACAGTAGAAGCCTAATCCCTGGATATGCCAAGACGTCCTAAGGTAGCTGGCAGGAGTTGCCGAAGAAGCCAACACTTGCATGGGCTCCTCTGAATTTATATCGGAAACAGCGGGTGTAGAGGGGTGGACCGCCGGGAAGAGAACCTTTTTCTGATGTCTCTCCCTAAAACGTCTGTCCAGACGAACGACTAGAGCCATAGCCTCATCTAAAGTACCAGGGGTAGGGTAAGCCACCAACATATACTTCACATGGTCGGCTAACCCTAATCTAAACTGACATCTAAGAGCTGGGTCATTCCATCCTGACGGAACACACCAGTGGCGAAATTCAGAGCAATACTCCTCCACAGTCCTTTTACCCTGTCTCAAGGTGGTCAGCTGAGCCTCGGCCACAGCTTCCCTATCAGGGTCATCAAAAAGTATGCCCAAGGAGATGAAGAACCTGTCCACAGAAGACAGTTCTGGCGAATCAGGTGGTAACGAAAATGCCCACTCCTGGGGGGAACCCTGAAGTAATGACATAACAATTCCCACTCTCTGCTCCTCATTGCCCAAGGTACGTGGGAGGAGCCTAAAATACAGGCGACATCCTTCCCTAAAAGCAAAAAATGTCTTCCTATTGCCTGAAAACCTGTCAGGCAACTGAATAGGGGGTTCCACAGAAGGAGGAGGTAGCACAGGGACCCTCAGACTTGGGGAAGTCTCTTGCTGTTGTACCCGCAGTGCCAGATCCTGGACTAGCTGGGTAAGCCCCTGCATCTGCTCTACCAGAGCTGTCATGGGGTTCATAGTGAGAGCAGAGCAGTAACGGTTTTGGCCTGTGATAATATCACGTCACGGGAGGTACAGTGAGCCTTGACTGGAACCCAGCCCACTGTCCCTGCCTACTTGACGTGCTGCCCTAGGTCCCGACAGTCCTTGCGCTGCTAGAGTGCTGGGGCCGTCAGGAGGAAGAAAGGTCAGACAGTCTGGGTCAATAACAAATCGGGAACGCCAAGCCACAAATCAGAACCAGAGAGAAAACATAAACAAGCCGAGGTCAAACACGAACGAGAGCGGGGTACAAAATCAGAATGCAAGACAGGGTCATGAAAACAAGCAGAGGTCTGGTACACGGATAAGCAAACACAATATAAATCACAAGTAATAAGGCAGCCAGGAGAATATTACAGGCGCCGCACTCAGCCTGCAGGGAGTTTAAATGGGATTCCCGGATACCGCCCCTGCAGCTGATTGGAGTGGCCTCCAGGTCCTCTCATTGGCTGGTGCGACACACTCCCTATCCGGAATGGCTGGACCTCTGTCACTCACAGAGCTGCCAGCAGAGTGTCTATCAGGCCGGGGTCGCAAACCAGCTGATGCAGACTGTTGCTCCCCACAGGCTGAGCGCCACCTAGCCCTGACAATTATTAGTGATCGCCAGCATGGATTTACTAAGGACAGAAGCTGTCAGACCAATCTGATTTCTTTTTTTGAAGAGGTGAGTAGAAGTCTGTATAGAGGGGCAGCAGTGGATATTATGTTTTTAAACTTTGCAAAGGCGTTTTTCACTGTCCCGCATAAGCGTTTGTTAGGTAAATTAGAATCCATTGATTTAGAGATAACAGTGTGTAACTGGATTAAAAACTGGCTATAGGATCGTACTCAGAGAGTGGTGGTAAATGACTCCTACTCTGAGTGGTCCCCGGTTGTGAGTGGTGTGCCGCAGGGCTCAGTATTGGGTCCTCTTTTATTTAATGTATTTATTAGCGATATAATGGAAGGGATCAATAGCATGGTTTCGATTTTTGCAGATGACACCAAGCTATGCAGGGTAGTGCAATCTATGGAAGATGCTCATAAATTGCAATCAGACCTGGACACACTGAGTGCTTGGGCATCCACTTGGCAAATGGGGTTCAATGTGGATAAATGTAAGGTTCTGCATCTGGGTAGAAATAATCTACAGGCATCATATGTCCTAGGGGGAGAAAAACTTGGAGAATCGCTTGTTGAGAAAGATCTGGGCGTTCTTGTAGATCATAGACTAAAGAAAAGCATGCAATGTAAATCAGCTGACTCTAAGGTGAGTAAGATATTAGCGTGTATTAAAAGAGGCAGGGACTCGCGGGACAGGGATATAATATTACCACTGTATAAAGCTTAGAATATGCTGTTCAGTTCTGGGCCCCAGTTTATAGAAGAGATGTAATGGAGCTAGAGAGAGTACAAAGACGAGCAACCAAACTTATAAGGGGAATGGAGCATCTTAGTTATGAGGAGAGGTTAGTAGAATTGAACTTATTTAGTCTTGAGAAAAGACAGCTTCGGGGACACATGATTAATTTATATAAATATATAAATGGTCCCTACAAAAAGTATGGGGAAAAATTATTTCAAGTGAAGTCCCCTCAAAAGGCAAGGGGACATTCCCTTCAACGAGAGAAAAAAGGATTCAATCTCCAGAGGAGAAGGGCGTTCTTCATTGTAAGAACTGTGAATCTGTGGAATAGCCTGCCTGAGGAGCTGGTCACAGCAGGAACTGTAGAGAGTTTCAAGAAAGGCTGAGATACCCATCTGGAACTAAAGAATATTAATACGTACGTAGCTATGTAAAATTCTGGATCCTGGCTGGTGGAGACTCTGGGGTCAGAGATAGGGTCTCCACTGGAGCAGATTGGTTCTTGCCTTATGGGTTTCAGGGCATTAACCAGTGGTGAGGCTGGGCTTAAAGTCCTTGTCTCTCTCCCTTCACCCACATTTTCCGCACCCTTGGTTGAACTTGATGGACACGTGTCTTTCAACCGTATTAACTATGTAACTATGTAACTATGTGGGACCCACCTATAGCTTACCTACCTACCTATGTCGAGCCCACCTACAGCCTACCTACCTATGTGGGGCCCACCTACAGCCTACCTATATGAAGCCCACCTACAGCCTACCTACTTAACTACCTGGGGCCCACCTACAGCCTACGTAGCTACCCATGTGGGGCCCACCTACAGTCTACCTACCTATGTGGGGCCCACCTACAGCTTACCTACCAACCTATGTGGGGCCCACCTACAGCCTACCTACTTAACTACCTGGGGCCCTTCCTACAGCCAACCTAGCTACCCAAGGGGGGCCCACTTACAGTCTACCTACCAAGCTACCAATGTGAAGCCCACCTACAGCCTATCAACCTAGCTACCCAAATGGGGACCATCAACAGCCTACCTACCTACCCATGTGGGGCCCATCAACAGCCTACCTAGCTATCTGGGGCTGACCTACCGGCTACCTACCTACCCAGGTGGGTCCCACCTTCAGCCTACCTACCCATGTGGGGCCCACCTACAAACCACCTAGCTACCTGGGGCCCAGTTACAGCCTGTCTAGCTACTTGGGGCCCACCTACAGCATAGCTACCTGGGACCTATCTACAGCTTGCCTAGCTATCTGGAACATAACTACTGCCTAACTAGGGCCAACCTTCCTACCTACCTACCTACCTGTAGCCCACCTACCTAACTGGGTTATGTCTACCTACCTGTGTCTTAAATACCTGCAAGTAAGACAGATGATTCAGCAGTCCAGATGGTCCCCACATAAAAAGGCTTTATTGGGTTACATTTAATAAAGATAAAGACCAGTATCCAAAATCCAGCATGAAAAAGTAAGCCACCAACGTGTTTCAGGTGTTAACCACCCTTAGTCATGACATCATTGATATTACAATATTAGTTGATTTTTACAGGAGGATGGCGACAAATAAATTACTGGCAATTTAGAGCTGACACTCATCACTTGTTAGGCTAAGTTAAGGCGACATACTTTTCACATGTATTCTGATGCGTATTCCCCATCTGAAAATGCACAAAAACCTGATATATTATTGGCGACATGTATGAATGGGGCTGCCGTCTGGCGTCTTTTCAGCCAGAAGACTAATGCAACCCCGTTCGCTATATTTTTAAAGATCCGCACTCCAGTATCTGGTGCATTACAGAGCGCCTCAAGCTTGAGAAAGAGGGTTGATCCCTTGAAACGTTGCATCATTGCGCCGTTCACCCGGCCGGATGTCCATGCTACTCCTGTCCTACAAAATGCAGTGAAGCGCTACTAAGGTATTTACCTGTTATGCAACCTACGTCTACTAGTCTTTTGACTGATACAGATGTGATGCTTTTATTGATTGTATGAAAGTATGTCGTTTTTGGAATAAAGAAGAATAATTTTTGGACTATGGGAATCCCAGGGAAGATCCCAAAGTGAGACCCAGGTACGTATAGGTTGCTTACAATTATATAAAGGCGGTTGTATATTTATCTACCGCTGTAGACCGGGTTCATAAATTCAGGCGCATTCTATACTATTATAATGTGCATAAAAATTGGCATCAAAGCGCCAAAAAACATACATGTTGCACTATGTGCGCAATTGTTTAATTGGCATCGATATTTTTTAAATCTGTAATGTGTCAAAGAATAAGTGATGTGTAATAAATAAATAAATAAGTTGAATGTGGTGACTAAATTTTTGCCTTTTTTGTAGCTAACTCCATCTTAGCCTTTAACTTTCCATTTGCCTTAGGTGCTTTTATTTAGTATAACTATTGCCCAGAATTCTTGGCCCCAAGAGAGGTAAGTCTGTAATGTAGGGTTCTGTCTGATTAGGTTACCTTAAAGGGGTTTTCTGGGACTATCTTCTTATTTGTTATAGAGCTCACAACTTAATTATATTGAACTTTGTAATTGATATTGATTAAAAGTTATTTACCTGTTCTGATTTGCATAGCCAGGCAGAGAGTCATTTACTGCCCTTTTTCTTACTTTCCTGCATATCATGTGACATCCATCGATCACATGGCCTGAATGGATGTTTTGTCATCAGTGGGTGTGCTTTGAAGCCAGGCTCAGCTCAGAAACACTGTAGGGGGTGTGACCTGAGCAGAGAATAACTGGCTGCATAAACAAAGGTGCTGACAGGAATGTAATCATTCAGAGCTGGAGGGGAAGAGTGTTATACACATAGTGACTTATCACTTCTAGAGTCTAGCTGCCTTCATTATTGTGCACTGTCTTTACCTCTTCTGATAGGAGGAAATGGTCAGAAGAGTTGCATTATTTGATTGGCTGAATGTGCATTACGACCTCTGAGATTATCCAACAGCAGTCAGAAAGTGCCTGCCTATTGCTCTTTATATTGGTGCAAGGGTAAAGTGTCATGAGATGCTGCCCTGACAACACTGTGTGCAGAGAGGATGACACATCCCCTACAGCAGGCACACAGCTTTCTCATTCCCATGATAAAAACTGATTGCTGTGGGGAATGTGAAATCACCCACCTTTCTTTGATGCTAGATAGGCTATCCAGTGTACAAGAAAGCTGGGTGATGCCACATTAACCACAGCAATCAGTGTTACAAGTAAGTGATAGCAGTGTACCTGCTGTGGTCAATGTACAGCACATACATAGAAATATATAAACTACATTCTATATATTTGTACATGGATTACATATATTATAGGATGAGGAAAGAATGTACTTTTACCATGTTACAAACTGATTGATGACTGTACTACACACAGCCTGTTGCAGGCAACCAGGAAGTGAGGTGGAGCAGAGATGCAGGGGGGGCATGAGGTGCACATGTCTCATAAAGATAATCAACAGTACTAAGAGGATTGGGGCGGTGCAGAGAAGTCCTAGATTGTAACTGCAAGGGATTCTGGGACTTGTAGGAAATAGCTGCAGGAGAACTACTGAGACTCCCACAAGCAGGACGCTTCACTGCTTTTATGATAGATGAATAAGGAGGCAAAAAAAAAAATAATACATGGCAGTCATGGAGTGTCTTAACTTTTCAATATAAATGCTGTTTGTAGTGTTCTATGAAATAATTAAAGTCCCAGATAACACCTTTAAAGTGATATATGGAATTACACAGTTTGAACTACATGTGCACTAAGAAACTCAAGCTCATACAAAAAGTAAATGTTTACTTTAGTAAATAATATGCTACAGATTATTTGTTGTGTATGTTTGATTGTTGTATTTCAGCTACTATCGTGTGCACCACTGTACTTGTCTCATTGTCAACTGGAAATGCTGACTAACTTTATGTGTTATAAATAAGTGACAGCACATGTGATTTAAACTAAATGTACAATCACCCAGGAGATACAAAGTTGCAAAAACTTATTTTTTACTATTCAGAGGGGCCTTGGCAATGTACTAAAATGAAGGAATATAAACCTACAGAGAACTTGAGAATGATGATTTCATCCTTTCAGAGCACTCGTGTTACAGTATCTATGGAATCTACATGAATCGCTCATGAAATGTAGTTACTTTGGGTTAAGTGTCACATACTCATGGAGTCGTCTCTGTTATAATTAGACTTCACAGCTTGAACAGATGAGATTCCATAAAATGTCATAACCGTGTGAAACAGTCATCATGAAAGATGATGTTATCCTTACAGAAAGATTTTTTTTACAAACCCCTTAAGAAGCTAACTGAGTTTAAACAGGCCACTGTGTGATTGCTTGAGATAAGAGAAAAATAGCGACGTTAGCTCCAGGAATAATGCATCATATAATACAATGCTATTCTTATCACTGTACTAGAGAGCACTTATCATACTGTCCTTGGCAGTGGACACATGAAGTGAATGCAGGAAAAGATTAACAATAAGCAAGCGATGGGTAAAATTGTTTTTTTTTTTATATATTATTACTCTAGTGTTATGGATGCCAAAATGCATAAAAGTAAATGCCATGGATAGTAAATTATATATACAATAGTGGTCGCAGCCAAGGCAATGTCCTTGTAGTTCCTGGCTAGGGAACAATGACGCACCCCACAGGCTGCAAATATCATTTCATCTTGGACCATAATTACTTATATCAGAAATCATAATAAAATACAATTCTGTGTAAACAGACCTCGAAGGTTGCAGTCTCTTAGCTTCACAGCTTGAAGAATTTTGTTTGATTCCTGGAGAATTGTGCAAATTTGAGTTAAAAAAAAAAATCACATGAGCCAGGTTCCTGGACATATATTTATGCACATTTTTGATGATTGATCATTTTTTAGATATTAGAGGACGTATGAGAGATAGAAAGTTATCTATTATTGATTCCTCAGGACAAAGATGAAAAGCAAAGCAAGTGCATGTCCCTACCAACAATATATAACATATCCAATTATAATAATGAAGTGTGCATAGTACAAAATAAGTGTACTTAGTACAAATAATCAGTAGCCGTATCAAATAAACACATTGTCAGCCTTTGAAATTCCTTGGCATCGTTATAACTTAATCATTAGATGCCGTGTTAAGACATTTCTCTTCACTGCAGAAGGACTGCTTGGACTGCATATAATACTTTATTTAGTTCATGTTGCCTTTCAGCAATGCCTTCTGGTTGGTCTGTCTGCCTCAATCATATTAGACAGGTGCTAAATACAGAGGGCACCATTGCCTTCTCGTACATGTGCGGGGTAAGGTTAGAAGCCATCTTGCAATGTTATGTCCCACATTAATGTGAGTTGTGAAAGTTAAAGCTACAGCCAAGAAATGTTCAGTGAGACTGGGCAGCAAGAGTTCCCCTCGTATTCCCTCCTCATAAAACAGAAGTGTGTAAGAAGAAGGTATGACAGAAATAAAGTGTTCTTTCCTGCCATTTTATAACGTAAGGTTACAAGCCTCGGTCTGTGCAGGACTTTATAGTCCAATGATTTATGCACAGAACACGTGCAGCATGTCAGGAATGGAGAGCCACCACAGAAATGAGACTTGTTACAGTAACATGATAAAAGTGGACATATATACCTTGTCTCTATGTGATCATGACAAAAGAATGATATTGTATGCCAGCACACTCCCGGCATGGAACACGGAACACAAGCACTATGTGAAGTGTTGATGCAAGATACAAACAAAAGGAAGGGACGTTGGATCCAGCACTCCTTAATCATAAAAACGTAGTTTAATCAATATCAAAGGTAAAATGATAGGATGACACAGGGTCAGGGCACAGGCCACGCTGATGCATTTCGATCCGAAGATCTTCGTCAAAGCATATAGATTTTGCACAACATATCATTATATACAAAACATGTTTCCAAAAATTGGCAAAAATCAATCTCACCTGCCGAACCTCCAAAAGCTATTATGTCTCACACATATCTCATGTCAGATCATTAGCGTGACCCCGTCTCTAACCTGACTGCCACTCCCAGGGAGAACCCGAAGCTCTACGTCATGAATGACGCGCCAGCAATTCAGACAAACACGCCCCTCCCGAGAGTGTGCCTTGGCAACCAACACATGCTCCTACAGCAGGTCAGCTTAAATCCACCCAGAGACCGCATAGACCAGCAGAGAAAAAGAAAAACGCCACAGAACTGAAAATGAGAACATCAAGATCACAGTTCCATGCAAACATAAAAAGTAAATTGCAAGTTTAAAATGTAACATCACATCAAGAAAAAGAGACAATTTGGACCAAATTAATAAAACAACATGATTTCCTTACGTAAATTGAGACCATGTTTATGAATGTTGCCACCTCTAAAAGAAGACTTAGGCAACATGTCCTAATATGCAAAAATATTCTTGACGCCATATTGTTTATGTAAATGAACTATAATATACCCAAACTAGGTGTGTTATATGCCGGGTACGACACATTTTAATGCGCCTAAAAAGGTGAATAAAAAAAGCATAGAATGCGCCTGATTTATAAACCCGCTGTACAACGGGTCATAAATCAGGCGCATTCCAGCGCTCGGGATTTGAAAATGGTATACCTGTTCCGACTGTAATGCGCCCAGAAATGCCATAGCAAAGCTATAAATACAAAGCTATTGCTCCCTGACTCCCGCACACCCCCCCAAGATCGGGCGCATTACAAAGCACCGCAGGCGGGAGATTTGAAAATGTATGAATGGAGCTTCGCTGGATATTGGGCTGTAAAGAGGCCAGATATCTGCCGCAGCCCCGTTCATACATGTCGCCCTATGTGCCTATACCATGGATCTGATGGGCGGTATATGTTGAACCTCCTCACAACTAATATCTCCAACAAGGTAATGCAAAGAAGAAAATAGATGGATCCAGCGATCTTGGTGAAAAACGTGCTTTAAATTTATTCACATAATAGTAGTGCAGACGGTACAAACAAAAATAAGATTAAAACTAAGATTAAAAGGTTTTAATCTTATTTTTGTTTGTACCATCTGCACAACTATTATGTGAATTAATTTAAAGCACGTTTTTCACCAAGATCGCTGGATCCATCTATTTTCTTCTTTGCATTACCTTGTTGGGCTCTTTGCCGGGAGCCAGGATTCCGAGCGTCGGTGAATCAACTTAACCAGCTGAGGACTCTGACTTCTATGCTTCTGATGAAAGCAAGGTGAGCGATCCTTCCTTTTGCCCATGTTCGTTCATTACTCTAATATCTCCAACAGACACTGCAAAACACGGCGTGTATATAGCCTTAGAAATGGAAAAAAAATCTAAAAATCTATGATTATTGATTATATTTGTGCAGGTTAGCCTCTATTCACATGATGTTTTAGTCTTCAGTTGGACGTATACATTGGCAGGATTTTCCACTGTATATTGTAGGCTTTTAGATCATATCCAAACAACATGTGTAACAATCTGGGGTTAATTAGCCCGCAGGATTGCAGTCTTCTTGGTAAGATAGTTTCGGGCACATCAATACACGTCACTCCATCTACAGTGTTTCATACTGTCTTCAGTCAGTTTTATTCTTTATTCAGCACACAGTAACAAGTCAGTTACAATATCCCCAATTGACACTCTAGGCCATGTGACCTCTACTAAAGATTAACATCCCTTACGAACCAGAATCTGAACCCTGAACCACAAACAACAGCATTTATACCAGTGCCCTATGGTCCTGTCCTCCACAGGTTAACAGCATCTGTTTTCCTCCAGTGTGAAAGCAAGAGAGCCCACAAGAGCTCTGTATGAGCTCCAACCATTGTTGAATAGCTTTTCCATCTGGCACCTAATAGGCATAAGTAACTCAAAAGCTAGAGTGAAGTTGAATTCCCCAATTCCAACCAGGTACTTCTTCAGGTCTTGAACTCAAAATACATTTTCCTAGCTTTATACAGTCTAGTGGCAGAAACATGCAACTTCTTATTTATATAGCAAATGTAGGGTTTTAACATGATGTGAACATAGGATTATTGTTATCATAACTTAAAGGGGTTGTCTCACTACAAAGATTAGGTTTCTACATGTACAGAACAGTAAATGAAGATGTTTTCCAAATATATTGCTTTAGTTATTTTTCTTTATTTAGGAGATAACAGTGATTTTATCAGCTCTGAGTGCACTCAGGTTTCTCTAGGTTACTGACCTGCTCTATCCTGCTGTTTGTCTCATCTGATAGCAGGGATGATGTCATCACACAGATTGGCACACAGAACTGCTGAAAGCTTGAGAGCTTGAATGTTATCAAATCTAACAAACAAAGGAGACTAATTACTTTTGTTAACTTTAGCTCTGAAGCTTCTCTGGACTTTAGATAAACATCTTGTATAAGAGTAGTTAGCAGACCTTTGACTATGGAGCTGATATGCTAATCATCAACAGCCTGACCAGGCGGAGACAGGATGCATCAATGAAAGCTGCTTTTGGCTCTGTGAAACAGCATTGTGAAACAACTCATTTAAATATATGTTGTACAGTAAATTTGCTGGTAAGCTGAGGCTGACCATACTTTTGTGTCCAGTTCAGAAACTGTACAGAATGGCTAAAGAGGGAAAAAAATTGCCCAACTAGGACTACATTTGCCCAATAGAAGTCAATGGTCCTGTTGCGGTCCTGCAATGGTTAATTTTTATGGTTTCCTGATGGATACCACAAACAGGTTCTGAAAACAGTATGTAAATGGTCCTGACAGCTGCTTTTCATGTAGAACAAAAAAACAAAACATTGATCACTCAGTGTCCAAGGATGGTGTCATCACAGTAAAATTTTTCCAGAGGTTTTACTAGAATTTATAGGGGCCCGTAACCAAATGAAATAGTCCCCCACCACCAAAAACAGGAAACTGAGAACGCAGCATAAGTAGCAGTAATTGAATGTATTGAAAAAAGGACCATATATTAGAGCACCCACATAGGATAGACCATCTCCGAATACACAAATATATACCTTAGCTATCTTTAAAAGTACATACTTTATTAAATTCAAAATAAACCAAAATTACAATGTAATAAAATGTAGTAGCACTATGGGACACTAACACAACCAAGACGTATGCATAATAATCATAACTGATAGCAAGATGAAATTAATAAATAAACGCATATATTCACAAACAATATCAGTAAATAAGCACGTGTAGTATAAACCATAATTATAGTGGAATAAATGAAAGTATAAAGACCCAGTGGTGGAGAGAGGACCCCGACGTACGTTTCACCACCTCACTTCATCGAGGTATATATTTGTGTATTCGGTGATGGTTTAGCTTGGTTTTTGTACCCATATATATATATTTATTGTGTGTTTTTTGTTTTGCTGTTAGTTCCACATAGTATAGAGCCACCAATTTTTTTTCCTACAAAAGGAACAAAGTTCTTGGCCCTTAGTGCATCCTTCAACTCTTGAGCTTCAGAGTGCTGGCAATGGCTAGAGTTTCACCCGCACATGTCTCAGTCTGCTCAAGGTTACTGATAGCCTTTTACTCTGTTCATGATAACATGAAAGTAGAGTCTTCCAAAACATGTAGGGAACATAACACAGTGCAGGTGTAGGACAGGGCCAGCAGTACACAATGGGCCACATGTATGAAAACTGTCTAGGTCTTAAATTCACTTTGTTGCCCATAGCAACCAATCAGAGCGCCCTGATTGGTTGCTATGGGCAAAAAAGTGAATTTTAGACCTAGACAGTTTTCATACATGTGGCCCAATATGTCTATATGCTGCCGCTCTTAGTCCTGACGCTCTCAAACACTTACACAGCATCAGCAGCCTCTCTTGCACACAAAGTAGACTCCAGGTTCTCAATGAAGTACCATATAGGTACAAGCCCCTGCAAATCTCTTAAATGGGTTGTCTCACTACGAGGTTTGCTATTTAGATTAAAAATCTTTCAAAAACAAGTACGTTTTCAGCATGTGTCAATTAAAACTTTCCTACTGGTTTCTAGATATGCTGCTTCATAGGGGCTCCATTGGCTCCTCAGGTATCTATAGTTGGAGACTCGGGAGCACGCAAGTTCACTCTGCTCATTCTCTATCTCCTGTCCGTCCTCTCTCTTCCTCTTCTCAGCGCTTAGAAATGATTCAGGGCATGCGTACTAACTCTGAATCATTTCTTGATTGGGTGAGCGACAGTGGAGAGACACAGCACTATGGAGAGATGACAGATGACAGGACAGTACGGGGAGAGACACAGCACTAGGGGCAGATGACAGGACAGTACGGGGAGAGGCACAGCACTACAGGCAGATGACAGGACAGTACGGGGAGAGGCACAGCACTAGGGGCAGATGACAGGACAGTACGGGGAGAGGCACAGCACTAGGGGCAGATGACAGGACAGTATGGGGAGAGACACAGCAGTAGAGCAATGTGTGTGAGAGACGTGATAGTAATGTCGTAAAACAGGGTGAAATGTGAAAGGCAGACGCGCATTGTAACTTGTATGGAGATACTGTTTTATCCACTAAACTCAGTGATCTAGATACATTTACTCACCATTGTGGTTTGTCACCATTGTGGCTTGTCTGGACCACAAAGATGCTCTCACTTACATTGCAATGGCGAATGCATCGGGAGCGAGCACGACAACTCAGGGTGGCATGATTAAGGGAGAGGAGAAGAGGAAGTCTGTAATCACACCCCTAATTTGAAAAATCAAACACAGAAAACAGAACCAAGGTAGGATGAAACCCTGTAGTGAGATAACCCCTTTAAGAGCTGCTCTCTGCTTCCTGCAGTGTTCTGTTCTCAAAACTGTTATATGGTGCACTACTCCACCTAGCATGTATGTACACAAAAACGCTAAAATATTTACACCATCACATTTAGTAAGCATGGAACATACATACCCTTTACACATGTGCCATTGTGGTAACCATGACCTGCATGCTATGTAGGCTAAAATAAAGTAAAAACGGATGTCCAGTTTAAAAAAAAAAAAATCATTTGTATATACTAATTTTGGAAATTCTAGAGTTAAAGATGTTTTTAGGATTTTAATATTAGACAGAGTATCACTCCAAATGACCTGTTCTGTCCTGCATTGCACAGACAACCCAATGATTTGAATGAGCACTGTGTTATACTCAATTTAACCTGTGGTGGTGTTGAAAAGAAACTGAGCACTTACTTTTAGGTTTCCTCCCAAATTGATTGCTGGAGAACACTTTGTGATCAGCTTCCTTGTAACATGAAGGGATTATTCAAAGCAGATAACCCTTTTATACTCCGAAATAATATTGCATGAACTAGTAAAAAATGATACTCAGTATGTAAAATTGTGAGCTTACATTGCTTCTGATGTCTAGAAAATGAAATCAGTGCTGATTAAAAATCTTTATATATACACAATTTGCCTTATGGCAACTGATTATCAAGAATTTCCAAACTAATATCCTCAAAATTAACAGATTACCATCTGATACTAAATCTTAACTTTTACTAGTGACCCTAATAACAGTCTAAAATTATAAAGCTAGTTGTGTGCTCTACTTGAACTTTTCTAGTAGTAGAAGTACCTAATGTACTTTTGAAAAGATGACATCAGTATGTCAGTATCTGCAGACTACCTGCATAGTATTATTGCCATAAGACTCAAGCTTTGTCTATCATTTTAGTTTAGGTAATTCTCTGTGGTAATAATACTATGCCGTTACTCGGCAGACACCAGCATACTCTTGTCATGTTTTTATTAGTACGCTCTTTGCAGCAGTCCCAAGGTTGGGGCTCTGAATATGATTTTTCAGTTTTGAGTGGTAATAATACTATGCTGGTAGTCTGCAGATACGGACATACTCATGTCATCTTTTTATGACATGTCTGGAAAAGTGGCGTATCCATGCCAGTTTTAGGCGCATTAAATCAGTTTAAAGTGTGCCTGAAAGTCCGAAACTTTCTAAAAACTGGCGTCAGGTATACCTTAATGTGCCTAAAAAGGCGCATTGCGGCGAAAAAGGGGCAACGCATCAAAAAGACGCATTGCGCAACTTGCGACGCATAGCATATAATTGGTAGTATATGTAATGGGCCTATCGCAGCGCATTGCCCGACGGAGGCGCATAACATATGTAATGCGCCTCAATAGGCGCATTGCGCAACAGGGGCGCACAGTGCACTATATTTAGGCGCATTATAAAGTGTCAGGCCCGGCGTATAATGCGCCTAGTTTTAGTGTACGACAGTTCATTTACAACAAGAATATGGCGTCAAAAGTGGTTTTGGTGCAAAATAGACCAAAGAACTGGCATTGTCGAGTTGGGACACGTCGCCCATAGTGTGTATATACAGTTCATTTTTTACCAACCAACTATTAAGGGTTACAATAGCCTGTTTATGATTAAAAATCTTTGTCAAAGTTCCACATTTTCTGTTCAAAGCAGAAGGCCTTGTCTAGTTGAACGATTGTTGAATAAAAGCAGACATTTGAATTTTAGGACAGAAGAAAAGTAACCAGCCGTAAATAGCAAAATCATGATGCAATTCATGGATTTAAGTGACATAATGCACCACAAAATTCAATTGAAAACAGCAAACCAGATGAAAGTTTGTCAAGGTTTCTAGTGTAGAGTAGAAGAGAAGTTGTGTATCTTCCTCAATGATCAAACCAAGAAAATAAATAACCTCTAAAATGTACATGAGCTGAGTACTTTCTACTGTTCTGATGGGAAACATGTTTTCACTTATTTCCCTTTACTTTTTATTTTATTGAGTGTCCAGGAGTAAAAATCCTAACAAAAATGCCATATTAACAGACAGTGCTAGCTTTAACTATAATAAAATAAATAAAAATTCTCTCATAATGAGGGACTCTGTCATGCACTTATCAAACCCTATTCCATTTTATACTGTTGTATAATACAATATTGGGCCAGATTCTCCACATCATACTCCATAACAGTAATGAAATATGGTTCTATTTTTTTTTTTTCATAATATAGATTTTTCTTTTACCCCCTTACCGACATATGACGTATGACGTAAGGGGTTTTGTAGTGGGATCACAGTGAGACTCTGCTACATAGCCGCCGGGTGTTAGCTGCTAATTGCAGCTAACACTCGACAGTTACAGCATGGGATGATCCCACACTGTTTAACCCCTTACACAATGAGAAAAGGTGCTGCGCACCGTTACTCACTTCAATTGGGGTGCCCATTAACATGGCAGCTGGAATCTTTGTACACCCTAATGCATGGGTGTCAAACTGCGGCCCTCCAGCTGTTGGGAAACTACAACTCCCATCATGAATTTGTATAATCTATAACAGTGGACATGATGGGAGTTGTAGTTTCCCAACAGCTGGAGGGCCGCAGTTTGACACCCCTGCCCTAATGCATTGCATTACAATGCATAAGCTGTAAAAATGATCACTCCCCCTAGTTGTGTAGTACCCTAGGGGGATTCAAAGTTCAATTAAAAAAAATGTTTTAAAGTGTAAAAAAATATATATATTAAAAGTTAAAATCATCCCCTTTTGACATTTAGCAAATAAAAAAAATAAAATAATAAAAAAGTTACACATATTTGGTATCGCTGCGTTCAAAAAAGTCTGATCTATTTAAATATAACATAATTTATCCTGTACGCTGAACACCCCAAAAATTTCTAATGCCAAAATTAGAATAAATTCAATCAAAAAAGTTGCATGCATTCTAAACTGCTAGCAATAAAAAGTATAATTCAGCCAGCAAAAAATGCGCCCTCACTCAAGACCGTAGGTGTACAAAAAGCTATTGGTCGCAGAAAATGGTGCCATGGCGCAAATTTCAAAAATAGAACATTTATTTTTTGTCCAAGAGATTTAAAGCCTTTCACTTCCACAGGTCTTGCAAAGCTAAGAATTAGGGCGACATGTATGAACGGGCTTTTCGCCCGATTTCTGGCGTATACCGCGCCTCCCTGGCTCGAATCCGCTGTCGGACACAGGGATGCGATGTTAGGTGCAGCGGTCGCCACTTTTAGCTGCCCCCGCATGAAGGGGCATGCAATGGGCGTGGTGTGGGCGCGGCGTAGGCGTGCTCGAAAACTCTGAGGCATGTAGGATCGCGGGTCGGCAAAGTGCGGCGCATTGCAGCGCTCGGCAACTCCGACAGGCAGACCTAGTTGATTTTGGTCTAAATGCTCCGGCGGAGGCGAAGTGAAGCGAGAACGGAACATGAGAGAAAACATAGAAGATCACAACAGAAATCTCGGCGCTCAGCTCCGTGCGGCATGCAGTATGATTCCAAAAAATCGCCTTTATAAAAGCGGAAAACATTCTCAGAAAAAGAGCTCAACCCTCAAAAATAAAAAAAATCACTTTCCAAAAATCTAGAACGGCTAAGAAATTCAATCTAAAGCTTTTCTCATTTCTTTTTTTCTTTTAACCCATCTATTGATCCGGGCAAAAAGAAAAAAAGTGTCTTACATTGATTTGGCCTTGTACATTTTTTTTTTCCCAAAAATTGCTTTTAAAAAAAAACCCAAAAGCGTCGCCCGCCTCCTTTGGCCCCAAATAACCGCGTTTTTAAAATTAGCCAACAAAACAGACCGCTCTGCATTTTTTTTTTTTTTAAACACTTTTTTATTACATTTTTGAAAAGGAAAGCATATAAAAAATTAGACAAGTGCATGCGGAAAATAAAAGCGACCATCGTTAAAAGGGGGGAACCCCCCACACAGAATGGACACGAAGGTAAGCTGAGTCCTACGGATTTCTTCTCACCCCCGACCATTGGAAAAGGTAACACAAAGAAAAAAAACAAAAAAGTTGCAATAACCATTACTAAGTCTCCACCATAATACTTTGACAGGGGTTTGAATAAAAGTAATAGCAATGTTAAAAAGACTAGAAGTAATAAGGAAGTAATAATAGCATTGTATTTTAAAACGATAAAAATAGCGAAATTTGGGCAATAGTTAATGATAAAATAAGAATAAAGTAGTAAAAATTAGCAAAATAATAAAGAAAAATAAAAATTAAATAAAAAAAATAAAGTGTGTTTAAATGGGAAGGGGCCCATCGGGGGATTTTGGGGGAGGAAGATTGGGTTATTGTTCAAACAACTAGAGGGAGGCTTCACAGGGTTTTTGCTGGGGTCGACCCTGTCACCCCTAACGTTGGCGAAATGGGGCCCCCAGGATCTCAAGGGAGGGGCCCCATTAAAGGTGGGGGGAGAGGGTCGGCGGGGACTTCGTTGACCTTGGGGTGCAGCCCCGGGGTAGGGGAAAGGAGGGTCCCCTTTCCAAGGCACCAAAAAACCTAGGGGGGCTTTTCTGGGACCAGCCCCCGTGAAACGAAATGGGGCCCCATCAATTTGACTTTTTCCTTCTAGGCAGGTGCGAGAGAATAAAACGTTTTCCATTTTTTAAAAATTTCCAGTGGGAGTTCCTTCTGCCTCTCTGTCTCGAGCCTGTCACCCCTAGGAAAATTGTTTATGTTTCATCCCCAATGTCATCGGGGAAAAATCTGGGGATTTCAACAATAGAGCAAGAGGCAAGTTATTGCATATGCACTGTACGGGTACGGACCGGGGCCCATACCCACCCATCCGGGGGTCTCGTATAGGGGAAAAATCAAAAGGTCGTGATGTTTGGGTAAGGCGTGCGCATGATCTGTACATAATCAATCAATATGCCCAAAAACCGGGGTGGAAGGGCAGGCCCAAAAACCCCCTGCCAATAGTCGTGAAAGGCAGTTGACTTTTGGGGCATGTTTGGGTCCTGTCTGGAATTCAGTAGGGGGGGAGGTTTAAACCTATAGTACTCCGGGATTATTTTAAATATTTTTCCCCCCCATTTTTTTCACAAATCATTTTCCTTGGGACTTTGGGATTCCCAAAGAATTTTTTCCCCCGCTATGTCTGGATCCGCGAGTGTGGGGTTCCCTTTTGGGAGAAAAGGACCCCTCCCCTGACTCCCACTCCCCCCCCAAAAAGGGGCCTAGTGTCAATAGAAGAAAGATGACCCCCGGGATTTATAAGGAGGTCAAACTTTTGAGGCGCAAATTTGGGTGAGTTTCGAGTCAATTTACAAAAGAAAGAATCTGCGGGGGCCAAAAAGCAGGTTTGGTGGGAGCTGGAATTTTTTTTATTCAAAGGGTCCCAGCCCTTTTCCCCTCCATGGCATTAATTTCCACATGAAAACCCCCTTTTCTCCCCAAAATCTTAAACATGGGGTTATTCTGCCGGGGGGAAAATTCCGGGAGGCCCCCCATGGGGGCATTTTTTGGGACATAAAAGGGGAGTTTAAGCAGTTTGGGATTTTTCCCGGGAAGCAATTGTGTCCTTAAAGCAGCAGAGAGTTTTGATTGGGGGGGGATGTGTGAGTATCTGGTGTGTATAGGCCCGGGGGTGCCAAGGGTGCATCAAGCCCCTTTCCCAGAGCAAAGTTGGAGTACCTCGTTTCCCCCAATCCAGTCCAGGACAGTCTGGCCAGGAGCCAAATTGTAAATCGAACTTTGGGGGAAATTGAGCCCACCCATCCCCACCGGGAGCATAAGCTTGTTTCGCTATTCGGGTTTCCTCCCTGTCCATATGAAAGGGGTAAAAGAGAGGGGATTTTTTTAAATGTATCATGCCTTTAGTAAGGGGGGGGTTTGAGGGATATACAACTAGGAAGGAGATCATTTTAATTGCGTGACACTTCCGGATAGAGGAAGGGGGGGCCCTCCCATCTACGCGGGTCGTCCTTTCTTTTTAATCGGGGGGGAAGTTTAGGTTTAAAACAAACCCCTGGGGTCTTTCCTATTTTAATGCCAAGGTATTATGTTGAGTTCTTTGGGGAGGATCCCAATCCCAAGTTTTGCCCCCCGATCTCCGGGAGGGTACCCAGTTCCAAAGCTCCCTTAAAGCATTATTTTTTTGCCGGGAATAACTTCCAAAAAAGTTTTCCAGAAAGGAGAATATCCCCGGGGAATGTCTTAAGGATCTGACAAAAGAGGAGTAGATCATCAGCAACAGAGCATTTTGATTTGGGGTTATTGCCAAACATCTATCCCATAAACAGTCTATTTCTCCAACGCTAAACAAATAAAAGGGGGTTGGGGGGACATCCGTCGGTCCCCTTGGGAAAGGGGAAATTTGGGGATAAAAAGCCTTGAGTATTATTTGGGGGGGGGTTTGGAGATAGCAGAGAGGAAATTTTTTAAAATTTGCCTGGAATCCCATGGGGTTTAAATACCTGCCACAACCCCCCACCGGACATTGTCAAATGTTTTTTCGCATCAATCGCATCACACTGGGTGTCCGGGGGGATGGGGGGTCTCCCACGCTCTCCGCCCGCAGCACCTTGCGTATGTTACCTTCCGCGGCTCGGCCTTTTAAACCCTTCTGAGGGGGGGCAATAAGGGGGGTAAGCTGGGCTACTCTGTCAGCCATTATTTTAAAAAAAAAAATTTTTTTGGGGTCTGTAAATTAAGGGAAAATTGGGGTCGATAAGGGGACGGCAACAGGGGGTCTTTCCTTTTTTTTGGGTTACTTTTAAACCATTTTTAGATTTGGTCGATCTCCCCCCCCCGCAGTATTGATAAAGTACTCGCAATGAGGGGTTAGGGGGTTTGAACAAATCTTGTATAGTTTCCCTGAAACCGTCGGGGTAGGGGTTTTTTTGCGGCCACTGGCTATGGCCCGGGCCTTTGGGGGGTGATTTCTTTGGTTAAGGAAAATTTAGTGGGTTTGGAGGAGAGTTTAGGATGAGCGGAGGCAGAAGCCCTCGCCGCCCTCTACATCATCTTGAGCAATGGACAAAAGAAAAAAGACGTTTTAAAAACGTTTGAGAGAATCATTTATCGGTGAGGACAGATGTAACCCTTCCTTAGGGTGCCCAGGGGGGAAAAGTGTGTGGCAATAGGGGCCCTTAAGGATCTCATATCTTCCCACCCCCGTTTCCATACGGAACAGTGTGATTTTAGATGAGACGTTTTAATTTTTCCTTGCGCCCACCACCGGTAAAAAATCCCTTACGTGCTCCCACCTCGGGTTTCTACAGGGGCGTAAAAAATTTTTTAATCCGCCTTCGTCCGCTCAGTTGCCCCATTTTAATCTTTTTTTAAAATTTACGTCATAGGCGGAGGTAAAGCAATTATTTTGGCCTCAGGCCGCTTTGGCCGTCGCCCCCAAAAAGGAAGGCATCTCCCCCTGCCTCATTGGGGGACGCGAATTCCGCCACCACCCCTTTAGGAGCCCGAAATGCCTTGTCTTTGCTATGTAAAAGGGAATTTCCAATAAAAAACTGGCCCTTGGGGGAGACATCCGCATCCTCAAGTACCACGGGCGAGTGGGCCAGATGAGCATAAACTAAAATTTGGAGGCCACCAGGCTTTTGTAAGTAGTATCTAGTTTGGACCCGACTTCTTGAAAAAGGGGGGTAAATGAATACTTTGCTGTCAGGGTGAAAGGGCCCTCCAACTACTGGGTTCCCGTAGTGTCCATGAACACCCGCAAGGTCCGGGTTTTAGTCCCCCGGGGGGGATGTGGGGGGGGGGGAAGGTTTTGGTGTTTCTTTTCCTACCAGTACCTCATCACGACGAGATTCATGTCCCCCCTATATCCATGAACCATCGGGTGATCCGAATCTTTCTGCTAAATTTGGGAAAAAAAGGGGGCGCTTTTTTTGCGTTGGGGCCATAAAAGTTAAGCAAGTTTGTTTGGGAACCATTTTGGGGCGAGGTCAGGTGCAACCATCCCCTTCTTGGTCTACCTATGGATATCAGGGAGAAGGAAAAATTCTTTTGCACTAGGGTGGGACACCCGCCTTCCCCTCCCCCCTGCCGGGGACCCCAAAAAACCCTGGCCCACCCACATTTGCGTATCATGGAAACCTCGCATTTCAGGGGGTCTCCTGCGGAAAAATGTTATCGTAGCTTTTTTAGATGACGGATGACCCCCATTCTTTTTTTTGGGGAGCGGGGCCCCCTTTTTAAAGTTCCAGTGATGACCCCCATGGGGACCTAGGGGTTTTAACTGGTTTTGCAGGGGGAAATCCACGCGGAAATTAACCGATTGTCCCTATTCCACGATAATTCGGGGGGTGTGAAACTCAGATTAACCCCAAAGTTGTGCAGTCAAATTAAAATGCACAAACAAAAAAACAACAATAATGTAAAACAAAAAAAAGGGGCAATACACAGAGATGGGGAAACTATTTTCCAAACTCCCTTTTGTCAAGGGGACTTCCTTTTTTTTGGGATGCGGGAGGGACTAAAAGGAGACGCGGCGTTTCATCATCTCCTACCTCCCGCCAAAAAAGGGAAGGCTGTGACTCCCCCATGCAACAGGTGAGATCAAAAAAACCCTACAGCCCGCGGAGGAAGCCATGCGTCCAGGGGCGAGAGGGGAACGTCCCCCCGATCAAGGGAGCGAGTTTTTAACAGGGGGGTTTAAAAGTGCGGCGACAATTTTAAACATACCCAGTCCATTATTTAAAAGGAAGGTCTTGGGCCAAAAAAAAGTCAAACCCTTTGCCCTTAAGGGTCAGGGCCCCCCTAGCAAGGGCAAGCTACAACGATCACCCGGTACTTTCGTAGACCTGGGGTAGTCCGCAGTGCTCCCGTCTCCAGGTGTCCAGGGGGAGACGAGAGGGGTCGTGGGAATCGCGGGGCTCCGGGGGTTGTCTCTCACGATGGGGAATTTCCTCTGCGATGTGGTAAGAGGGGGTTTGGCTCCCTTGAAGTTGGATGTGAAGAGGGAATCTTATCCGGATCCGATGAGGGGCGCAGGTCTTCTTTTGCGTCTTTGGCTGAAGTTTAGAACTTTGGTGCTGTGTCGGGAGCAAACCCGCGTGGCTTGTACAATCTGGGAAGCACATCTTTCTTTTTGACAGCAAGGACAGATGTTGCTGAAGGGGGCGGCGACGTGGGGAATCCTTGAGAAATCTTCAAAGATCAGATTTTTTGTCCCGCCAATGTTGGGGGGGTTTTCATCTTGCGAATTGCCTAGGATTTTAAGCTTTTCATTAACAAGGTACTTTATAATTTCGTGCGAGGTCGCTTCTTTTGCTCTCCCTGGGTTGTCAGAGAGGGGTCTGGACCCATCCGGGGTGCCCCTCGACTCGGCAACTTGGGTGAGCCCAGTTCGGGTGGGAGATTGGGGTTTTGGGATATCTCCTGGAGGTCTGACTGCTTTAAACCCCCTCAGAGAGACCCACTATAGCGGTTACCCCCTGCGGGGGGGTTTTTCTAGGGCTTCTATCGGTCATACAGGACCTGCTGGTTCTTGCGCCAGGTGGAGTTTGGACTGAGCATATCTTTTCGGCCCAGTTTGGGTCCTGGCTCCCGCTCCTCTAGCCTCGACTGGGGCCGTAGGTCTTGCTGCAACTTGCTTAAACTGCTTGCTTTCATTCCTATGGGGCTTGTAGGGGGGCTGTTCTCAGGGGGGATTGCTTACCCCTTTCCAGGGCCGAAGCCCGTAGTCCATGGTGCACTCATGGGGGGCTCCCGATGGGTGCTGTGTGGCATGGCCAGGGGGTGAGGGAACTGCCCGGGTACTCGCCGTCAGTGCCTCCGACAGCTGTGTCGGAGCGCGGCCGCCGCCATTTAGGTGTCCCCCCGTGGGGGTGCGGGCCGGCAAAAAGGGGATCCTCTTTTGGTGCTGGTGCTGCGGAGGACGTACCTGTCCTCCACTAATTCCCGGGCTGTTGCGGTGGTCTCCCGTCCCGCGGGGGCCGGGCGCGCCGCCGGGGCGGTATTACGGTATAAACAGGAGGGGGCGGGAGCTCTCAAGCCTGGACCGCGCGCCAGCGCCAAAACCGGAAGCATTCTCCCCTCCGCATTTTTTTTTCCCTGAAATCTATGAGAAAGTACTCGCGCTCTGATTGGCTAAGCTTACGACCCCCCCTAGCTCAACCCCTCAGCTCTTTTCTCCTTTTTTATGTATTTTTGAACTGTCCCCCCTTTCAATATGATTTGGGCCAAAATTTCTCCATAGGTTAGAATGGGTCCCTGTCGCCCTATTCTATTTGGGCAAACTCCTCCATAGGTTAGAATGGGCCTGTTGCTCCTGTTCTGTTGGCTGGTTTATGCCCCACCAATAAGAAGAGGGTTAAAAAATTTGATACGATTTTCCGGCAATTCTTATATTTCAAATTTGTTATGTAGCACCGGTCTGCGACAAATGCTTGTTAGGGATTTAAACTGATTTTTTTTAGAGAAGGTTTCAGGCTTTATCGATAAAAGTTTTACACTAATAAAAAATGATATTTTTTTTTTCATCTCCGCGCGGGGTTTAGGCCGAGATTGAATTTGGGGTAACTCTCCAAAGACTACAAGGGAGAATAGCCACGCTCTGATTGGCTGGTACCAAGCCCCCGCTACTCAGCCAATCGCTCTTTTTCTGCATTTTTTTTGTATTTTAAACTGTCCCGCTTTGAATATGATGGCCATATTTTCTCCTAGGGTTAGAATGGGTCCCTGTCGCTCCTATTCTGATTGGTCAATACTCCTCCATAGGTTAGAATGGGCCACTGTCGCTCCCATTCTGATTGGTTGGTTTATGCCGACCAATCAGAAGAGCTAAAACAATTTGACTTACTGTATTTCCCGGCAATTCTCTATATTGCAATTCCTGATGTAGCGCGGGTCTCGGCGACAAACGCGTTGTTCGGGATTTAATTGATTTATGTTTATAGAATGTTTCAGCTCTTTTTCAGAGAAAATTTTACACTTAATAAAAATTATTTTTTAAATCATACTCCATGCCGCACGGCGCTGAGCGCCGAGAATTCGTTGCTGCGATCTCTCCATGGGAGAGAGTAGCTCGCGCTCTGATTGGCCGGGATAGCCAAGCCCCCGCTAGTTCAACCAATCAGCTCTTTTCAGCATTTTTACTGTATTTTGAACTGTCCCGCCTTTGATTTTGATTGGTCAAAACTTCTCCATAGGTTATAATGGGTCTATGTCACTCATATTCTGATTGGCCGAGATAGCTAAGCCCCCGCTAGCTCATCCAATCAGCTCTTTTCTGCATTTTTACTGTATTTTGAACTGTCCCGCCTTTGATTTTGATTGGTCCAAACTTCTCCATAGGTTTTAATGATTCACTGTCGCTCCTATTCTGATTGGCTGGTTTCTGCCGACCAAGGAGAATAGCCTACAGAATTTGAATTACTGTATTTCCCGGCAATTTCAAATATCCAAATTCCCAATATAGCGCTGTTCTGGATTTTTGGATAGTGATTTTATTTATGTATTTTTTTTAGTAGGCGTGAGCTATTTTTCTTATAATGTTTTACGCCTTTATACAGGCGATTTTTTTCTTCATACTCCCCACGGACATGTTTAACCCCTTCACGACCCTGGGCGTATGAGTACGTCCCAGGGTCGCTAAGGGGCTTTGCAGGGGTATTGCTCCGCAACCACCCCGCACGCCCGGCAGTAACAGCGCCGGCGGGTGGCTCCGCCCGCTGGCGCTGTTTTACCCATCAGACACCACTGCAAAGATGGCCGCGGCGTCTGAATGAACGCCGATCGGTGCGGTGCACCGATCGCTACGGTCATCGGCGCCGGCGCAACTATGCTGCGCCGATCCAACGACCGGGCATGGTGGTGGGGAGCCTTGTGAAAGCTCCCGTCACTTACTCTGGCCCGTTTGCCCCACTTCCGTCCGCCGACAGGAAGTGGGGATCCCGCCATCTTTGTACACCCTAATGCATTGCCTATGGTCAAGCACCATAGGGGGACTAAATGTTACAGTAAAAAAAAAAAAAAATAAAGTTTTAAAGTACAAAAAAAAAGTATTAAAAGTTCAAATCACCCTCTTTTCCCCATTTTACAAATAAAATCATTAAAATAATAAAAAAGTTACACATATTTGGTATCGCCGTGTCCAAAAAAGTCTGATCTATAAAAATATAACATCATTTATCCCGTACGCTGAACACCGTAGAAGAAAAAAAATTCCATTTTACGTCACTCAAAAAAATGGAATAAAAATGATCAAAAAAGTCGCATGCATTCCAAACTACTAGCGATAAAAAGTACACTTCAGCCCTCAAAAAAATGCACCCTCACTGACGTCCGTAGGTGTTAGTACAAAAAAGTTATTAGTCGCACAAACTGGCGCTGCAGCGCAAAGGTCAAAAATAGAAAATGTTTGGAATTTTTTTACGGTACCAAAACATAACGGAAACCCTACATGTTTGGTATTGCCAGATGCATAATAACCTGTAGAATACAGATAATACATTATATTTACCAAAGATTGAACGCCGTAAAAGCAAATCACCCAGAAACATGGCGGAAATACTTTTTTTTCACAATTTGTCTCACTTGGAATTTTTTTGCAGTTTCCCCGTATATTCTATAGTATAGTGAATAACACCATTAAAAAAGTACATCTTGTCCTGCAAAATAAAAGCCCTCATGTGTCTATGTAGGTGGAAAAATAAAAAAGTTATGGCTTTCAGAAGGCGAGGAGGGAAAAACGAACGTGTCACAAAAAAAACACCCCGGGTTCTGAAGGGGTTAATGATTTCTCGCTGTTTTCCAGCCTGTCTCGTATCGGAATACATGTTAGGCACAGTCCCTTCTGTGCCTAAGTCCCGCACTGCGCCTCAAACACTGGCAAGGCGCGGTGAACTTTTCCCCGCATGTATGAGCGCACCTCCTCGGACGGCGAATATTAGGCGCAACGCCGCACTGCACCCAAGTCCCCGCACTGCGCCCCACACATTGGCGAGGCGCGGCGGACTTTACATGTTATGTATGAGCGCACTACCTCGGGCGGCGAATCATAGGCGCATCCCCGCACTGCGCCTAAGTCCCGCACTGCGCCTCAAACACTGGCAAGGCGTAGCGGACTTTACATAGTATGTATGAGCGCGCCCCAGCGCCGACATAAATCAGGCGCAAATTACGCCGGAAAACTGGCAAAAAGGTGCGCCCCGACGTGGCGAGCTTCATACATGTCGCCCTTAATGCCTATAGGAATCACGATTTTTTCAGACTTTCTCATCCAAATTTCTCTGTACAGAATTTCCAAATTTAGGATATATGCTCCTCGGAAAAGCATAAAGTAGTGATCAAAGTTCTCAGCATAAAACTCCCTTTTACTTGCACGTTAGACATAGCAGACTTTACCTGGAGTTATTTTCTGGCTCAGAGTGGTATGTATTATATTAATGACCCTGGTAGTGTATAATACTGCTATCACTTACTAAATTAATGTATTCAAAGCTATTCATTCCAACTTTAACAGTCTTTTGCAAATCTAGTGCCTCAACCCTCTCAGACAGGTCTCCCCTCCACCAAATCTTCCCAATCCTTTTCATCTTCATTTGACTTTCTGTCTTTTTAAGAGATTGTAAGCCCTCACGGGAAGGAACCTCTCTCCTTCTGTACCAGTTGTTAGTTATTAATTTGTCACCTTTGTACTTGTTTGACCTATGTTATGTATGCAACCCGATTGTACAGCGCTCTGGAACCAAGGGCACTCTAAAATAAATAATAGTAATAATAATAATAATAGTAAATTGTGGCTTAGTGGACATTGTACCCAGGATCTAAACCAGAGGTGGTCAATTTTGTTGTTTTGTTCTGGAGGCTACATTTTCATATTGTTTCAATGCAAGAGGCCACAAAAAAAAACCAAAAAAAAACAGCATCACAGCATTCTGACAACTAGACATATGTTAATACTTAACTTCCACAATTTCTATTTAGGAAGCAAAACAAAAAAGCAGTTAAGAAACAAACAATTCTGCTATTGTTGTTAAAATTTTGATACTGTTTACTGATAAGGTTGCAGATGGGAAGGTAAATTGAGATCTTTTTCATTAATTTGACTCACAATTCACAAAAAGTTAGGTATATTTGGCTTTTGGATGAAATTTCAGGATGAACATAAAATTTCTTGACTTTTTTTTTTTTAAATGAAATGAAATGTTTCAGTACTGCACAACTTGCTGATCTCTAACAAGGAGCTTAATTACAAAATTCACAAGTGTTTGATCCCTTAATCACCCAATAAATTTAACGGATCAATTTGAATTGGGATTTAAACAGTCCTCCTCATCATGCTGTTCACATTTTGACATCATGAGACTAAGACAACACCTCACAATTGACCAACAGTACCTTGTCATTGTGAGGCTTCAAGCAGGCTCCTCTCAGATGGAAGTGTACTCAAACATTGAACAGTTGGACATGTGCATTCTAAAGTTAATAGATGGTCTCATTTAGCTCACTTAAAAAAAAATTTTAAGAAATTTTATTCATCCTGAAATTTCAACCAAAAGCCAAATATCCCTTTTTGTGAGTTGTGTAGTTACTATTGACAGCGACATTTAAGGTTGCTGGGTCAAGATCCGAGTTATTTCTGACCTCAGCCATTCTCATAGAATTGTTTATAATAGGCTTTTAAATGTGTAAAACAGATCAAGAAGTGACATGTCACTTCTTTGTACAGATCCGGACAATGCAATAAGATAACGCTTGTAAAATACGTCTCATCTGAACGACAATACATACTTTACATTGACAGCAATGAAAACTGAATGGAACATTGTTAAATACGTTTGGGTAAGTAATACGTAACCAAATATTTATTTCACAAACGCCGTGTGAACATACCCTAAAGGATTGTCACTAGAGATGGGCGAATTTCTCAAAAATTCGGTTCCGTCACTTGGCCGAATTTCCCGACAAAAATAAATTCAGTCCGAATTACTTCAGGATGAATCGCGTTAAAAAACAGCTATTTCCAGGCTGCCCAGAGCCTGCAGGGTGCTGTAGAACGTTGTGCCATGCTTAAATATGCAGAGGGAGCTTGGTTTGGTCTTCATACAATGTTGTGTTTTAGTATGACACGCTGATGACTGCCACCGCTCTTAGAATCGCTTCACTATAAAATTTCCTGGGCACTTAAGAGGGCAAAATTGACCAAAAGACTGAAGCTGGAATGTTGCCTGATAAAGTCATGCCAGCGAAAGCTGGAAAAAAACAAGCTGAGAGCTCAGGTGGCAACATTAGTGACAGAGTAAGGAGGTGACGGCGGCAGCCACAGCAGCATGAGGTCAGAGAGTGGCACAATGACATTCTGGGAGGTGGCAAAACAGTAATAGGCCACAGAGTGCACAATAACACAGTTGTGGAGGTTACGGCAGCAGCCACAGCAGCAACATGAGGTCAGACGTGGCACAATGATTCTGGAGGTGGCAAATACAGGAGTAGGCCACAGAGTGGCACAATGACACAGTGTGGAGGGCATGGCAGCAGCAGCATGAGGTCAGGCAGTGGCACAGTGACATTCTGGAGGTGGCAAATACAGGAGTAGGCCACAGAGTGGCACAATGATACAGTGTGGAGAGCACGGCAGCAGCAGCATGAGGTCAGGCAGTGGCACAATGCCATTCTGGAGGTGGCAAAAACAGGAGTAGGCCACAGAGTGGCACAATGACACAGTGTGGAGGGCACGGCAGCAGCAGCATCAGGTCAGGCAGTGGCTCAATGAAATTCTGGAGGTGGCAAAAAAACAGGAGTAAGCCACAGAGTGGCACAATGACACAGTAGGGAGGGCACGGCAGCAGCAGCATGAGGTCAGACAGTGGCACAATAAACATTCTGGGGGTGGCAAAAAACAGGAGTAGGCCATCGAGGGGCAAAATGAAACAGGTGGAGGGCACGGCAGCAGCAGCATGGGGTTTCAGGCAGTGGCGCCAATGACATTCTGGAGGTGCAAAAACGGGAGTAGGCCACAGAGTGGCACAATGACACAGTGGGAGGGCACGGCAGCAGCAGCATCAGGTCAGGCAGTGGCTCAATGAAATTCTGGAGGTGGCAAAAACAGGAGTAAGCCACAGAGTGGCACAATGACACAGTGTGGAGGGCACGGCAGCAGCAGCATGAGGTCAGGCAGTGGCACAATGACATTCTGGAGGTGGCAAAAACAGGAGTAGGCCACAGAGTGGCACAATGACACAGTGTGGAGGGCACGGCAGCAGCAGCATGAGGTCAGCCAGTGGCACAATGACATTCTGGAGGGGACAAAAACAGGAGTAGGCCACAGAGTGGGCAATGACACAGCGTGGTGGGCACCCGGGCAGCAGCAGCATGAGGTCAGGGCAGTGGCAAAAATGACATTCTGGAGGTGGCGAAAACTGGAGTAGGCCACAGAGTGGCACAATGAACAGAGGGGTGGATGGGTGACGGTGGCAGCAGCATGAGGTCAGACAGTGGCACATTGACATTCGGGTGGTGGCAAAAACTGGATTTAGGCCACAGAGTGGCACAATGACGAGAGTGAAGGTTTGACGGGGCGGCAGGAGAAAACAGCATGAGGTCAGAGAGTGGCACAATGACACAGTGTGGATGTCACGGCACCTGCAACAGCAGCATGAGGTCATAAAGTGGCACAATGACAGAGTGTGGAGGGTGGAGGGCAATACCAGTCCTTTTAAAGATGGTTGGTGGCAGATGGAGAAACTGTCAGCAGATGTTTTGGAAATTCAGGCGGGTGGCGGCATCAGAATAGTGGCTGAGGCAGGTAGTTTGAACCCAGACTCATTTCTCACAGTTTGGGTGAGGCGTCATGGCTGATGTAGTTTGACGCTAAGGCATTGGTGTGTAAAAATCCTGGCCGATCCACGCCTGATTCATCTTTACAACGGTCAGTCGTACCACTTGTCCGGTGGACACGGGGGTTCTCCTGGGGTTACCGCTGGCCCCCGCCGCACTGAACACCCGCTCTGAGCCCCCACTACTGGCCGGGGCAGGACAGCTTCTCCACTGCAAAACTCGGCAGTTCGGCCACACATCCATTTGGCTGCCCAGTAGTCCAGCGGATCTTCTAACTGGGGTGGCAGAGTGCTGTCCAAGTAGGCCACCACCTGTTGGTTTCAGGGACTGCTCCAGGTCTGCTGCTGCTGCTGGCGACTACCCCTCCTTCACTAGGGGGGGTGAAGGAAGCTGCTCATCAGTGACTCCAGACTTTAGGTTGCTGCTGATGGAGCGGTACTGACCAACCCCCACACCTTCCCTCAGAAGCCGCGGCAGTAGTAGGGTTGAGCGCTGAGGAACCCCCCGGTCAGACCTGTCGAGGAGGGACGATTCCGCACATAGGCAGCGGCCAACTGACTACGGAGGATTTCCCTATAGTATTTGAGTTTTCCTCCCTCTCAATGGGCTGGGAAAAAGGCTCCCATTTTGGACCGGAAAGCGAGGGTCCAATAGGGTGGAGAGCCAGAAGTCATCCCTCTGTCGGATGTGACTATTCGGCTGTCACTAGCCAGGCAAATCAGCATGCTGCGGGCCATCTGCACAAGTGACTCCGAGGGGCTCTCTCCTCCCCACCATGTATACTGCCACGGTGCTTGCGGGTCTCTGCCTCGTCTTCCTCATCTCCACTCCCTCCTCCAGCTGCTCCTGCTCCTCTCCTCTTGTCACCTGGGTAGAAAATCCACTCATTTTACCAGACAATGCTTCTGCTCCAATGTCCTCCTCCTCCTCCATTTCAGTCCCCACCGGACTCATGGGGGCCCTGAGATGTAGTCGCCACATCTCCAGTCCCCTGCCCAGACAGATTTTTCAGCATGTGTTCCAGGACATGAAGCAGTGGAATGACGTTAAATTTTCCCATATCCTGGCGACTGACAAATAACGTCGCCTCTCGAATGGCCTCAACAAACGGCAAAGGTGTCCCCGCATGGCTGCCACTGGCTGACATCAAAGTTACACAGGGAGTAACTCCTGTCCGCCTGGATCATCAAAAAATTGTTAATGGCCTTTCTCTGATTCATACAGTCGGTCCAACATGTTTCAGGCTGGAATTCCAACGGGTGGAAACATCGCATATCAGAGTGTGTTGGGGGAGGCCGTTCTGCCCTGCAATTCGAGGAGGGTGTTCCTGGCTTTGTAGGAATGGATGAAGTGCGTGCACAGTTTCCCTGGCCCCTTTTCAGAATCTTCTGAAGATCGGGGGAAGACTTCAGGAACCTTTTCACAACCAGATGAACACATGCACCTGCAGGGGGGCATGGACCCTCCTCCTCGGTGCAGCGCGGACACCATGTTCCTCCCCTGTCTGTCACCATGGTTCCAATTTGCAGTTAGCCGGAGAACGCCACACATCGATTTTTTTTGCTGCATAACGCGGAGCAGTTCCTCCACTGTGTGAAATTCGTTCGCCGAGGCAAGCCAGGTGTTAGAACTGCGTGACACCGCTGGTTCCCTACACAATTTTGGTATGATGGAGCAGTACTTTTGGAGGCTGAGATGGTGGTGGTGGGGGGAGGAGGGGGTGGATGTTGGCGCAGGAGCCGCTTTGACAACGTGGAGGAGAAAGCGGCGTCTCCTGTCCAAATTGTTGGTGTGGCCTGGTCTGGAATCACATTCACCAAATGGGCCTAAAAGGACATGTATGGCCCTGACCGTAGGTTAAAGCTCCAGAGGGCCGCGCTGTCGTGCACCTTGGAACAAACCGATAGCTCAAGGACTGGCCCACTTTCTGTTCTACATATTTATGAAGTGCTGGTACTGCCTTTTTGGAAAAGAAATTACGGCATGGAACTCTCCATCTCGGCCCGGCACAAGCCATTCTCTGAATGGTGCAGAGTCCACCATTTGTAAAGGGAGGGACTGCAGTACCAACAATTTGGACAGGAGAAAGGTCAGCTGCTGCACCTTAGGAAAGGGGTTGGACGCATACTGTTGTCTCTTTTTCAATCGCCCTCGCTGAACGACTGCTGGCGCCATGGTAGCGAGGAGCAGGAGCATCTGGACCGGGAGATGAAAGTCAAAGAGAAACAGCTCCCTTCTGCAGAGGTGGTGGAACCTTGACTGCTTTCAATGGATGCGTGCCCTGGCCCCTGGGTTGCGGCGGCAGGATGGACCACCACATATGAGCCACGTTTCTCCTAGGCCACCGATGGTGACGCTGCTTTTGTTGACGCAGGGCCGTTTGGTGCCAAAAGTTAGCTCCCTGGCCACACTTCACTTTTTGGCCCCCCAGATTCTACATATACCCATATTCGGTCCTCCGGTGTCTTAAACAAAGAACTGCCCAAAACCGCCGAGTAGCTGATTTTACCGCCAACGCTCCGCACTGAGTGACTACTACCACCGCGCCTCGCCCGAGCCCCTGTGCCGCTACTTTCTTGGACCTGCGAAGAGGGGTTTTCTACCCCGTGGCCGCTTGGCTCCCGACCTCACACTGCTGCTACCGTGCTGACTCACCCGGGCCCCACAACCCACTTGCGGCTGCGCCGCTGCCTGACGTGCAAGCTGACGCCCTCTTCTCCTGACGATGATGAAGCCCTTGCCTCACCCGGCTCCCAAGTGCGGTCGGGTACATCATCATCTATTTGTGTTTCATCGTCACTGCTGTCCTCATCACCGGTCTTGGTATGCAGAGGCTGACCCCTCACAACATGACCTCCCAAGCCACTCTCCACATCTATAAATTTGCCACCTACTGCAAGAAGCAGGGAATATTGGCCCCATTTCTTCGCTGCCAAGTAGCTGCTGACTGCCCTAATCAAATTGTTCATCCTCGCTATATAGTGGTGCTGAGCCCAGACCCCCATAGTAGGGTCTCTGGGTGAGGGAACCACATGGGAAAAGAGGTGGGTTGAGGAAAAGGTGAGGGGCCCCTGACCCGCTTCCGGGCCATGCCAAAATAAGGGTTGTGTCTGACGTTTCCCACCGACTCTTGGCTGGGGTTGTCAGATGTCATCTGGGAGGAAGTGGATGACCTAGTCAACCAATCAAGAACCCTTGAGTGACCCCTGCTGCGACGTCCTCTTGCTGTGCTGCGACCTGGGCCTGCTCCAGGAATCTTTGTGCCACTGCCACTCACAGATGAAGAGCCTGCCACCTCTCTGTCTGACATACTGTCTGTTCTAAAATGTACAGACACTGTTTGATAAAGATATCTGTATATGATAAATACACACCCTGTATTTGATTCCAAATGAACCCAGTAACAAGCTTATAAATATAAATTGCGCTCCACAAATGGGCAGGAAAAATTGACTTGTATGTGCCGTTTAAAAACTCTGTATTTTACTGAATAAAAAAGCACAAACAGGCTTAATTAACCTTCGGGTATGAATTATGCTACAGAATTTCTTCTGTGGCGGTGAAAAACAAAGTTTCTTTTACTGAGTACAACTGCAGAAAAATACTTAGTTAACCCTTGGATGTAAATTGCGCAAAAGAATTGAGCAGCCAAAAACTACCAGCTTTGTAGCGTGTTACAATGGCGTGTATTTTACACTACACAACAAGAGGAAAACTTGTAATTAACATTCGCTTGTGAATTATGCTACAGGAAAAATATATTTTTTGGCGGTGAAATAAATGGTTTCTTTAAGACACCACAGCAGCAGAACAACGCTTAATTAACCCCTGGATGTAATGCGCAAAAGAATTGAGCAACCAAAATCTTACGAGCTTTGTAGCGTGTTACAATGGCGTGTATTTTACGCTACACAACAAGAGGAAAACTTGTAATTAACCTTCGCTTGTGAATTATGCTACAGGAAAAATATATTTTTTGGCGGTGAAATAAAAGGTTTCTTATAGTCACCACAGCAGCAGAACAACACTGAATTAACCCCTGGATGTAAATTGCGCAAAATAATTGAGAAACCAAAAGCTACAAGCTTTGTAGCGTGTTACAATGGCGTGTATTTTACACTACACAACAAGAGGAAAACTTGTAATTAACCTTCGCTTGTGAATTATGCTACAGGAAAAATTTATTTTTTGGCGGCGAAATAAATGGTTTCTTTTAGTCACCACAGCAGCAGAACACCGCTTAATTAACCCCTGGATATAAATCGCGCAAACGAATTGAGCAACCAAAAATGAAGTGGTATTTTATTGTAAAAACGCTGTTTCTTTAAATTGAATACAACAGGAACAGGCTTAGATCACCCTTGGATATTCAATGTGCTGTGAGCAGATAGCATTAAATGTATATGCATGCTGCACTGACGCACACTGGACTTCAGATCCAATACCCCACAAAATCAGAAATAGAACGTTAAGAGAAGCAGTCTCTGAGACAAGCTGAGACACCCCCCAAAAATCGATGTATAAAAATGAGTTCTTTATTATCAGCTATCATAAGCAGCCGCGGCAGCACCTTCCCTACTCAGTACAGTGAGAGCGGTATGAGCTCCCAGTGTCGCGCCCGGACTTATATAGTGCGGTGACGTCACAGAATCCCGCCGGTCTCTGATTGGCTTCATCTCTGCATATGTCATGCTGGCTATGCCCTTCTTCCTCCCAGAGTGCTTTGCCCCATGTAACGCCATGTGCTCGCAGCCATTTTATCAATCAAAAGCACACTTCGTTCACGCGAAGTACCGCAAAGTTCGACTTCGTTTCAAACCGAAGTTTTCCTGAAATTCTAAACGAATTCCACTTCGTTAGAATCAATTCGCCCATCTCTAATTGTCACACATCAAATACCTGTTATTTATCCAGCTGATAGGTAGTAGGTGTCCGATAGCCTGGTGTCCTCCCTTGTGACCCAAAGTACACAGGAACAGGGGTCTCAAGTCCACTGCTGCTTCATTCAAAGTCTATGTGACTGATTCTACGGAGAAAGCTGAGTACATTGGCTGACAACCATTACTATATTCAGAGGGGTGGTCTGGAACCAGTGTTCTTGAATTCGTGGAAGTTCCAGGTGTCGGATCTCCACGGATCAAAAGCTTGTTACAAATGCTGTATTTAGACTGTATATTGACGAAGTATTTAGGCTGCATGTTTGCTCAGAGGCATTGGGCGAAATGTGTGGTGGGTTGTACATGTTATGATTTGTATCCATTGTTGCAATTTATGTCTCTATGTCCTATGTGTGAGATATTATTTTTGTTATTATGCATGTTTTTAAATATGGGTTCTTACATGTGTAACACGTACTTTATCATTCTTGTTTTATCTGTATTTCAATGTGAATTAAAAAATTATATACAGTATATTACTTAAAATATTAAGTATGTATGTATGTATATGTATATATACTAACCGACATATTGTGTGTTATGTATAATACAGTATTTTTTTTTTTTCTGCAGAGGACAGTGCTGATTGGTTATTGCAGGCTCCTGTCACCCAATTACAGGCTAAGTCTAAGTAAGGTGCTAATCAGTAACCAATGAGCTCTTCCCTTCTTATTGGGGAGAACACTCACTAGTTAATGCAGGTTCTTGTTACAAAGACTTAGGGGGATATGTATGAAAACTGTCTAGGTATAAGACTGTCTTTGTTGCCCATAGCAACCAATCAGTGCTCCCCCTTTCATTTTTTCAGAGCACAATATCAAATGAAAGGGGCACTCTAATTGGTTGCTATGGGCAAGAAAAAAAGAATTAGACCTGAACAGTTTTCATACATGAGGCCCTTAGTCTATCAATTTGTGAGAGGGGACTGTAGTAGCCAATTACTGTTTCCTCTGCAGAGGAAACTGTTCAAGATTCACTGAGTGGTGCACTGCCAATCCTCATAGATGCATAGCCGATTGGGCAAGCAGGTGATCTGCTATGTTTTAGCTCACCACATTGGGAGTAGTAACTGGCAGCAATGAAGGCCACATGCAGGTTGTGGGATAGGAGTTGTGCACCTCCTCTTGAGATCTCATTTTATTCACAACCCCATAGAATAGATAATATTTTTATGACCCAAACTTTAATTTCATTGATATTTTAGTCATGATTGCCTCTCTCTCTTGGTCTGACAAAAGACCAGCTATACTGTACCTACCTAAGAATAAATGGGTAAGTCCAATGTCCAATCCTTACTTTATTTTATTTAAACATGTGAATTTCACATCACTTCGCCAACAGGAAGGAAAGAATAAAAAAAAGTGATATACTCAAATGTCTATATGCGGTTTCTCATGTCAGATGGCTTGCTTCGCTCAGATTTCCCATCATAGGTATCATGGAGACGCCGGACATCGGGCAGATCATAGCGCACCCATGTGCGACGATTCGAGAATGGACAGTCTCTCTTAGGTTGCTTAGAATCACTATAAAATGTCCCCCACCAGTTACACCACCACTGGATAGCACCATTACAACCACACCTAAGCACACAGTGGTCTTTTTCCAATTACATTTCATGCCTCTTTACACTAAACCAAACAGTTTATTCTCCAACATTCTGCTAAAGTACCGCTATCTTCCAAAAATTGAAAGGGGTTTTCTGGGAATAACAAAAGTTTGTTGGTCCACTTGGGTATGATTTAAAGTAAGAAAAAAAAAGTATGCTCACCTCCATGACACTTCTGTTCTGTCCTGGTGGCCGGCCCGTTCATTCCCAGTGCATAGTGAACATTCATCATTCACATGCTATGTCCAGTCAATCACAGGCCACAATGTCACGTAAACGTTCACTGTGCAGCGGGGATGAAAAGGCCAGCTAAAGGGACAGAATAGGGGCGTCACAGAGGTGAGAATATTTCTTTTTTTAATCATTACCCAGCGGACAAACAAGCTTTTGTAAGTTCCAGAAAACTTTAAGAAGAACAAAACTCCATGATTAAACAAGATATTTCAACAGTAAAAGTCACTTAGGATACTATGACTCTCAAAATATCAAGAAGAAGTCCAAATGGATTCTTCGCCTCATAATATGCAAAAACCTCGGTGATGCTGCCCCCTCCTATCATTGGGCCAATATACTTAACACTTTTAAGTCAGGTACTCAGTTAATTTTATTCTTCTTGGTTAAATAGGTGATCTCCCTACAGAACATAGACTAGTGTTGATCAAGCTGTTCTAGAAAAGTTAAGTTCTAGTAGAACTTCTTGAATTTTTAGATCTCAAACCGAATCGAACATTTTACTAGTTCGACATGCCAATTTAATTTTCAGTGGCTTTCTGCACTTTAGGCGGCCGTTCAATCACCTTTCTGCTCTTTTGACGGCCATCCAATCAGTGCAGAGCACAAAGAAGTGTCAAAAACATCGCTGAGGTGTAAGGCTCTCATTGGCTGCTAAAATCACATGACCATGTTATACAGTTGTGCTCAAGTTGACATACTCCGGCATAATTTTTGCTTTCTTGGCCTTTTTTTTCAGAGAATATGAATTCTGAACACAAATATGAACACAAATTTTTTTTTCCACTCATGGTTAGTGGTTGAGTGAAGCCACTTATTGTCAATCTACTATGTTTTCTCTTTTAAATCATAATGTCAACCAAAAACATCCAAATGACCCTGATCAAAAGTTCACATACCCCAGTCCTTAATATCGTGCATTGCCCCCTCTAACATCAATGACAGCTTAAAGTCTTTTGTGGTAGTTGTGGATGAGGCTCTTTATTTTCTCAGATGGTAAAGCTGCCCATTCTTCTTGGCAAAAAGCCTCCAGTTCCTGTAAATTCCTGGGCTGTCTTGCATGAACTGCATGCTTGAGATCTCCCCAGAGTGGCTCAATGATATTGAGGTCAGGAGACTGAGATGGCCACTCCAGAACCCTCACTTTGTTCTCCTGTAGCCAATAACAGATAGATTTGGCCTTGTGTTTGGATCGTTGTCATGTTGGAACGTCCAAATACACTCCATGCGCAGCTTCTGGGCTGATGAGTGCAAATTTGCCTCTAGTATTTGCTGATAACGTGCTGCATTCACCTTTCCTTCAACTTCGACCAAGTTTCTTGTGCCTTTGTAGCTCACACATCCATAAAACATCAGTGATCCACCTTTGTGCTTTACAGTAAGAATGGTGTTCCTTTCATCATAGGCCTTGTTGACACCTCTACAAATGTAACGTTTGTGGTTGTGGCCATAAAGTTTGATTTTGGTCTTATCACTCCAAATTACCTTGTTCCAGAAGTTTTGAGGCTTGTCTCTGTGCTGTTTGGCGTATTGTAGACGAGATACTTTGTGGCATTTGCGCAGTAATGGTTTTCTTCTGGTGACTCCACCATGCAGCCCATTTTTTTTCACGTGCCTCCTTATTGTGTATCTTGAAACAGCCACACCGCTAGTTTTTATAGAGTTCTTTATTTCAGCTTTTGTTATTTGTTCATTTTTCTTTGTATCCCGAACAATTTTCCTGGCAGCTGTGGCTGAAATTTTTGATGGTCTACCTGACCGTGGTTTGGATTTTACAGAGCCCATGATTTTCCATTTGTTAATCACAGTTTGAACACTGCTGACTGACATTATCAATTCCTTGGATATATTTTTGTATCCCTTTCCTGTTTTCTACAGTTCAACTACCTTTTCCCGTAGATCCATTGACAATTCTTTTGCTTTCCCCATGACTCACAATCCAGAAACATTAGTAGCTGGATGAAAGATGCAAGAGTCTGTCTGGATCCCAGAAACTCACTCAGCTTTTATGCACACACACTGTTTACAAGCAAACAGGTCACAGGTGAGGATGTTACTGTACCTTAAGGAGATGTTCAAACTCATTTGTGTCAACTTCTGTGCATGCTATCGGGCCAAAATCACCAGGGTATGTGAACTTTTGATCAGGGTCATTTGGATGTTTTTGGTTGACATTATGATTTAAAAAGAGAAAACACAGTAGTTGGACAATATATGGCTTCACCCAACAACTAACCATTAGTGGAAAAAAAAAAATGTGTGTTATCACTCATATTCTCTGAATAAAGGCAAGAAAGCAAAAATGCTGCTGGGGTATGTAAACTTTTGAGCACAACTGTATATATTTCACTGTATTGCCTTGTGAATGCCATTTTCAGCTCACTCTCTGTACTGTACAGACTGCTCTTAGTTAGTTAGATAGCATTCTCCTCTCCATTAGGGAGTTTGGTATTGCTGGCTGCATCTTTCCCACACCAAGAAGCTGTTATTTAGTGACATTTGAAGGCTCACATAACGCCTCTCATATACATGGATATATGTTATATGGAGTGCTTGGATTTGCTAAATCATACTCAGTGCCCAAAAGCTCCGCTTTTGCAGTTTTGGGGGTTCAGAAATTGTATAACACACCGTCTCCAAAACTCCTTTGTGTCAAAGGGGCTTTTGGGCTCCCTCAGGATGCAGGGCCCCATAGGAGCTTCTACCTCTGCACCTTCTATAGCGACGCCCCTTCTTGCAAGATGTCCTCATCTTTTCAGTTAGTCATTGAAAGGAATTAAGTATTTTAGCCTCTTTTTTCTGTCACTCTTACAGCCAAATTTTCTTCACTTAGTTGTTCCACTTATCCAGTTTTCTGTTATGGATGGTAGTTTCAGCTTCTCCTCACCTGTATAGGTATAAAAATTAACCAGAACATCTTCTCCCATTGACTTTAATGGGGTTCGAGTTCTAGTTCGAATAGAACCTCAAACCGAACTCAAAAGTTTGAGATTCTAATCGAACTAGAATGTTTTACTGCTCGCTCAGCTCTAACATAGACCTATCACTTCTTGCCAAAGTCTTGACAACAAAATCAAACTTCTTCTTTCACTTATTCCATAGAGACCAGTCAGGTGTTACACCCAAGCATCAAGCGAGTGATAATATCAAGAGGGCAGTTCATTTTGCTTTCCTTACTAATCCCTGCAATATTTCCTGTATATTCCTTTCTTTTCACATTACAAAATCCATTCCTTTTCTTTCTTGGGATTGCATGTATTTTGCTTTCTCAAAAGGGGGTTTTATACAGAACTTTTCAAGTGGGATAACAGGATCTCAGTTCTCCTGCTACCCAGAACAATATGTAGGATACACATCTGGTAGCTTTAGGATAGAGAAAGGCGTCTGTCAGGCCTGTCCCCTCTGCTCTTTTCTTATCATTTTTACAGTAGATTTATTGGTAGACCCTGATGTGGACTGCTTCAAACTCAGACTCATTCAGGTCTGCTCTATAAACAATGTCTCTTAGCAGATGATTTCTTGCATAGCTCACATTTTCCCACATTAGGGAACATTTACACATGTATTATGTATTATTTGCTTTAAACAATTTTGTGCCTAATCCAACAAGGGACAGTGGTTTAGCTGAAACGGTTACAGATTTTTAGGAAAGGGCATTGCCTAATATATAAACAGTGAGTAGCAATATATGGAAAGGATACAACAGTTGGTCTAAAAAGTTAGACAGGTTTATGGATGCGGCAAATTTATCAAACATCATGAGCCATTATGATAAATTCAGAGCATCCTTAGAGTGCCTGTCTATGTTTACACTGTCTAACCTTTGGCCAGGAATAGTAAATATGCCCCTAATTATTTCTACATTTCTGGCAGTGCTAGATAAATTTGGGAGACTCTGGCCTCAAATTATTGATGATAAGTAAGTTCTTATGAACATTTCCTTTAACTTTGTTTCCTTAAACGACCATTTCTCCTTTCTGGATTAGATCAGTGTTCAGATACCTCCTCCTTATTCCCAACTTTGCCGTATGTATTAAAGGGGTTGTCTCACCACACTGTTTCATAGAGCAAAGCAGCATTCTTTTATTCATGTCACTTCCCGGTCAGGCTGTGGGTAATTAACATATAAGCTCGGTGTAGTCAAACGTCAGTTAATATGTTTATCTAATCTAGACTATCTCCTGCTCTGAGGTTCAGAGAAGCTTCAGCGCTAAAGTAAATAGTAGTAATTCGTGTCTATTGTCTGAAAGATCAGAAAATACACAAACTCTCAGGCTGTCTGCAGTTCTGTGCTGTGATTTGTGTGATGACATCACTCCCTGCTATCAGATAAGACAAAACAGCAGGGAGAGCAGGCAAAGCAAGTTGGTAACTAAAGAAACCTGAGAACTCTCAGAAGGTGATAAAATCATTTGTAGCTCCTCAGCAAGAAAAAATGAACAAAGCAATATATTTGGAAAAAGTCTTCATTTAGTGTTCCCTACATGTTGAAAACTAATCTTTGTAGTGAGAAGACCCCTTTAATGAACTCGCTTTCCTCCTGACAAAGTGGATGGGTAGGACATTAGCCATGTTGATGACACCTTTCAACATTTTTATATCTTTCCATTCTTGCTGGTTAGGTTGCTGTCTCTTCCTACACAGAAGTTATTTTTTTCTCCCACCACTTAAACTTGTATTTCGCAAAACACTAGGGGAGACATGTACAGTTGTGGTGCGATACACCCCCACATCTTATGTATATTACAAAGTGCCGCGGGCGCCATAAAATGCACCTAATTTTGGAGTGCACCTGCTCAAACATCTATAGAACAGGACTGCGCCAGTTTTTGGTCTGAAAGGACACCAAAATACAGGCACAGTCCCATACATACATGTCGCTCCAGATTTCCATATAGGAAAGTATCGCAGTTGACAAAATATAACTATAGAGTTGTAATGATCCAACTGTCCTTTATGCATGTACCCGTCAGTCCAAATAGCATGAAGGTTGTATGGAGCATGATCAAGCTTTGAGCTCGCTCCATACATGGCAGGGTTCTACTGTTAATTCCGGCTCTGATCCCTGCTGTTTAACACTTTAGACTCTGTAGCAATCACGGCCATGGTGTTTAAAGGCAAGTACTTTCCCCTCTTAATTGCCCCCCCATGATGTAATCACGGGGTACGATTGGTTGCCATGGCAGCTGGAAACCTCATGCAGGCTTCCACAGCTGCAATATAGGCAGAGTGTATTAGGTAATGATTTAAAATCCTGTATACAGCAGTACAAAAGTACTGCCATGTATAGGACAAGCAATCGCACTCTGTAGTGATCATGTACCTTGGGGGAAATAATTAATAAATTTGAAAAAAAAAAGTTTAAAAAAAAAATCAAATATTAAAAGTTCAAACCAACCCCCTTTTGCCATTTTACAAATCAAAAACAAATTTTATCCGCGTTTGTAAAAGTTAGATCTGTTAAAATATAATTTATCCTGCACAGTGAATACCATAGAAGAAAAAAAAATTCCAAAAGACAAACTTGTGATTTTTGGTCATTTCACATCCCCAAAAATGGACCCCAAAATGGTACCAATAAAATTACACTAGCTTTGGTCCATAGACTGAAAAATAAAAAAGTAATTGGTCACAGAAAATAGTATTTCAGGAAAAATGTAAAAAAAAAAATGTTTTTCTTTTTAAAAGTACTAAAACAAAACCTGTACAGATTTGGTATTGCCACAATAGTATTGATCTACAGAATACAAAAAACACATCATTTATACAGAAGTGTGTACTTAACTCATGCAAACATGGCGCAGTTGCATTTTTTTCATGCTCTACTCAACATAAAATTTATTTTCCCAGTATATATTATGGTACAATGAATGGCACCATTAAAAAGTACATCTTGCTCTGCAAAAACCAAGCCTTTATATGGCTATGTAGATAAAAAAAATGTATGGCTCTTGGAAGGCGAAGAGGACAAAAAAATCCAAAAATAGCTGTGACCTGAAGGAGTTAACCTGACAGATTTCTTATACTGTCCTGACTGAAAATAAGCTGCTGCGAGACACTTTGTTTTCCGTGGTCTACCATTCTGTAATAGACAGTTGTTTTGCAGCATCTACTTTAAAAATGTCAGCAAGCAGCTAGTGCTGAGTCCACTATATGCATGAGCAACCACAAGCCCCACACACCTGCGCTGATTCTACCTATTACTGTGATTATGTAGAAGACTGATAACAAACGGTGAGCCAGCAGGGCAAGCGGTCAAATAACATGGACTCATCACTAGCACTGCCAGATTTAAAAAATAAATGTTGGAAAACTTCTGTACATTACAGAATAAAGGACAAATTGCAGAATGATGGACACATACCATATGATAAAGAGTTGATCGCCTAAATCACATACGCGTATGTCTTCCTATCTCTCTGTTCTCCTATCTCTCTGCTGCAATAAAATTTAGTTCTGTTTATATGGACAGTTGGGAGTTCTGTTCTACTTATGATTATTTAATAGCTGGCAGCTTGTTCCATATCCTTTTAATGCCTCCATGACAAATTTGCAGTATCTCACAAAATTGAGTACACCTCTACATTTTTGTAAATGTTGTATTATAACTTTTAATGGGACAACACTGAAGATGACACTTTGATAAAATATAGTCAGTGTACAGCTTGTATAACAAATTCAGTGTGCCCTCAAAGTAACTCAACACACAGCCATCAATGTTTAAACCACTAGCAACAAAATTGAGTACATCACTAATTGAAAACGGACAAATTGTGCCCAATTTGCCATTTTCCCCCATGGTGTCATGTGACTTTTCAGTGGTACAAGGTCTCAGGTGTGAATAGGAAGGAGGTGTGTTACATTTGGTGTTATCACTCTTACACTCTTTCATACTGGTCATTGGAAGTTGAACATGGCACCTCATGGTAAATTGCTGTCTGAGGATCTGTAAAAAAAAAAAAAAGAATTGGTGCTCCACATAAAGATGACCTCGGCCATAAGAAGATTGCCAACCCCCCCGAAACTGAGCTGCAGCATGGTGGCCATGACCATGCAGCGGTTTAACAAGACAGGTTCTACTCAGAACAATCGTTGCAATGGTTAACCAAAGAAGTTGTGTGCATGTGCTCAATGTCATATCCAGAGATTGTCTTTTCAAAATAAACTTTTACTTTAGATACAAGCGGCAGGTGTTTCAGGGAACAAGCTGCACAAAGATCGTCAGAGGAAATCTCCTGCTGCAATCCTCTAATAGAAATAAAAAGTGTATATATATATATATATATATATATATATATATATATATAAAAGACGATCGCACTCTGTTTGCTGTATAAGGTGCCAACTTAATCACAAGCAGTCCCCAAATAATCAAATTCCAAAATATGCAAGCCCCATGCAAATAGTATAAAACAGTGTGAAACACACCTGTAATAGTGCAACCACTTCCCCAGAGATTCTCACTGGATGCTCACATCAGCCAGGAACCTCGCACTAATCCAGGTTTCTGTCCACTTCAATCTTCATTGGTGGATTTGTCAGAAATAATATATAAAAACATACAAACAGTGTGGTGTGTTCACCGCTAATACGCTCCGGCCGGCAGCGTGCGGGATCCACACATACAGGCTAACAGACTAGAGTGACGTCACTAAGGCTGTAGCTAACGAAAGCCGAGCAGGCATACAAGACCTACGCGTTTCAGAGAATAACGATCTCCTTCATCAGGGTATAATGCCTGGCTTAGTCTGGGCCTTATATCTGTTCCACACCCTGTTTGTTACAGATGATGTTACTTAAAAGACAATCAAGAATGCATTTCCCTAACCTTTAATATATTCTACCTCATAAAACAAAATAATAAATACAATAAATAATTCTGCAATGAAAAACAACAATATGCATATTAATGTGCAAAGGATTAAAACAATCACTGGAATGCTGTCCCCATTTAAAATCCCAAGGGCAAAAAGGAAAAAGAGGGGAGAAAGAAAGAAAGGAAAATTCTCAGATTTTTTTTTTTTTTTTTTAAACGAACAATCTTAAAACACAAATAGTTCAATATCTGAATTCAAACCATTTGGCATTTGTGAATTCAAATTGAAAATCCACCTTGTTTCTGCTCTGGACATCTTACTTATTAGATCACCCTTTCGCCAGTCCAGTTTCACACTCTCGATGCCAAAAAAGACAGTATTTACTAATGAACTTTGATGTAGAACTTTAAAGTGTTTTGATAATGGGTGTCCCAGATAGCCTCTTCTTATATTGTATACATGCTCCCTCATGCGGGTGGCTAATGATCGTTTAGTTCTGCCCACATATATTTTTCTGCATGGGCACTTTATAGCATATATTACGCCTTTTGATTGACAGGTTATGAAGTGTTTTATTTCAAACCTTTCCATTCCATCGCAGAATTCTACCATTTTGTTGTTACTACTCATATTACAGTTTTTACAAGCGTAACATTTTTCGCATGGAAAAAATCCTTTATGTACTTCATTCACTCTGCCATTCCCAAACTCATTAGAACGTATAGTGGGGGCTAACATGTCTTTTCAAAATAGACGTATGAATACTGCCAGCATTGATGCAGAAGTTAACTCCTTAAGGACCTTGCATTTTTTTGGGGTTGACACGTAATTTTTCCCTCCTTGCGTTCTAAGAGCCATAACTTTTATAACCAGTTAAGGTATTGATTCCTTCCCACAGATGTGGACCACTAGAGATGGGCGAATTTCTCAAAAATTCGATTCGGTCACTTTGCCGAATTTCCAGACAAAATTAAATTCGGTCCGAATTACTTCGGGACGAATCATGTTAAAAAACAGCTATTTCCAGGCTGCACAGAGCCTGCAGTGTGCTGTAGAACGTCGTGCCATGCTTAAATATGCAGAGGGAGCTTGGTTTGGTCTTCATACAATGTTGTGTTTTAATATGACACGCACATGACTATAAAATTCCCTGTGCACTTAAGAGGGCAAAACTGACCAAAAAACTCAAGCGGGAATGTAGCCTGATAAAGTCATGCCAGCGAAAGCTGGAAAAAAACAAGCTGAGAGCTCAGGTGGCAACATTAGTGACAGAGTGTGGAGGTTACGGCTGCAGCCACAGCAGCATGAGGTCAGAGAGTGGCACAATGTCATTCCTGAGGTGGCAAAAAACAGGAGTAGGCCACAGAGTGGCACAATGACACAGTGTGGAGGTTACGGCAGCAGCCACAGCAGCAGCATGAGGTCAGACAGTGGCACAATGACATTCTGGAGGTGGCAAAAACAGGAGTAGGCCACAGAGTGGCACAATGACACAGTGTGGAGGTGACGGCAGCAGCAGCATGAGGTCAGACACTGGCACAATGACATTCTGGAGGTGGCAAAACAGTAGTAGGCCACAGAGTGGCACAATGACAGAGAGTGGAGGTGACGGTGGCAGCAGCATGAGGTCGCAGTGGAACAAGACTTTTGGGAAGTGAAAAAACAGGAGTGGGCCACAGAGGGGCCCACAATACACAGTGGGGAGGTTAGGGCAGCCCACACAGCAGCAGAGGTCGATAGTGGCACAATGACATTCTGGAGGTGGAAAAAAAGGGAGTAGGTCACAGATGGCACAAGACACAGTGTGGAGGTCACGGCAGCGCAGCGGGGTCAACAGGGGCACAATGACATTCGGGGAGGTGGAAAAACAGTAGTGGGCCCACAAAGTGGCACAATGACAAGAGTGGAGGTACGGGGCAGCAGCATGAGGCAACATGGCAAAATGACAATTCTGGAGGTGCAAAAACTGGAGTAGACCACAGAGTGGCACAATGACACAGTGTGGAGGTCACGGCAGCAGCAGCATGAGGTCAGAGAGTGGCACAATGACATTCTGGAGGTTGGCAAAAAACTGAGTAGGCAAGAGTGGCACAATGACACAGTGTGGAGGTCACGGCAGCAGCAGCAAGAGGTCAGGCGTGGCACAATGACATTCTGGAGGTGAAAAAACAGGAGAGCCACAGAGTGGCACAATTACACAGTGTGGAGGTCCACGGCAGCAGCATCTATGAGGTCAGACAGTGGCACACAATGACATTCTGGAGGTGGCAAAAACAGGAGTAGGCCACAGAGTGGCACAATGACACAGTGTTGGGAGGTGACGGCAGCAGCAGCATGAGGTCAGACAGTGGCACAAACATTCTGGAGGTGGCAAAACAGTAGTAGGCCACAGAGTGGCACAATGACAGAGAGTGGAGGTGACGGTGGCAGCATGAGGGCAGACAGTGGCACAATGACATTCTGGAGGTGGCAAAAACAGGAGTAGGCCACAGAGTGGCACAATGACACAGTGTGGATGTCACAGCACCAGCAACAGCAGCATGAGGTCATAAAGTGGCACAATGACACAGTGTGGAGGTCGGTGGCAATACCAGTCCCCGGGGTAAAGATGGTTGGTGGCAGAGGGAGAAACTGTCAGCAGAGTGTGGATCGGGTGGGTGGGGCATCAAAAATAGTGGTGAGGCAGGATTTTTTTGAACCCAACTCATTCTCAAGTTTGGGGGGGGTCGGGGGTGAGTAATCGACGCCAAACTTTAATTGTGGGAAATCCGGGTGATCCACGCCTGATTCATCTTGACAAAGGCGCCGTTCCACATTTCCCGGGGACAAGGGGTTCCCGGGGGAAAACCAGGCCCCCGGCCGCACGAACCCCCGCTCTGATCCCACACTACTGGACGGGCGGACACTTCTCCACGAAAAAGGGCAATTCGGCCACACATCCTTTTTGGCTGCCCAGAGTCCAGCGGACTTCAACTGGGGGGCCGAGTGTGTCCAAGTAGGCCACCCCCTTTTGGTTCGGGACTGCTCCAGGTCCTGCTGCTGCTGGCTTCGGCTGCCCTCCCCTAGGCGGGTGAAGGAAGCTGCTCATCAGTGACCCAATTTTATTTTTGGCTGATGGAGCTGGTACTGCTCCTCCCCCCCCCCCCCCCCCTTTCCCCCAGCGCCGCGGCGTAGTATGTGAGCGCGAAGAACCCCCGGCCCAACCTGTCAGAGGAGGGACATCCCGCAAAAGGGCAGGGCCACTGACTAGGGAGGTTTTCCCCATAGTTTTTAAGTTTGTCCTCCCCCAATAGCGGGGAAAAAGGCCCCCATTTTGGACCGTAGCGAGGGTCCAATGGGGGAAGCCCGGAAATACCCCTCGCCGGATGCTGACTATTCGGCCTGTCACTACCCAGGAAATCAGCATTCTGCGGGACACCCTCACAAGTGATCCGAGGGGCTCCCTGCCTCCATCCCACTGTATATGCCATGGTCTTGGGGGTTCATCTCCCTCGTCTTCCTCATCTCCACTACCTCCTCCAGTGTCTTGTCCTCCTCTTTGTCCCCTGGGTAAAAACCCACTCATTCACCAGAAAATTTTTTTGCTCCAATTTCCTCCTCCTCCCCCTCCCCCATTTCAGTCCCCACCAGCTCAGTGGCCGCAAGATGTAGTCCCCACGTTTCCCAGCCCCCTGCCCAGACAGATTTTTCAGCATGTGTTCCAGGACTGAAGCAGGGGGAATGACTTTTATTACCGTAGTCCTGGCACTGACAAATAACGCGCCTCCTGAAGGGCCCTCAACAAAGGGCAGGTGTCACCATAGTTTGCCACGGGACATAAAAGTTACACAGGGGAGTACTCCGTCCCGCCTGGTAAAAAAAAAAATCGTTAAGGGCCTTTCTCTTTTCAACATCGGCCCCAAACATGTGCGGCGGAAATTTCCAACGGGGGGGAAAACCGCATATCAGAGTGTGTTGGGGGAGGCCGTTTTCCGCTGCAAATCGAGGGGGTTTTTGGCTGTGTGGGAATGGATGAAGTGCATGCACATTTTCCGGGCCCATTTTCAAATCTTCTAAAGATACCATGTTACCCCCATTGTCCGTCACCATGGTTTGTTTTGCACTGGCGTGGAGAAAGCCACACATCGTTTCTTGCTGCATGACGTGGAGCGTCCCCCCCTGTGTGACTTCGTTCGCCGAGGCAAGCCAGGTTAGAACTGCGTGACACCGCTGGCCCTACCATGTGTATAGGGGAGCAGACTTTTAGACGCTAATGGTGGTGGGGGGAGGCGGACATTGGCGCGGGAGCCCTTTTGGGGCAACTGGAGGAGAAAGCGGGGGGTCTCCTGTCCAAGTTTTTGGTTGCCGGGCGGGAAAGAAACATTCACCCAGTGGGCCGAAAAAGGACATGTACTGGCCCTACCTGTTACAGCTCCAACGTCCTGCTCCCGTCCCCTTGGACAAACCGAAAAACCAAAGAGGGCCCACCTTCTTTTCTACAATTTATAAATGCGGTACCCCTTTTTGGGGAAAAGAAATTACAGCTTGGAACCCCCCTTTTCCTGGCACAAGCCATTAGTTTCTAAACAGTGCAAAAGTCCCCATTGGAAAGGGAGGGATGCAGTACCAAAACTTGGACAGGAGCACGGTCAGCTTCTGCACCTTAGGAGTTTGGAGCATTCTTTTTGTCTCTTTGCAAACACTGCTGGCGCCATGATTAGCGGGAGCAAGAGCATCGGACCGGAGATGATGGCAAAGAGAAACAGCTCCCTTTCTGCAAAGTGGTGGAGCCTTGACAGGCTGCAATGGCATGCGTGCCACGGGGCGCTGGCTCTGCAGCGGCAGGATGGACCATCACATCTGACCCACGTTTCTCCCAGGGCCCCCGGATGGTGACGCTGAAGTGTTGACGCGGGCCATGGGCCAAAATTAGCTCCCCGGGAACGCTTCACTTTCTGCCCACAATTCTAAATAAAACCCTATTCGGCCCCCGGTGTCTTAGCAAAGAACGCCACACGCCCCCATTATCTGATTTTAACGCCAATTACCGCAGAGTGAACTGCCCCGCTGCCTCGCTGAACCCCTGTCCGCTACTTTCTTGGGCCGGAAAAAACGGGTTTCTACCCCCTGGCCCCTTGGGTTCCCCCTCCACTGCTGTTATCCTGTACTCACGGCCAAACAACCCACTTGCTGGTGCGCCGCTGCCCGACGGCAACTGACGCCCCCTTCTCCTGAGAGAGAAACCCTTGCTTCACCCGGCTCCCAAGTGCATTGGCTAATCATCATCAATTGGTTTTCTCGCACTGCTTCCTCATCACCGGTCTTTGGGATGCAGGGTGACCCCCCACAAAATGACCCTCCCATCCCCTCTCCACACTATACATTGCCGCCTATGCAAAAGCAGGGGATATTTTCCCCATTTTTTTCACCCAAGTAGTCTGACTGCCCTCCAAATTGTTTATCCCCCGCTATATAGTGGCGCGAGCCCAACCACATAGTAGATTCTGGTAGGGCCCCGGAGGGACAGAGGCGGGGTTGAGGAAGGTGAGGGCCGCTGACCCCCTCCCAAAGGGGCCATCCAATAAGGGTTGTGTCTATTTTCACCGACCTTGGGTGGGGTTTTTCAATGTCATCTGGGGGGAAGTGGGGAATACCTAGTCAAACCCAACCAAAAACCCCTTTGGGGTTCTGGGCAGCACACGCCGCTGGATACGCGGGAGTTGTGGCCCCACCCAGTGACCCCTGCTGCGACGTCCCCTTGCGTGCTGCGACCCTGGGCCCACTCCAGAAAGTTTGTGCCACTGCCACTCGCAGGTGAAGAGCCTGCCCTCCCTGTCTGACAACTGTTTTTCTAAAAATTACAGACACTGTTTGATGAAGATATCTGTATATGAAAATAACACCCTGTATTTGACTCCAAATGAACCCCCCTAACAACTTTTTTAACCCTTGGGTATAAATTGCGCTCCACAAATGGGCCAGGAAAAAATTTATTTATGTGCCGTTTAAAAAAAACTGTGTATTTTACTGAATATAAAACACAAACAGGCTTAATTAACCTTCGGATATGAATTATGCACAGGCAAATTGCTTTTTGGCGGCGAAAAAGAACGTTTTTTTAGTGCCACAACGCAAACAACGTTAATAATCCCTGGGGGTGTAAATTGCGCAAAAAAAAATATCTGCAACAAATTAAAATAGTTGGTTTGTAAAATGGCATGTATTTTATGGTACAGAACAACAGAAAAACTTGTAATTAACCTTCGGTTATGAATTATGCTACAGGCAAAATTGCTTCTTTGGCGGTGAAAAAGAACGTTTCTTTTAGTGACCACAACAGCAGAACAACGCTTAATTAACCCCTGGATGTAAATTGCGCAAAAGAAATATGCTGCCAACAATTACCAGCTTTGTAGCGTGTTAAAATGGCGTGTATTTTACAGTACAGAACAACAGAAAAACTTGTAATTAACCATTGGTTATGAATTATGCTACAGGCAAAATGTCTTTTTTGGCGGTGAAAAAGAACGTTTCTCTTAGTGACCACAACAGCAGAACAACGCTTAATTAACCCCTGGATCTAAATTGCGCAAAAGAAATGAGCAAAAAAAATTAAGTGGTATTTGGATTGTAAAAACGCTGTTTCTTTAAATGAATGCAACAGGAACAGGCTTAGATCCCACTTGGATATTCAATGTGCTAAAGAACTGAGCAGATAGCATTAAAATGTATATACAGCTGCATTGGACGCACACTGGACTTCAGTTCCAATACCCCACAAAATCAGAATTAGAACGTAAGAGAAGCAGTCTCTGAGACAAGCTGTGACACCCCCGCTGTATAAAAGTGAATTTTTTAGTATGAGATATCATAAGCAGCTGCGGCAGCACCTTCCTACTAAGTACAGTGAGAGCGGTAACGTCACAGAATCCCGCCGGTCTCTGATTGGCTTCATCTCTGCACATGTCATGCAGGCTATGCCCTTCTTCCTCCCAGAGTTCTTTGTCCCATGTAACGCCATGTGCTCGCAGCCATTTTATCAATTAAAAGCACGCTTTGTTCCCGCGAATCACCCCAAACTTTGACTTCGTTCAGAATCAAAGTTTTCCTGAAATTCTAAACGAATTCCACTTCGTTACAATCAATTCACCCATCTCTAATTAATTCCACCTAATTTCACCCTTAAATTATCTGCTAATCCTAAAGGTTCACATATCTTACTAACTTACAGATATGTGATATTGGATCATTTTCCTGAACAAATAAATGATTCAGTCTAATATCTTTTACTTATTTGTTTAATTTGGTTCTATTTATTTTTAGGACTGAATGTGAAAATCTGATGTACTTTTAGGTCACATTTATGCAGAAATATATAAAATTCTGAAGGGTTCACAAACGTTCAAGCACTACAGTGCACACATTCACAGTAGAAGTTATTAGCCACTACTCTCTAGGTACTGTTTTTGAGCGGGTTTTCAATCAAATTATAAACTATTATTTTGAAACCTATAGACCTGCTTTGAGTGTCAGTGAGGCACAGTGTCAAACAAGGTCTAAAAACACTATGGGCGACATGTATGAATCTCGCCGGTAGTGCGGTCAAACATGCGGGGAAAAGTCCGCCACGCCTCGCCAGTGTGTGGGGCGCAGTGCGGGGACCGAGGCGCAGTGCGGGGCTGCGCCTAAGTTTCGCCGTCCGAGGCGGTGCGCTCGTACATGCGGGGAAAAGTTCCCTGCGCCTCGCCAGTGAGTGTGGGGCACAGTGCGGGGACATGGGCGCAGTGCGGGACTTAGGCGCCGTTCGGGACGGAGCCGATAAACAGTTCCGATGCGAGACAGGCTGGAACAGCGAGAAATCATTCCACATGTCGGTGCGGAGTATAAATCCAAATTCGCCTTTATAAAGGCAGAAAACAGTCTCAGGAAAAGAGCTGAAACCTAAAAAATAAAAAATACATAAAACAAAATCACTTTCCAATATCCTAATTCAAAAATTAGGATATTGGAAATTGCCGGGAAATACATTAATTCAAATTCAGAAAGCTATTCTGATTGGTCGGCATAAACCGGCCAATCAGAATAGGAGCGACAGTGAACCATTAAAACCTATGGAGAAGTTTAGACCAATCAGAATCCACGGCGGGATAATTCAAAATACAGTAAAAAGACAGAAAAGAGCTGATTGGCTGAGCTAGCGGGGGCTTGGCTATCCCAGCCAATCAGAGCGTGAGCTACTTCTCCCATTATAGTCTATGGAGATCGGCGCAATGCAGTCTTGGCGCTCAGCGCCGTGCGGCATGGTGTATGAATCAAAAAATAATTTTTATTAAATGTAAAACATTATCAGATAAAGAGTTTGTCGCCGAGACCGGCGCTACATAGGGAATTGCGATAGAGAGAATTGCCGGGAAATACAGTAATTCAAATTATTTAAGCTATTCTCATTGGTCGGCATAAACCAGCCAATCAGAATAGGAGCAACAATGTCCCATTATAACCTATGGAGGAGAATTGACCAATCAGAATAGGAGCGACAATGTCCCATTATATCCTATGGAGAAAAATTGACCAATCATATTCAAAGGCGGGACAGTTCAAAATACAGTAAAAATGCAGAAACGAGCTGATCGGTTGAAGCGGCGGGGGCTCGTCCAGCTTAGCCAATCAGAGCGCGAGCTACTTTCTCATAGAGTTCTATGGGGAAAAGAAATTCTGAGCGCGCTCTGTGATTGGCTAAGTTAAAAGAGGCGCCGTTATTTGGACCAATGGGAGAGCGAGCGACCAATGGGACATTGTCGCTCCTATTCTGATTGGCTGGTTTATGCTGACCAATGAGAATAGCTTAAACAATTTGAATTACTGTATTTCCCGGCAATTCTCTCTATTGCAATTCCCTATGTAGCGCCGGTCTCGGCGACAAACGCGTTGTTCGGGATTTTAACTGCTTTATTTGTAAAGAAGGGTTCTGCTCTTTATCTGATAATGTTTTACATTTAATAAAAATCATTCTTTGATTCATACTCCATGCCGCACGGCGCTGAGCGCCGAGATTGCATTGCGCCCATCTCTCCATAGACTATAATGGGAGAAGTAGCTCACGCTCTGATTGGCTGGGATAGCCAAGTCCCCGCTAGCTCAGCCAATCAGCTCTTTTCTGTCTTTTTACTGTATTTTGAACTGTCCCGCCTTTGATTTTGATTGGTCCAAACTTCTCCATAGGATATAATGGGACTTTGTCGCTCCTATTCTGATTGGTTAATACTCCTTCATAGGTTAGAATGGGCCACTGTCGCTCCTATTCTGATTGGTCCAAACTTCTCCATAGGATATAATGGGTCTTTGTCGCTCCTATTCTGATTGGTCAATAGTTCTCCATAGGTTTTAATGGGTCTCTGTCGCTCCTATTCTGATTGGCTGAGCTAGCCAAGTCCCCGCTAGCTTAACCAATCAGCTCTTTTCAGCATTTTTACTGTATTTTGAACTGTCCCGCCGTGGATTCTGATTGGTCTAAACTTCTCCATAGGATATAATGGGTCTTTGTCGCTCCTATTCTGATTGGCCGAGCTAGCCAAGCCCCCGCTAGCTCAGCCAATCAGCTTTTTTTCACCATTTTTACTGTATTTTGAACTGTCCCGCCGTGGATTCTGATTGGTCAATCCTTCCCCATAGGTTTTAATGGTTCACTGTCGCTCCTATTCTGATTGGCCGGTTTATGCCGACCAATGAGAATAGCTTTCAGAATTTGAATTACTGTATTTCCCGGCAATTTACAATATCATAATTCTTGATATTGCGCCGTTCTAGAGTTTAGGAAAGTGATTTTTTTTTAAATTATGTTTATTTTTTACGTTCAGCTCTTTTCTGACACTGTTTTCCGCCTTTATAAAGGCGATATTTTCGGAATCATACTCCTGCTGCACGGAGCGGAGCGCCGAGATTTCTGTAGCGATCTTCTGTATGTTTCCTCGCATGTTCCGATCCTGCTTCACTTCGCCTCTGCCGGAGGATTTAGACCAAAATAAACCAGGTCTGCTTGTCGGAGCTGCCGAGCGCTGCACTGCGCCTCGCTTTGCCGACTCGCCATCGTACATGCCTCGGAGTATACAAGCACGCCGCGTTCCACCCCGGAACGCCTACACCGTGCCCACTGCCCGCCCCTTCATGCGGGGCGCAGCTGAAAGTGGCGAACACTGCGCCTAACAACGCATCCCCGCGTCCGACAGCGGGATTCGGTCTGGGAGGCGCAGTATATGCTAAAAAACAGGCGTAAAGCCTGATCATACATGTCGCCCTATATTCTTAGCTGCCCCTCTGTCCAGGTTTCTACTCATCTCTTGATAAACAAAGATCAAGTTTGACAATTTCAGTCTTTAGAAACAAAATATATAAATATATATTTGGTGTAAAAGCAAGTACTTTAGCTTATCTACAAGTCTCAGCAAGTTAGAATAATATTGTTAAACTGTAATATCCATTCCACCGCTGCTGTCCTACTATAAGTGACTTGACTGTTCAGGTATATTCACACGACGTTTTTTGATACGTTTTTGATCCGAAAAACTTTTCAAAAGCGCTGCATAAAATGCATCCAAAACGCATCCTACATGCAGGTGCATGTTTGGATGCATTTTTGCTGCAGCAGAAACACACCCTGTAGTTTTAAATAGGGCTCCTGCTGTGTCAAACGGATCAAGAATTGACATGTCAATTCTTTGAACGGATGCGAAAGACGCATCAGAAAGACGCATATAAAACACATATCGCCTGAACGCTGATGCATGTTTTACATTGAAAACAATATAGATCACACTGCACATTGTTAGATGCGTGTTTGGGTCCAAAACACGGATCCAAACACGCATCTAAAAACGTATCCAAAAACGCCATGTAAACATCCACTTCAACTGTTCAATGTTTCAGTACTTTTTGCACAACTTGCTGATATCTAACAAGGAGCTTAATGTAAAAATTCCAAGCAAATATTTGAGTCCTAAACGACTCAATAAATTTCATTTTAAAGAATGCCCTTCAGAACCAGATGATAAATTCCACACAACTCCAGACATGTTTAGAGGAGGCAAGAGGCAACCAAGTGTCACGTGAGATCATTCGTAACTATTTACATCAGTGTGGTCTGCATGATAGATTACTGGCAAGGGTACCTGACCTGGCTGATTCATATCGCTTTCCTTGTTGTCTCCAGCATCAACCATCATTTCTGCTCAGAGTGAATCAATTCATCATCTGGTTCTGCGGGGCATTGTTTATAGTGAAGTGGTCATCAGTGTGTGATGTAGCCAAAGGAACTCCACTTCTTTGCCTTTCTGTGTCTCCTTCAGTCTCTCTGCATCTCTATTACAACCTGCTGATGACACTCTGTGACACTCTAAGCTCAGTGGTCACTTCCATCTGAGAGCATCCTGCTTGAAGCCTTGCAATGTCGAGGTATTGTTGATCAATTGTAAGGTGTTGTCTTGGGCTTATGATGTCAAAATATGAACAGCATGATGAGGAAGACTATTTAAATCCCAATTCAAATTGATCCCCTAAATTTGTAGAGGGTTTCTGGGATCAAACACATCTTGTGAATTTTGCCATTAAGCTCCTTGTTAGAGATCAGCAAGTTGTGCAAAACGTATAGAAACCTTGAACAGCTGGACATGTGCATTCTGAAGTAAAGAGATGGTCTCATTTAGTTCATTTAAAAAAGTTTTCAAGAAATTGTATGTTCATATTGATATTTCAACCAAAAGCCAAAAATTCTTAATTTTTTTGGAAGTTCTGTTTCTATACATCTACATAAGTAAAATTTGTTTTATTGCAATAATATAAACCTTTTTTAAAGCCCTCAACTGTTTCTGTTGTGACCATCTTTAAAAACAGCTATTCCACAGATTCACAGTTCTTATGGTATAGAAGGCTTCTCGCATCTTGAAATTTAACCAATTTTTGCCCTAGACAGAGGGAGTGCGCCCTTGTATGATGAGGTTTTTTTTTTCAGGAGATTGGTTTTCACCGTACTTTTTGTAGAGGTCATTAATATACTTATATAAATTAATCATGTCTCCACTTAAATATCTCTTCTCAAGGCTTAATAAGTTTAATTACCTTAAACTTTTCTCATGCTCAAGATATGGCCCTTATCAGTATAGTTGTTCGTCCTTTTACCTTGTCTAGCTTCAGCTATCCTTTCTATAGCCTTGTGCCCAAATCTAAAATGCAACTTCCAGGCCGCACCAATACTTTGTAGAGGAGTAACATAACATTCCTGTCCCACAAGTCCGTGCCTCTTAATACACACCAATATCCAGCTGGCCTTAGAGGCAGCTGATTGACACCAAGGGCCACATGTATGAATCTGTTTAGGCCTAAAACTCACTTTTTTGCTCATAGGTTACTATGGGCAAAAGAGTGAGTTTTAGACCTAAGCAGTTTTCATACATGTGGCCCTAAATGCTGTTCTGTAATCTATGATCTACAAGTACACCCAGATCCTTCTCAACAAGCAATTATCCCAGTTTGTCACCCCTTTGGACATATGATGCATTCACATTATTAGTACCCAGATGCAGAACTTTCCATTTCTCTACATTAAACCTGCCGAGTGGATGCTCAGACACTCAAAGTGTCCAAGTCTGCTTGCATTTTACATAGCCTGCACTGTACCTTATAGCTGGGTATCATTTGCAAAAATAGAAATGTTGCTATTAATCCCAATCTTCAACCCCTGTGTAATAGCAAGATCAAAGTAGCCATACTTAATTGTAACAAAACACTATAATTGATCAAACTTCAGTCATAGTTTATAAAAACATACAAACAGTCAAATACTGCAAAAATATGTTGTTTCTGAAAACTGTATTTTTAATATAACAGCTTCTATAAAAAAGATTTAAGTTAGAAAATGTTTAATATATATATTTATATATATAGATTTAAATACTTTAAAAGTGCTTTGGGTTCATTGCACTAACATTCAAAAACACTGTCCACAGCTAGAGGAATTTTTGTCGTTGTCCTAAATCCTTATACAGAGGTCACTCTCATGACAACCTCACCAGATGTACTGTCCTCTATGGATTCTTCTGGAGGAGTTCTCATTCTGTTGAATAAATGTAGCAATACATATCCACATTGCAGCCTGGGAGAGCTTAAACGTGTAGGATGAACCAAGGTCCTGGGTCGGAATGCAGTTAGTGGTAGCCACAATGTCCTTCTGGTTGAAGGCACTGCACGGCTGCTTTCTTCGATGTCTGTTGCTTTGTCGTAATTTAACACATCCCAATGCAAGTTCACAGCTCTCCATCTCCTGAAGACCTTATAAACAGCTGCTCCTTCGTGGATAATTAAACCTAGAATCACATAACATTTGCATATTAATAACTTCTGGAGACACATTTGAATAATCCATGAATAAGCAAATTACAACTACCCTAGGTCACATAAACATACAAAGCTTACTATTGACTTGAAAAAAAATTGAAAAAAAAACACAGCCTGACACAGCGAACAATGCAAAAAACACTCAACATAAAAAGGTACAAAAGGGTATTTTCCCCGTAGGTTACTAAGGGCAAAAAAGTGAGTTTCAGACCTAAACAGTTTTCAGATATGTGGCGCCTGATTTTTATTAAAGTTGTCTGGTTAAAAGTTACTCGAAGGATATCCCATGGTTTTGTAAATACCTACGGTAGTCCCTGAAGTTACAAAATTAATTTGTTCCAGGGTGACACTGTAATTTAAAATTACTGTAAATTGACACTACATGTCTGTGGAAAACAAGTAATTGGTCTCAGTGTCTAAATGTCAAACTAAGTAATTTAAAATAAAAAAAGGGATTAACCCCTTACTGACGGAGCCAGTTTTGACCTACTTGACAGAGCCCTATTTTTTAAATCTGATGTGTTACTTTATGTGCAAATAACTTTTTAATACTTTTACCTATCCATGAGGGCTCAGAGACTGTTTTCTGATGACACATTGTGCTTTAAGCTTGTAATAAAGTTTCATCAGTACAGTCCTTACTTATTTGTGAAAAATATCAAAATGTCATGAAAATTTAGACAAATATGACATTTTCAAAGTTCAAAAATGTCTGCATGTAAGGCAGATAGTTATACCTTACAAAATAGTTTATAACCAGCATCTATCAGTCTGTTGGATTCATCTTTTAAATGTCTTTTTATTTTTTTACAACATTAGTGGGGTTATAAATTTAGTTGGAATTTTTCACATTTCCATGAAAATTTGCAACACAGATTTTTTATTTTTTTACTTTTATGAACTTCTTTCAACATATTTTTATTAGGCATATAACACAGATTAGAAATCAATCAAAAAGGTATAACGACCAAAGCTTGGTAGTTACAATCAGATGGCCACATCTCCCAAGTATCAGAGATATAGTTTAAATTAAATTACAGAATAAAGCTCACCGAAAACAACTCGTGGAATGTCACCAAAATTGTAAATTAAGAGTAAGTAAGAGAAAACAAGGTATATTCTATAATTAGTGAGGTATGTAATATCTGTTAGATGAAAGGGATTGCTTTCTAAGGCAACGGTATGGGGAATAAACTAGTCAAAGGTTATTACGGCTTTGTAGCTACCTAATATGTGTAGGGTTTTTTGTGTGCAATCACTTTTTTATTAAATATTTACTTTTATTTTATTACTTACTTTATTTTTTTCTGCACTTCGTTTTTTACTTTAAAAAAAAAAAATCCCATTAAGGGTATGTTCACACAGGTACACACCGTAAGATGGAGGGTGTTTTATAACAATGCGCTGGCATGTCACTCCTTTCACCCAATGCACATTACACGTTGGGTAAGACAGAGGGTAATCATAGCTCTCCTAGAGAGCTATGATTAACGCAGTTACATTTTGTATTTGGCGCCGAGGAACAGACTTAACCCCTTACCGACGTTGGACATATGAGTACGTACGTCCTGATGTCAGTAAGGGGCTTTGTAGTGGGATCATGCTGCGATCCCGCTACATAGCTGTCGGGGGCTCAATGCAGCTAACACTCAACGGTTACAGTGCGGGAGAGCGTCTAAATCAATGAGAAACGGTGCCACTCACTGCTCCTCATTGTGATTGGGGCACCCGCGGTTTCACCAGATCGCTTAACATGGCAGCTTGAAGCCTTGTGAAGGCCTCCATCCCCACGCCCTGTTGTAGATTGATCTACTTCCAGCCCCAGGCAGAAGTGGGTAAACCGTCATATTGGTACACCGTAATGCATTGGCTATACAATGCATTAGGCTGTAAAAATGATCGCTCCCAAGGTTGGTGTAGTACCCTAGGGGGACTCAAAGTTAAAGTAAAAAAATAAAAAATATTAAAAGTTCAAATCACCCCCTTTTGCCATTTTACAAATAAAAAAAAAGTAATAAAAAGTTACACATATTTGGTATCGCCGTGTCCAAAAAAGTCCAATCTATTAAAATATCATTTATCCCGTATGCTGAACACCGTAGAAAAAAAATCCAAACGGCAAAATTGCAGTTTTTGTTCATTTCACGTCCCATAAAAATTGGAATAAATGTAATAAAAAAATTGCATGTATTCCAACTGATCGCAATAAAAAGTACACTTCAGCCCGCAAAATATGCAACCTCCCTCAAGTCCGTAGGTGTTAGTACAAAAAAGTTATTGGTCGCAGAAAATTTCAAAAATAGAAAAGGTTTTGAATTTTTTTAAGGTACTAGAACAAAATAGAAACCATACATGTTTGGTATTGGCGGATGCGTACTGTACAACACATCATTGTACTGAAGATTGAATGCTGGTGCAAGTAAATTTTTTTCACATTTTGCCTCACTTAGAATTTTTTTTGCGGTTCCCTAGTATATTCTATGGTACAATGAACAACATCATTAGAAAGTACATCTTGTTCCACAAAATTAAAGCCCTCACATGTCTATGTAGGTGGAAAAATAAAACAGTTATGGCTCTGGGAAGGCGAGGAGGGAAAAAAGAGTGTGAGCGTCTATAGTTGGTGGGTGGTTATTAACCCCTTAAGGACCCAGCCTGTTTTGACCTTCCTGACACAGCCCTATTTTTGAAATCTGACATGTGTCAATTTATGTGAGAATAACTTTTTGACACTTTTACCTATTCATGTGATTCAGAGATTGTTTTCTCGTGACACATTGTGCTTTAAGTTAGTAAGAATTTTTTATCCATACAATCCTTGTTTGTTTGTGAAAAATATCAAAATTTCATGAAAATTTGGAAAAATTTGCGATTTTGAAAGTTGCAAAATTTCTGCGTGCAAGACAGATAATTATTCACCACAAAATAGTTTATAACTAGCATCTACCATATGTCCACTATAGGTTGGCATCATTTTTTAAATGTCTTTTTTTTTTTTTACGACATTAGAGGGCTTAGAAATTTAGTAGTAATTTCTCACATTTTCAAGAAAATTTGCAATATACATTTTTTTAGGGACCACTCCAGTTCTGACGTGGCTTTGAGGGGCCTGCATGTTAGATACCCCATAAGTGACGCCATCTGAGAAACTAGACCCCTTAACGTATTTACAACACTATTTAGGAAGTTTGATAACCCTTCAGATATTTCACAGAAATTAAAGCAAAGTGGAGGTGAAATTTCAAAATTTCACTTTTTTTGCAGATTTTCAATATTTATCCATTATTCACTGGAATACGGTAAATGTGACTAGGTAAATGCAACTTAATATCAATTCACCCAGGTCTGCCGTTTTTAGAGATATCCCATATGTGGCCCTAGTGCATTATTTGGCTCACCCATAAGCCCCAGAATAGGAGGAGCACCTACTATACTCTGGGGTCTCATTTTCAATACGATTTTATTTAGGTGCCATTTCAGGTTTGGGGACACCCTAAGGTGCTAAAACTTAATAAACACCCCTAAATAGACCGCATATTGGAAACTACACCCCTTAATGAATATATCCAGGCAGGCCCGGACTAGCCATAGGGCAAACCGGGCATTTGCCCGGCGGGCCGCTGGGGTCCGGGCCGCAGGGCCGGCTCGGATCGCCCGCCGAGGGGACCAGTGTTTTCCCCCGGCGGGCCCCGAGTCCCGGCGCCTGTCTGTGGCGCTCTACAGGGGCCGCAATGGTCGCATCAGCGACCGGACCCCTGTGGCAGGGGACCGACAGGCCCCCATCGCCACACGGCTGCACGGCCGGGTCACCGACCCAGCCATGCAGCCATCACGGCCGCTGCTTGCACCGCGCGGTGCAGGCGGCCGAGGCTGAACAGCGGGGATCTAATGATCCCGTCTGTCAGCTCCCAGCAGGCCGCGGGGCAGGCGCGCGATGTGATGACGTCATCGCGCGCCCGCTCCGCGTCCCGCACACTGCTGCCGGCGGCCTCCGGGGAAGAAGACAGAAGAGGAAGCAGAAGCAGAGACTTCAGGTAAGTATAGTTTTTACTTATTTTTTAAAAACTACTGCCCTGGCTACCTGTCCTGCCTACATATATACCAGCCCTGGCTACCTGTCCTGGCTACTTATATACCAGCCCTGGCTACTTATATACCAGCCCTGGCTACCTGTCCTGGCTAGTTATATACCAGCCCTGGCTACCTGTCCTGGTTAGTTATATACCAGCCCTGGCTACCTGTCCTGGTTAGTTATATACCAGCCCTGGCTACCTGTCCTGGCTACTTATATACCAGCCCTGGCTAGTTATATACCAGCCCTGGCTACCTGTCCTGGCTACTTATATACCAGCCCTGGCTACCTGTCCTGGCTACTTATATACCAGCCCTGGCTACCTGTCCTGGCTACTTATATACCAGCCCTGGCTACCTGTCCTGCCTAGCTATATACCAGCCCTGGCTACCTGTCCTGCCTAGCTATATACCAGCCCTGGCTACCTGTCCTGGCTAGCTATATACCAGCCCTGGCTACCTGTATACCTGCCCTGCCTAGCTATATACCAGCCCTGGCTACCTGTCCTGCCTAGCTATATACCAGCCCTGGCTACCTGTATACCTGCCCTGCCTAGCTATATACCAGCCCTGGCTACCTGTATACCTGTCCTGCCTAGCTATATACCAGCCCTGGCTACCTGTATACCTGCCCTGCCTAGCTATATACCAGCCCTGGCTACCTGTATACCTGCCCTGCCTAGCTATATACCTGCCCTGTCTACCTGTATACCTGCCCTGTCTAGCTATATACTGCCCTGTCTAGCTATATACCTGCCCTGTCTACCTGTATACCAGCCCTGTCTAGCTATATACCTTCCCTGTCTAGCTGTATACCTGCCCTTTCTAGCTGTATACCTGCCCTGGCTACCTGTATACCTGCCCTGCCTAGCTATATACCAGCCCTGGCTACCTGTATACCTGCCCTGCCTAGCTATATACCAGCCCTGGCTACCTGTATACCTGCCCTGTCTAGCTATATACTGCCCTGTCTAGCTGTATACCTGCCCTGTCTAGCTATATACCTGCCCTGTCTGCCTATATGCCTGCCCTGTCTGCCTATATACCTGCCCTGTCTACCTGTATACCTATCCTGTCTAGCTATATACTGCCCTGTCTAGTTATATACTGCCCTGTCTAGCTATATACCTGCCCTGTCTAGCTATATACCTGCCCTGTCTAGCTGTATACCTGCCCTGTCTGCCTATATGCCTGCCCTGTCTGCCTATATGCCAGCCCTGTCTACCTATAAGTGGCCCTGTCTATATACTGGCCCTGCCTGGCTACATACTAGCACTGCAGGCTACATACTGGCCCTGCCTGGCTACATACTGGCCCTGACTGCCTACATACTGGTCCTGACTGCCTACATACTGGCCCTGGCCCTAGCTGGCTAATTACTGCCCCTGGCCCTAGCTGGCTAATTACTGGCCCTAGCTGGCTAATTACTGGCCCTACCTGGCTAATTACTGGGGGCAGCCCAAGCTACCTGGCTGATTACTGGGGGCAGCCCTAGCTACATGGCTGATTACTGGGGGCAACCCTAGCTACCTGGCTAGTTACTGGGGGCAGCCCTTGCTACCTGGCTAGTTACTGGGGGCAGCCCTAGCTACCCGGCTAGTTACAGGGGTAGGCCCTGTCTACCTACCTAATGGGGGTCTACCTATTTACATGCCACTTATCTGACATGTTTTAATTTCTAATTTTTAGGGTCTAACATACGCTGTTTGGGGAATTGATAGGAAAGTGCTGGAAAGGAGAGGAGTCTAAGATGTATTTGTGGTAAATTCTACAGAGACGAGTAGTGGCCACTAGAAGACATTGCATGCTGTACCGGACAGAGAAAGAAATGGAAGGGAACGACTCATCAGGGAAGACATCATGGAGGTTTGGGCCAGAAGGAGAAGAAAAGGAGAAGAGAACAACTCCCATCAGAGATGATGTCTCCTGTGAGTCCCTGCTGTCAGGGGTAAGTTTACTTCTGTGTTGAATCAGTGCTGTATTCATGTGATGGTGACCTGACTACTGGTGATGTGATTGGTTGGAGGTTATGTTGGTGCTTATGTAGTGTCAGTGTGGGCTTGTCCCTGATTGCAAAGCAAGTGCACACCTGACTCTGTGATGAGGGGTTTCTCTGCACCACTGTTTCGTTCTTGATTGTGTGTAGGCTGCTTTCACACGGAGAGTTTTTTTTTTTGCATTTTTTGTGTAGAAATGTACAGCATTAACTGCTCTGCCTTTCTGCACAAAAACGCACCAAAAACACATCAAAAACACTCTGTGTGAAAGCAGCTTTATAGTGTAGTTTAATTTTAGAAAGTGGCGAGGTGCGAGAACAAGGGACATTTTGTAAGCGGATATTGTATGTGGGCTGCTGGGGTCTTTGTGCCAGGGCTGATTTTTATTCCCAGTCCGGCCCTGTATCCAGGGGTGCATTGAGTATATAGACCCCACAGGTGATTCACAATTTTTTTTTAGTATAAGGCTGTGAAAATGAAAATAATTTTTTTTTTCAATAATCTGCAATTTTAGCTTAAAATGTTTTATATATACAAGGAATCCTGGAAAAAAGAACCCTAAAACTTTGTTAAGCAATTTCTTCCAAGTTCGGCAATACCCTACATGTGGGTGTAAACTGCTGTTTGGGCGCATGGCAGGGCGTATAAGGGAGGGAGTGCTATTTGGCTTTTGGAACGCAGATTTTGGTGGGGCCATGTCGCATTTGCAAAGCCCCCAAAGTAGCAGAACAGGCGAAACCTTCCAGAAGTCGCCCCATTTTGGATTCAACACCCATCAGGGATCTCATCTAGGGGTGTACTGTGCATTTTGGATGCACAGGTGTTCCATAGTTTTTTTTTAGCATTGGGCAATGAAAATGGGGGGAAAAACACAGTTCGGTCATTGTTTTTTTGAGTTTCAATTTTACAGCATTCGCCGTGCAGTGTAAATGATGTGATAACTTTACTATGGGGGTCGGTACAATTACAATGATATAGATTTTATATAGTTTTTTCTGTTTATTACTTTTACACAGTAGAAATACGTCTATAAAAAATTGCGTTTTATGTTGTCCTATTCTGACAGCCATAACTTTTTTATTTTGCTGTGTGCAGAGCTGTGTATGGGCTTGTTTTTTGCGGGATGAGTTGAAGTTTTTATTGGTACCATTATGGGGTGCATATGATGCTATGTTCACTTTTTATTAAGGTTTTTCTGAGATGTTTTGAACAAAATACAGCAATCTTGGTAGTGTTTTTTATTTTTATTTTTTATAGCGGTCACTGTACGGTATATATGACATGGTAGCTTTACTCAGCAGGTCAATACGATTAAACCGATACCCCAATTTTGTATATTTTTTTTATGTTTTACTGCTTTTATAACAATAAAAACACTTTTATTCAACCCAGGAAAATACGTTTTTGCATCGCCATAGTCTGAGAGCCATAACTTTTAAATTTTTCTCTGCTTGGAGCTGTGTAGGGACTTGTTTTTTGCGAGATGAGTTGACGTTTTTCTTTTTTGGGGGACAAGGCTTTTTGATCGCTTTTAAATCCATTTTTTGGAGGCCAGGGTGAAGAAAATACTGCAATCCTAGTAGTGTTTTTTATTTTTATTTTTAACAGGGCTCACCGTGCAGTATCCGTGATAAGTTAGCTTTACTCTTTGGGTCGCTACGATTATGGCGATACCCTATTTATATAGTTTTTTTTTATGTTGAAGCACTTTAAAAAAAAAAGAAAAGTGTTTTTAGTGTGTAAAACAATATTTATGCATCGCTATCTTCTGAGAGCTATACATTTTTTATTTTTCTGTATACAGAGCTGTATAAGGACTTTTTTTTTGCGGGATGAACTGACGTTTTAATTGGTACAACTTTGGCGTTTCTAGGAGTTTTTGATCGCTTTTTATTCCATTTTATGTGCTGCGGGATGAACAATAATCTTAATTCTGTGATTGTTTTTTTTTTTTTTACGGCGTTCACCGTACGGGTTAATTAACATGACAGATTTATAGGGCAGGTCGTTACGCACGCGGCGATACCAAATATGGGTACTTTATTTATTTTTGATCTTTTTTGGGGCGATTGGCGTTTGTAAAGGGGAAAAGGGCGGTGTACGTATTTTTATTTTTCGTGTTTGTGTTTTACTTTTTTTTTCACTTTTTTTTCACTTTTTCACATTTTTATTTTACTTTTCCCCATAGGGGATTTGAATGAGAGATCTTTAGATCTCTCATTCAATAGGAATCAGTGCATAGCTTGTTGCTATGACTGGTTCCTATGACAACTGTCAGTCACGATGCCAGGCCATGCCCACAGGGCACGGCCGGGCATCGTGACGTCACAGACAACCCGGAAGGCATTCTCTGCCTTCCGGGCTGTCTGTCAGAGGGCAGGAGCTGCACGGATCGTGCGATCCGTGCGCTGCTGCCGCCGACAGAGACGCAGGAGGAGCGATCTCCTCCTGCGTCTCTCTTAGTTATTGCGACCCGATCGTCGCGATAATTAAGGGGTTAACCGGCCCCCCCCCGGAGCGATCCGGGGTCGGGGCCGACGCTGCGGGATGTCAGCTGTATATTACAGCTGACACCCCGCGCCGATCGCGCGAACTCTGCTTTAGAGTTCGCGCGATCCTCAGGACGTATGCATACGTCCAGGTGCGTGAACCCCCAAACGACCTGGACGTATGCATACGTCTAAGGTCGTTAAGGGGTTAAGGATTAGTTAAGATTAGTGATTTCCAACAGTAACTTTAAGACTGAGGCCTAAAATTTTTTAAGGAGTGGACAACACCACCAGACATGCAGCATGGTACCTTGCTGCCCACATCTTTTCCAACACAGGTTAGAGGAACCTACAAGCATACTTTTGAATACACATATTTATACTTTTTATCACTATCTGACATGAAATCAGAATAAATCTTACCCATTTTAGGTCACTTAGGATTACCATAATTATTTATGTTTGCCAAATACCAGAATAATTAGAGAGAAAATTTTGTAAGCCATTTTTATTACTTTCTCCAAAGTCAAAAGTTTACATTTCATTTGCATTGGGTAGCATTGCCATTAAACTGAAGGACTTGGATCAAACATTTTGGATGTCCTTCAACAAGCTTCTCACAATAGTTGGCAGAACTGGTGTAACTGAGCCATGTTTGAAGGTCGCCTTGCTCACACCTGCCTTTTCAGCTTTGCCCATAAATTTTCAATAGGATTGAGATCAGGGCTTTGTGATGGCCACCCCAAAACATTGGCTTGGTTATCCTTAAGCCACTTTGTAACCATTGTCCATTTGGAAGACCCATTTCCGCCCAAGCTTAAACTTCCTGGTTGATGTCTTGAGATGTTGCCTCAGTATTGCTGCATAATCTTCTTTCCTCATGATGCCATCTATTTTGTGAAGTGCACCAGTCCCTCCTGCAGCAAAACAACCTCACAACATGATGCTGCCACTGTCATGTTTCACAGTTGGGATGGTGTTCTTAGGCTTCCAAGCTTCTCTCTTTAAACGTAACGATGGTCATTATGGCCAAACAGTTCAATTATAGTTTTGTCAGACCACAGGACATGTCTCCAAAAATGTAGGCCTTTGTCCCTATGTGTATTTGCAAACATTAATCTGGCTTTTATATGTTTCTTTTGGAGTCATGGCTTCTTCCTGGCACAGTGGCCTTTCAACCCATGTTGATACAGTAATTGTTTCACTGTGGATAATGACACAATCTTACCAGTTTCCGCCAGCATCTTCACAAGGTCTTTTGCTTTTGTTCCTAGGTTGATATGCACACGTCGGGTCAAAGCATGTCTGAGACACATGATCTGTCTCCTTCCTGAGCGGTATGATGGCTGGCCATTCTCATCTTGTTTGTACTTGTGTATAATTGTTTGTAAAGATGAACTAGGCACCTTCAGATATCTGGAAATTGCACCCAAGGATGATCCAGACATGTGCAAGTCCATAATTCTCTTTCTGATATCTTGGCTGATTTCTTCAGACTTTCTTATGATGTTAGACACAGAAGCAGTGTGCTTCTGGTGTGATTAAAATACATCCACAGGTGTGTATCTAATTAACTCAGATGTTGGCAATAAACCTATCAGAAGCTTCCAAAGACATGACATCATCATAAGGGCTGTCCCAAATTGCTTAAAGGCATAGTTATCCTAGTGTATGTAAACTTTTGACTCTGCAGAAAGTAATAAAAATACCTTGAAAATTCTCTCCCTCTCATTATTATGGCATTTGGCAAATATAAATAATTTTGGTAATCCTAATTGACCTAAAACGGATAAGGTTTATTCTAATTCATGTCAGATAACGAGAAAAACATGCGTATGTGTCTTTTTATGTAGTGTATTTAAACTTCTGGTTTCAACTGTATGTGCTAGCCTAGTAGAGGGCAGACATCAACGTAACTGAATTTTGTGCATCGTCTCTCTATGGCTGGAGGATTAAGAAAGCTGAAATGGAATAGAATGGGCGGAGTTCCAGATTTCAAGGAACAAATTCCTTCCTTCCTAGCGAGTTCCTTCTCCCATTTAATCATGGTAGGAAATGTGATTGGGTTATTCCCTGTGATCTTCTTCTCAGTGGAGGAAAAATACCTAGGGTAGTTTGAAAGTTATACAATTTTGAATAATCATTAGCAAGCCGGTTATTAATTTCTACAGGGTTATTTTTTCACCTGCCGGAGAAGTTAAGTGAGAAATTCTAGATCTGGCGTGTTGAGATTTAATTCTATTTGCAAGTACTGGGTTTGTATTTCTTAATGTAAAACTGCCATTTTGTTTAAGTTAAATTTGTATTTTTGAAGGTATAAAATTCTCATTTTATTACTGAGATCAGCTAGAAGGTCACGTTTGACAGGAAAAGGATCAAGATTGAATTCTGCATCTAACTTTTTAATCTCTGATAAAAGGTCCAGTAGAGCTAGTTGTTAATTTTCCTCATCTCTACTAGCTAATTGAATAAAAATCCCGAACAAAGGCTTTGCGAGCACAACACAAATTACTTGGGTTAGTAGCAGATGGAATGTTTAAAACAAGATATTTCTTCAAACGAGAAACGAAAAAGGATACATTAGCAGGATTTTTAAGAAGGAACTTATTAAGACACCACAGAGAATTGCTGGGGACCTGGAGAGAGGAAGTAATCGTCATATTTACTGGGGGTTGGTTAGTAGAAAGTAATTGATCCAATAATATCTTGTCCAGCATAAACAATGTATACGAGAGTGAACGTTTTTAGGTGTGGAGAAAGACGTGTAGTCTCTCTCAGTTGTTTTGAGGTACCTCCAAATGTCCAGAAGGTCCTTTTCTTGTAATACAGAGTGAAGACATTAAGTAGGTTTACCTCTAATTCTGGACCTATCCAATTCTGTATTTACAACTGTATTAAAATTGCCAAAAAGAATTAGCCCACCTTTCCTAACACTTTTTGCTTCAGATATCACCTTTCGGATAAAAGCGGTCTGTTTCTCAATAGGAGCATATAAAGAGGTCAAAGTGTAAGGTTTTGCATTTATTTCACATAACAGAATAATAAAATCACCCTTCTGGATTGATATATTAAAGGAGACAGAATTTTTGATGAATACTGCAATACCTGCTTGTTTTTTAGATGCATGAGTCTGGCATATATAGGGAAAATATCGATTGATCAGCGATAGTCTCTTGGAGACAAAGAATAACAGCTCTGAATTTACCTATATCTCTCCACAGTTAGGATTGCTGAAAGACGAGTTCAATCCCTTTATGTTAAAAGTTAGAAATATAATTAACTTAAATTTAGAGTATTACAAAGCGTTGAGCCAAAAGGGCAATATAGCACAGAATACACTTTGGAGAAAAAAAGGCGCAAACGTGAGATTGGTGACAACCACCAGTAGGGAAAACCAAATAACATGTAACATTAGAATCAACAATATCCAATATGTAAAAAACATCACTCCTAAAAAGGAAAATGTCGTGGGCAAGTCCTGCTTGAACCTAAAGAAGAGCAGATGATAAGGAATCAATAAAGCTTTAAGGATACATGTGAAACATCAGTTCACTAGTCTTGAACTTAAAGTTTTATCAGACCAAAGGTCGTAACTGTTTTTTTCCTGACTGGGCTAGCACCTGATGAAGAAATGTGGTTCCAATTATGAAGCAAGAAGGATTCTTCTGGAGCGTGGCAAATAAACTGGGCCCCATCCCTGACGATTATGAGCTTGACTGGAAAGCCCCATCTGTAATGAATCTCCTTGTCGTGAAGAACTTTCCTGGAAGGCTCACATTTAACAGAACTATAATCTGCCTTTTTGGGCATATTATAGAACATGTTCTAAGTTTTCTGATCAGTTTTATAATCCAACCTCAGAAAATCCAAGCTGTGTAGACCACAGCTCGGATTTTCTATTGAGGTCTTTGGGGATGATTTATAGTCCGACTGTATACCAGTGCCGTGTTGATGTAACCTAATAGTATTGTAGCACTGCTGAACAGGTGCTTGCAGATTACATTTCCAAATTATCTCCAGCATTTTTGCAGCATTTACAAGTGGCCATAAAACATGGCTGGACTATTCACACAACAATACTTGTACAATACACCTGAATATTTTGACACAAAATATGTAGTGATATATGGAAGTTTGTCAAAGTCTCTATATTATTATTCTGCCCGTACTATTATTATGACCATATCAAAATTTCTATACTGTGGATGAATCAAACACACAACACACCCTCCTCTTGACATGAACGCCGCCTGGCTCAACATTCAGACTATAAGAAGCACCACCATTTTCCTCCCAAATTTGAGGGGAAAAAAGTGCGTCTTATAGTCCAAATAATACAGTATATGTGTGCAAGTGTATATATATATATATATATATATATATATATATCCAGCTTTACTCTACAATGAAACAACCCCAAACCAAACATGCGCCCAAAGTCATTAAGAACGATCTTCATCATAAACCACATGCCCCACAAAGCCCTGATCTCATCATCATGGAGTCAGTCTGAAGAGACAGAAGGATTTGGGCGAACCTAAATCTGTGGTGATTTAACCAAGATGTTTGCAACAACCTTCCTACTGGGTACCTTCAAAAACTGCGTACAAGTACTTAACAGAACTGATTGCTGTTTGAAGGCAGAGGATGGTCCCAAAAAATATTGATTTGATTTAGATTTTCTTTGGTTTACTCACTTTGCATTTTAATTGGTTTTAAAGAACTATTAACTAATGTGTTTTTGAAAACATTCTTACTTTGCAGCACTTTTTCCACACCTGCCTACAATTTCTGCATAATTCTGTGTATGTGTCTCTGTATATTTTAACCGTGGATATAGGAAAGAACACAAACATATCCTCTGTGGTAATGTGGTGGTAACAATATATTTTTGCGTAATAAATAAATTTTGCGTAATAAATGTATGTCTGTATAATTGCTACCATCAGATTGGAGCTTATCATATTACCACAGAGAATATATGTTTGAGTTATTTCCTTTATCCATGGCTAATTATTGACTTGCAATGCTAAATGTGAAACATTACTTGAATGGCCTGCAGTAATCCATGCCCTTCTCACTATGCTGTTTGGTCATCCTGCCTTGTAATTACTAACAATAATAATTTAATGATGTTTTCACTGCCTGGAAATGTCAATAAATGTTACACTTTGTCTTTCCAGTCTTTGTTCTAATTAATTATACGCATCTACCGTGAAGCTCATGGAACAGATCTCATCTCATTTGTATCAGCATTTCTAAATATTATGTAACAACTAGGGCCCTTTATTATCCCATTTTGGGTCTCTCATGCAAGTATCCATCAAGGTACCTTAAAAAATGGTATCCTGACGTACACTGTGGCTAGGCCAGAGAGAAACAATAGTGAGCTAAAGAGAAAATATAGTCTTTATTGCACTTTTTTTGTTTGTATACTTTGTATGTGCCTACCATGCTCCTATGTCTGGAACAGACATACAGTATACGAACGTGAAGTAAAGCACATGTAGTCCAAAAGAAATTGTTTGTTCCATTGTTCCTTAAGGTTCTGCGGTGGTATATATCAGGACATTTTTTTTAAGGTATCCTAAGATACCTTAGGCCTGTGATATGAATGGGGCGTAGGCTAGAACGTAATATCAAGCATTACTTCATATTTTTGTAGACTTTTTGAATTTACAGATTGGCATGACAAAGCTTAAGATTATGCTTGCTGTCACATTGTCATAGTAACAACCGCAAGTGTCAGGGCATGTCCTACGGTCCGGGTTTTCACCCGGTTTTACAGACGGTTTCGTTTTTGAAAGCCGTCCGTAAACCGATTGTTAACCTTTTACACGGACTTCAAAGGAAAATAGGAAAATCCATGCTGCAGTCCCCACTGCACGGATTTTCCGCAAGACTTTTTTTTTAGACTGCAAGCGGTCTGAAAAACATAGAACATGTTCATTCTTCCTTCTGGTTTTCGGGCAGAACATGAACATGTGGGCGCGAAGGTGGACGGCTTGATCCGCAAACAAAAGCCGTCCCCCTGTGAACACGGCCCCTAAACAGAGGAAATACCGGTCAGGATTTCTGACCGGTACTCGTCCTGTGATGTATTTCTGTTTAACCCCTTAAGAAATCATGACATATTGGTAGGTCATGATGATTGCTTGGGACATAAGCTTTGCTCATACAATCAGGGTCATCTTAACAGCATTTTGGGTCCCTGGGCAAACCAGTGCATTAGTCCTTTCCTAAGTACATAACATCACACAAGGTCACGTCTCTAACCATATGCAAATATGATATCACGCCTCTAACCACCCTCCAGCACATCCAAATCATGCCCAGTATCCTCCAGCACACCAGCTCCAAAACAGTGGCTGTTTTTAATCAGAACAGAGTAGTGCTGGCCCCCACATGCACTGAAAAGAATGGATGCCTGAACTGCTGTAGACCAGTCCACAGCCTAACCAGGAAGTGTGAGTATCAATCTGCATGAGACTCTGTGTAACAGCATAGTAAAACAACGCCTTCAGCATTTGTGCACAATTAAATGTGAAGTGTTATGGGGAAAAAAAGGACAGAAAAACCATACTTATTTGATCGCTGTATTTGTGCTGACTGCGGTATAATAACTTTAATATCTCATCTTACTGTACCCCCAAAAAATTAATAAAAACTTATCAATAAGTTATGTCACTCAAAATACAATTCATTGCGCAAAAGCTGTCATACAGTTAAATTGTAAAAAATATAAATAACAGTTCTGGCTCTCTGATCAGGACAAATAAGAAAACCATACTCAACCCTGAAAGCCCAACATGGGCTAGATAGTAAAGGGTTAATACAGTAGGTAATGTTGAATATCACTTTCATTTATTGTTTCAACACATATAAAATAAAAAAATAAAGTAACTTTAAGTCTTTATTTGAAAATTGTCAATGTAGACGTATGTGCTTCCAGACTAACAACAGTGTGTCACCTAATCCTGCAGTCATATTGCCCTCCATCTGTCACCTACTTCTTTCTAACATACATTTAGTGGGTTATTAAGAAATAGAGGACAGCTGGAAAGGAATTATGACTGCATAATCAGACTACACAGGGATTGTAGTGTTACCATCCAGACACAGGTCTGTAGAAGAGTTGTAGGCATAAAATGGTAAAACTTGTAAACCGCTTCATTTTTATTTGCATTGGCTGCAAAGTTGGACTCACACTGGGAAATAAATATTTGGTTTTAAAACCAGGGGTGTACGATCTGCAGCCAGCACGCGGCCCATTCCACTGCTAGTTGTGGCCCCTGTCCTGCAAGGTTGCAATTAGCTGCTAATTATTAGCGTTTCTTCTGCAATGAGGAAAAGCACTCATAGGTGACGTGTATGAAGCAAGGCGCGTCAAAGTGAATTGTCGAGTCTCGTCTTCAGTGTATAATGTGCCTGATGAATAAAAGTGTTTTTTGTGCATTCACAAATGATGTCTAAAGTTCGCCGCGCCTCACCTATGTGTTAGGCACATTACAAAACTTAGGCGCATTAGTAATGCGCCTAACATGTGTTAAGGTTATAGACAGGCTGGAAATTAGAGAAAAGTCATTAGAATAGCATGTCAGTGAATAGAAACTATGGTACTGATTCTGCTTGGAGGACCACAGGCCCCAGCAATACCTGTGATGTGCTGGCTCTTGCTGTATGTAGAATAAAGGGTGAGAGCAGCAAAAATACATTTAAAATGTAATATAGTAAAAATTTTAAATATAAAAATCTGAACATAGTCAATGGGTTTTTTAATGTAAAATTAGTTTTAGATTCTATTCATTTTAAATACATTTTATAAGAGATATTTTTATATTTTTGGGATATCATATATTTTATATTAATTTATATGATCATATTTTTCATCAAATAGAATTAAATTTTATACAGTTTGATAATTATGATAAATTACTTTTTATTAATGTACTGGTGTAAGATGAGAAATATTGGACATTTTTGCCCTTTACAGCAAATCTAGCTACACTTCGACTCCTCAGGCTCAAATAGACCACATTCAGAGAGGTCTGCCTGTCGGAGCAGTAATGCACCTAGTTTTGCCGAACCACATTCATATATGTGTCTAATCTTACGAATGTGATGCGACACGCCTCCATAATACCCCAGAACACCCACTCATGTTAGGCGCATTAGAAAGTGTCGAGTCGAACAATGCGTCTAATACATTCATTAGGTGCATTAGACATTGTAGTCGGCTCAGCTAGGTGCATTGTTCGCCAGAAAAAGTGTGAAAAACCCTTTCGTACATGTCGCCCATAGTTCTTCTCTTTATTAGTCCAACAACAAGCAAGGTTTTAACTCCATATAATGCTTGACAAAGACTCTGTTTAGTCTTAACCTTGCATGTTGTTGGAAAGAAATATTTTTACCTCCAATGGATGCTGCCAGTTTGTGCTATTTGGACTATAGTTACAGGCTATGTGCGCATGATAGGTACCACTCAGTAACCAATGAGTGCTTTTCTTAACTTCCAGGTAAATAAGCATTAAAAAGTAGTATAAAAGATGTAAACACCCCAGGTAAGTATTAAAATCCTATGTGCTGTCAATTAAAACGGGTATAATACAACATATCCAATATGACTGCTGAAGCCAGTGGCGAAACATTGGTTGGTCTGTCACCCTAATGGTTTGTACCCTCCCTTGTTTTTCTTTATTATTTTCTACGGATATGTGTATCTTGTATACATTTACTTTTAGGATAACCTATGGGGGTTCTGTTGGATATTCTGTATTATACATTATACATGTTGAGATCGACACTTTATAGGTTTTGGATACATATCTGGGGGTATATGGGTTTTTCCTGTTTATTGCAGTTTTTAAGATTTATATTTACCCATTTGTGATATTTTATTGTTGATTGACCCCTTATGATAAGTGTTGAGGGTTAATACTGTTTAAAGGGGTTGTCCAGTATACACATATAAAAAAATAAAACTACAGTCCACATAGGAAAAAAACAGAAAGACTTCATACTTGCCTTCCTCCCTACTTCTGTGGTGTCTCTTCCTGGTCTTCTGCTAACTTATGTGCTGCAGCTGAACAGGACGGCACCACTGCAGTGGTCATGTGCCACGGTCTTACAGTGAGCAGCTCCAAGTGGTGATGTTAAGCAGTGGCCAATAAGCAGCTGCAGCAGTGGTGTCCCATTCAGCTGGAATCAGAAAAAAAACATATGCCCAGGAAGAGGATCCGCATAGCCAGTGCTGTAGCAGAGGTAAGGAGGAAGGCAAGTATGAGGATTATGTTTTGTTTTTTTTTAAATTTGGCCAGTAGTATGTTCATCATTTATTTTTATATGTACAGGACAACCCTTTTAATGTAGGCTCCTGTTACACTAATTGCAACTCTGTGATAGGCGCCACTCAGTAGGTGATTCATGCCTATATAGCCTGGAAATCTATCTTTTAACATTACTGTATTTGCAAAAAGGATTTTATATTTACAGCATTTCAATATAATGCACATGATCCAGGTGAAATGTACATTACAATATCTAGAATATCCCTTCATAGAGAATCATTTTCACAAAAGTTGCAGTCAAGAGACCTTTATCAATGATATCTCAAACATTGTCAAGAGCAATTCCACTCGATTGGACCCGATGGAACTGCTCTTGACATATGGATGAGATGTCATTGATAAAGGTCTCTCGACCAAAACGTTTGTGGGAATAATTCTCTATGAAGTAATATTAAAGATATTGTAATATACATGTTCACCTGGATCATATGCATTATATTGAAATGCTGTTAAAATAAAATCCTTTTGGCATATACAATTTTTGGTGCCTGCCATTAAAGGTATTTTGGATGCTCAGTAGGTGATGTGAAATTCCTGTCACTGCAGAGGAAAGCACCAAATAGTTAAAGGGGTTTTCCAGTGGTATTTATTTCTATTTTAAATGGGCAGACTTGTTTAAAAGAAAATAAAATGAGGCTTCCTTACCTCCCCCACCGCTCTGGCACTGTCCAGGCCCATGTTGATCTCCGATTCCTGGTACCTGTTCTCAACATATAGGGAATGCTTGCTCTGTTAATCACTGGTTACAATGGGGAACTTCCCCAATCTTTGATTGACTGGGCTGGTATTCTTGGCCATTTCCTATGTGATTCGACCAGGTACCTGGAAAGGGAGGTCAGTCGGGACCCGAGCAGTGATGGAATGCTGGAGGCAGAGGCGCGGAAAGGTAAGTAACACTTGTTTTATTGTTTTTAACCAGTTATTCATGCCAACAGGGTGTGCCTTATTAACCCTCTGGCACCAGACCAAACATTCATAGTGCTAGAAGCCTGTTATTACAGAACCAGTACCATAAATGTACACCATAGTAATTAAAAGCTGTATGTTGTATACATTTACTTTTAGGATAACCTATGGGGGTCCTATTGAATATGTTGTATTATACATTATACCTGTTGAGATCAACACTTCATAGGATTTGGGGGGTATATGAGTTTTTCCTCTTTATTGCAGGAACTTGCACAACTCAGATCTCTGTTTGAAGGGGTTGTACAGTATAGCAAACCCCAAAAATGCTCTTAATTGGCTTACCCATGTCTAGATTAATCTCCTTGTCATGTTCTCTGTGCTTATTTGCTTTTTTATGTGCTGTATGTAGCCTCCCTTCCGTGCAGCCAAGTAAAAGCATTTCTGATTTGGTAGCAGTTTTCTTTTACCCTATAACACTTCAAGCCCCCTGGATCCTTTGCTGTGTTCTATCTTCCTCCTACCCAAGTTCAGTCTGAGTGAATGCCTTGTGCCCGCCCTTATACTTAAAGGGGTTGTCTCACTCCCAGGTTGCTTTTTAGGGTTAAAAAGTTTCCCCCTTGCAAAAAAAGCCCACTTTGAAATTATTTGCCTTTAAAAAATGCCCTCCCTTTTTTCTGGGGATTTCCCTCTTGTATGGGCTGCAACAGCTTCTCAGGTCGCAAATAGTTTTACAGACCTGTTTAAATCAATCCTGATAGGCAGTGTCGGACTGGGGTGCCTGGGGCCCCCACGGGTTTTGGTTGATTTAAGGGGGCCCACCGGTTGAGTTTTTTTGGGCCCAAAGGGTTTAGAGTTTATTTTAGGGGCCCAAACTTTACAGTACTTTTAAATGCTGTACTTTCCTCCTTTTCTCTCCCCCTCTTGCTTTTTGCCTTCTTTCTAGGCTTTTTTGACTCTTCTGGGGATGTACATGCAGTTTAAAATTTACAACCCGGGTTTATGTCAAGCCCGGGGCCTAGGGGGGTTTTCCCCCCTTTTTTCCCCTGTGGGCCAGTCCGAGCCTGCTGTTAGGCTCCCAAAGAAACTGGTCGTTTATAGCTACAGACCTGGCTTTCTACGGGCAGCCTAGTAAAAGCCGGGTAAAAAAACCCCCTAAATTTAAAATTTGAAACCAAGAAAAAAGGAAAAAGTAGGGAATTTTTGTAGTGGGAAAAAACCCCCTTTAAAATGTTTTGGTGGGGAAGCCAACAGGGGTTTTGGTTTCGGAGGCTGCCGGCGGCCCCTTTCCACCGGGTTTTTTGGGCAAAGGGGGAGGGTTTTGTAGGAAAAACATTTGGTTTTTATAATGGGTTAAGGGAAAAAATATTTTTAGTGGGTTTTTTTTTCTTTTTAGGGGGGTTTTTTTTTAAAAATAAGGCTTTCCAGGGGGGACCCCCTTTTAAGGGGTTTTTTAAAAAAAGGGGGGAAAAGGGGGGGTTTTAACAGGGGTTTAAAAAGGGATTAAATAATCTTATTTTATTTAAAAAAAATTTGGTTTTGGGGGGGAATAGTTTTTTTTTTTAAATTTAATTGTGTTTAAAATTTTAAAAGGGGTTTTTTTTGTTTTTTTAATTTTTGGTTTAATTTTGGAAAAAAAACAATAATTAAAGGGGTTTTGGGGCACAAATTTGGGTTTTTTTTTTTCTCCCCCTTCTGTTTTCAGGAGGGGAAGAAAAGCTCAGCAGGAGCCTTTTTATTCGGGCTGCAGGGGGAGAGGGGTTGGGGGTGGAGGGGAGCGGGAGCTTCTGCATTTTTAAACCTAAGTTTAATTACATTACAACCCAGTGGTTTTCCTATACAAAAGAAAAGAATCCTTTTCCCCAACCCTTCCCCAAAAGCTTTTTTTCTTTTGTTCCCTGCCCCCCAAAATAAAAAATTTTAAAAAACATGCTTGCGCGGCCCCAAGATCAGCCCCTGGTGGGATTTGGGGAAAACTGTCGGGAAAACCCAAGGGATGTAAGGAAGGCTGTAGCTCTCACTTGATTCACTTTTTTTAATAAAATTTTATTTGGGGAAAAAGTGTTTGTTTTACCCATTTTGGGGATCCCACATACTTGTGGATTTCGGGGAAAAAAACCCCTTTTTTGTTTGGCCACAAAAAAAAAAGGGGTTTGTGCCCAGGGTTTAAACCCTTTTCTTGAACCCTTTTCCTTTTGGGTCAAATGAATTTGGTATTTTTATTTTTAAAGGGGTTTGGGGGGGTTTTTAACATACCATTTAGGCCCTTTAACACCGGGTTCCGGGCCATTTTTGGGGGTTTTTCCGAGGGGCCATTCCGCTTTGGGCTTTAAAAGCGGCCACAAAAGCCCTTTCCACTCGTCCTTGGAAATAATGTTAAAAATTAAGGGCGGGACTTTTTGGAACCTTTTTCGACCGGGGAAAGGGGGTTGGGCCACAAAAAAGTTTTATATTTTGGGTTTATTAGGGATTGTTTCCAAAAAATTATTTAAAAAATGCGGTAAATGGGTTGGGGTTTTGGGGGTTTTGGGGCCTTTTTATACTTTGGTTTGTTTTTTTGAGGGGGGGAAGGGGGTGGGGTTTTTTGGGGGGGTTTCCCCAAAGAACCTTTTGGGGTTTTGGGGTTGGGGGGGAAAAAAGTTTAAATTTGTAGGGGTTTTTTTTTGGGGGGTTGGTAAAAGTTTTTTTTGGTGGGAAAAATTATTTTTTTTTTGGGGGAGGTTTTTAACTTTTTTTTAAATTTAAAAGGTTTCCTTTTCATTTTTTAAAAAAAATTTTTTTTTAAAAAATAAAATTTAAAAAAATTAAAAATTCCCCCCCCCAAACCCCCCCAAACTTAAAACTAATTGGGCTGGGTTTTGGGGATTATTCCCTCCCCCAATTTATTTTGGCAATTTAATTTTCCTTGTTTTCCCCTTCCTTCCCGGGCCGGGATTATCCATTTATTGCCCCCGGGGACAACGGGGCCCCCTAAAAACCCCTTTTTGGGGGGCCCCAACCCCCCACATATGATTTTTGGCTCATTTCTTCGGGTGGTCCCCCTAAAATTTTGGGGTTGGGTCCCCAACCCCCAATTTGGGTTTTGACCCCCCATCCCTGTTGGTTCTATTTTTAAATTTCCCCCAGCAATCAACTGCTTCTATGTGTTAACATAGGGGAAGTTAAAAAAAAATCACCCAAGATTTTCAGGAAAAGGAATTGGGAAATTTGCAAAACAGCCCTAAATTTCCATCCTTGGGGGCAATTTCCACTCCCTGAAGGCTGCCTAAAACCCCCCCACCCTTGGGAACCTAAAGCAATTATCCCGAAATTTTACACAATAAAGTTTGGGGAAATGCCCAGCCACCCATACCCCTTCAGGAAAGCAGATGGGTTCTGGGCCCCTCAAGATTGAGCATCCCCTTTGGGTTTAAAGCATGTGCCATAACAACCCCAAAGGAACCAAAAGCAAAAACCCTTGGGAATTTTTCCCCCTGGGGAAGCGGGAAGGATTATTGTGCCCCCTTTAAAAAACCCCAGTGAAACCCCGGAGTTACGGGTTCAACATGGGCTGAAAGCGTCCCCTGGGAACCGGGGGAAAAAAAACCTTTACCCAAAAGAAAAATTGAAACCTTCCCAATATTAATTTTTTGGGCAAAAATGCAACCACAGGAAAAAAAGATCTAAATTTTTGGAGACATGTTCCTATGGGTCTCCCCAAAAACCCCCAAAAATTGAAACTGTATGACCAAAAATTCCCCCCAACCCCCGTTTTTGTTTTGGCGGGAAAAAGGGAAAAGAAAGCCTTATGGGCCCCCTTTAAACACCCCTTAACCAGTTTGAAAAACCCCCCGGGGGCCCCGGGCGCTTTTCCCATGTTTGTGGGGTTTTTTTCCCCTGTAGGGGGGAAATGGTGCAATTACAAAATAGAGGGCCCCAATGGGAAATTTTTAAGAAAAATGATTTTGCAATATGAAGCAAAAACTAAAAGACATCAGCCGGGGAAAAGTTAGAATTGGACGGAAAATTTTGGGTCTTCCAAAATGGAAAAATTTTTCCCCAAAGGCATATTTTGCTAAACTGGTTACAAAGTTTTTTGAAGGAAAAACCAAGTCAATGTTTTGGGAAATGGGCCAAAACCCAAACCCTGATCTAAATCCTTTTGAAAAAATTTATGGGCAAAGTTTGGAAAATTGGGTTGCGGAAAAGGGCCTTCAAACGGGCCCCATTTTCAAGGGGGGGCGGGTTCAGGGGAAATTTTGGGCAAAAAAATTTAAATTTTGGGGAAAAGTGGTGGGGGGTTGGGTTTTAAAATTTTTTGGGGAAGGTCATTTAATTTTTAAAGGGGGGGGTTTTTGCAAAATTTTGTTTTTGGGTTGTCTTTTGTTTTGGGTTTAATAAAAAGGGGGGTTAAAATGTTTATTTTTTTTTGGGAAATTTTTTGGGAAAATTCAAATTTTTTGGGGGTTAATTTTTTTGGTTTTTGGGGAAACTCCTTAGGGTTTTCCCTTTTTTTTTAGGGGGGTTTTTTTGGGGTTTTAAAGGGGTTGGGTTTTTTTTTTTTCAAATTTTTTCCATTTTTTTTTTGAATTTTTTTAAAATTTTTAAATTTTTTAAAAACAATGTAATGAATTTAAAGGGGGTTTACCAGAAAGGGAAAAGAGGGCTTGAAAAGGGGTTTCCTGTTGTTTTTTTGGTTATTTTTTTAAAATTGGGGGGTTTTAAATTTTGATTAAAAACCCCAGATTTTTGGGTTTTAAAAAAATTTTTAAAAAAGTATGTTTTAAACCCCCCCCAAAAAATTTGTGTTTGGGCCCTTTTAAACTCTGTAAAACCCCCTGATCCCAGGAAAAAAAGCTGCCCAAACCCCATGTATGTGGGGGGGGTTTGAAGCCGGGGCTCCTATTGTCTTTTTTCAGGGTTTTGGTTAAAAACCTTTAAAAACCGGGAGTTTTACTGCCCGGGTGGGCTCTCGCTAGCCCCCGGGGTTAAACCGAGTTTGGAATGGGGACGCATTCTTTTGGGGTTCGGTTTTGCGGGGTTGTGAGCTCCCCCAATTCCAGGGGAGGGGGGTTTCCGTTGGGGCCCCCTTCCCAAATTGCTTTGGTCTGCTTGTACCCTAGTTGGGAGCTGATTTTTTCATTTAAATTTTTGGGGTTTATAACCCCCTTTAAAGGGGCAAATTTTTTCTCGGGTTTTTTCTAGGGGGGGGGGAATTATTTCCCAACTACTTGGTTGTTTTTCCCTTTCCCATTTATTAAGAATCAGTTTCTTTTATCTTAAACCCCTTTTAAAAACAGGGGGTGCTTTTCCTTTTAATTTAAATTCTTCACAAGGGGCCCCAAGACTTTTTAATATATACACAACCCTCAAAGTTTTCTTTTTCAAATTTTGTTTTTGTGTGACCCATTAAAGCAGGGGCCAAGATCCGGGTTTTTTTTCCCCCGGAAATTAAAATTTGGGTTTTTTAATTATTAAAAACCAAAAAAAAAACCCCAAAAAAACCCCAAAAAAAAGGAAATTGTTTTTTAAAAAAAGCACCCCTTTTGGTGTGGGGTGATAGAAACATTTAAAATTTTTTCTTCTTTGGGGGGGGGAAAAATTAGAAGGTTTTGGGTTTTTAATTTAAACTTTTTGGGGGGGAATTTTAATACCCGGGGAAAAAAGGATTTGGGTTTCCCTTTTAGGGTTGCGGGTCAAAGTTTTTTTGCTTTTTAAAATTATTGTTTTAAAATATTTAATTTATTTTAAACTTTAATTTGTTTGAAATTTTTTTTTTGGATTTTTTGGTTGGCGAAAATCAATTTTTTTGGGATTTTTCCCCAAGGGGGGTGAAGGTTTAAAAAAAATTCATAAGGGGTAAAGGGGACCCAAAAATTAAAAAAAGGAAAAAATTTGAAGGGGGGAAAAATTTGGGGTTTTTAAATTTTATAGGGGGAAATTGCGGGCTCAATTTAATTTTAAACCCCATTTAAAATTCTTTATTTTTTTTTAAAAGTTTTTTTTTTTCGGGTTCACTTTTATTTTAACTTTTGATTTGGGTTCTTAAATATTTTGGGGTTTTTGTTTTTATAAAATAATTCAAAAAATTTAAAAGTATTAAATTTGCCTCTGGGAAAATCAAATTTATTTAAATTTTTTCGTGGAATTAAAGGGATCTAAAAAAAAGGGAAAATTGCTTTCGGCAAAATGGACGGGAGGAAAAAAATTTGAGGTTTTTCAAATTTTTATTTGGAAGTTTGGGGTTGTTTTTTTAAAATTTCTTCCGGGGGGGTGTAGGATTTTGGATAAAAAGGGGAATAAAAAATTTTATGGGGGGAAGGGGAATTTAAATGGAAAAAAATTTAATTAGTTTCCTTTTAAACCTTTTTTTGGTTTTTTGTTTGTTAGTGGCTTAAATTTGGTTAAATTTTTTTTTAGAGTTTTTGGGGGTTTTTTCTTTGGAACAAAAAAAAATTTTTGGGTTGGGGAATTACTAAGGGGAATAAAAATTGGGGGGGAATTTCCCAAGTGGTTAAAACTTTAAAAAAAGGTTGGGGAAAAACAACCGGGGGAAATAGGGGGTTTTTCTTTTTTTTTTGGGGGTTTTCAAATTTTTGGGGGGGGGATTTTTGGGGCCTTTTGGGGGATTAACTGCTTTGCCACTCGGGATGTGTTTAAAGGGGGGGGTAGTCCCTGAAAGGGTCTTCCAACAGTCTTGAAGGGTTCCCAGAGATGTTAGCATTTGGGTTGGCCCTTTTGCCTTCATCTGTTTCCCCCAAAACCCATTTAGGGGGGGGTTTCGGTCTGGGGGATGGGGGGGCCAGGGTCAGGGTGGGAGTCCTTTTTGTTCCCCTTTTTTCTGATCGAAAACCCACGGGGGGTTGGAACCCAAGGGGATTTAAAATTCGGATTTTTTTTCAAAAAAAAGGGGGACAGGAATTTATGGTTTAATTTTGTATTTTGTTTTCTTTTTGGCCCCAAATAAGGGGCCTTTTCTTCCCTTTGTTTTCCCTTGGCGGGGTTTTTCCCTAGCAGCAAATTTTTTACCATAAAAAAGGTTTTGCTCCCCACACAGTCCTCCTTTTCCTTTAAAACAGGGGGTTGTTAAGGAAAAAATGTTGTCGGCCCCCTAGAATTTTTGGGGGTGGAAAATTTGGAACCTTTTTGGTTTCTTTAATTTTTTTTCTGGCTGCTGTTAAAATTTTTGGGGTTTCTGAGGTTTTGGGACAAAACCGGGATGAAACTTTCCCCCGCAGAAAGGGTTTGACTCTTGGTTTCCATTTCCCCTGGGGCAGTCCCCCCTTTTTGGGGCCATTTTGGTTTTCCTTTTTTTAAGCGCTTTGAAGGTTTTTTCTCCCACTGCCCCTTGGGGGGACATTTCATAGTTTCCCCAATTTTTTGGACTGACTGACCTTATTTCTTTAAGAAAATTGATGGCCACACGTTTTTTCTGTACTTAGAGGGGTTTTTTCCCTTTGCCAAAATTTTTAGAAATTTTTCAAACGGGTTTCCCCCCCTTGTAGGCTATCGGGTCGGGTTACCCAACCTAAACTTCTGAAACAAAAACTGATGGCCCCAAAACCCCATTTATAAGGCAAAAAATCCCACTTAAAAAAACCCTGACGGGGCCCCTTTACCTGGGAAAGGGGGGAAAAAACCATTTCAGGGTTTCCTTTGGGCTCCCTTGTGGGAATGAAAAGGTGGGGAATTTAAAATTTTTTTTAGCCCTGGGGGAAGAATTTTTTGGCACATTTTTAAAGGGGTTTTGTTCCTACAAGGTTGCTTTTTATTTTTTGTCTTGCAAAAAAAAAGTCACTTTGCAATATATGTCTTAAACAGGGCCCTCCCTATTTAAAAATACCCCTTTGTATGGGCTGCATCGCCCTTTGGTACTTTTGTTTACCGAGGGGTTTGTTTTTTTTCTGTTTGGGGGCTGCCAGCCGGGTTTTGCTTTTGTTTACGGGACCCCTGGTTCTACTGCACCTTGTGGAAGCCTTTTAAAAGATCCCCCTAAATTTCAAAATGAAACCAAGGGGGGGGGGGGGGGGTTTTAAAGGGGAATGGGGGTTGTGGTTCCTTTTGGGTTAAACTTTAAGTTGGGTTGGGGGGAGTTTTGGAAAGGGGGGGCGGGTCAGGGGGCGGGGGGGCGGGTGAAAGGGCTTTCCGGGGCAGCGGTCCTCTCGGGGGATTTGGGTTAAAGGGAACAAAAGGACCAACATTACGGTTTTTGGGGAAATTTGGGCCGGGGGTTTTTTTTGGGAAAGGGGCAAAGGGGGTGAGGGCAAAAAAGGGGTTTTGGGGTTATAATTGTTTTTGGGGGGGATTAGGGGGGGGGAAGGTTGGGGAAAAATGATGGGGGTTACAAAGGGGGTTTGGGGGGAAAAAAAAGTTTTTAGGGGCCCTTTAAACAAAAAATTTAAATTTTTGGGGGAAAGGGATAGGGAAGGGTTGTGGGGTAACCAAAAAAATGATTAAAAAGGGGTGGTGATTTTTTGGGACGCTTGATGACTTGAAAATGGTGGGGGAAAATCTGTTGGGGGGTTTTTTGGGGGGGTTGGGCGGGAGGTTTTGTCTTTTTAAAAAAAATGGGGGGACAACGACTTTTGGGAAATTATTCTTTTTCCCCTTCACTTTTTTTTTTGGGTTTTAAGGGTGCCCCCCCCCAAACCTTACCCCAGGATTGCCTCCTCATCCCATGTTGATTAAGCTTCCTTATTTTAGGGACAGATACTATCATAAAGGCAGGGGAAATTTTTCAAAAAGGTATCGGGTTATCTAAATTTTTTTCTCCGGGAAAATCCCAGAGGCAACGCCCTAAATTTCCCTTTTCTTTTTAAAAGGGATGGGATGCAAGTTCTGTCAGTTCCATATGCAAAGCTTTATCCTGCAAGACTCCAAGTAGCAGCTCTGACTGAGGCTAATTTTTTTGATAGGCCCATGGACGCTCTCCTGTGGCTGGATACAAACGAAAAGGCCATCAGAACCCTGGAAAAGGCTGGCCGAGTATTTACACACATCTTCTATTTGCCATCGCTTGCTTTATCAAGCTTATAATTTCTTTTTTCTAGGTTTCATCAACCTATTATGTTTGCTTTATAATATGTTATTCTATGTCTGCTGCATAGTTAAGTAATCCTACTTTCTGGCAGTAGCCTCCTGGCAGGATATGAATTTTCCTGTGTCACCGTTACTGGGTTGGGAAACCCTTCGGCTTGAAATTTGAGCCATGATCCTCTTAGTTCAAGGGAGAAGTATCTTTTTTTTCATGACCGTTCTTGCTATTCTAGTCATTGGGTTATGTCTTTTGGCTAGGGACCGAGTTTGCTCCACTGCAGGTTTTTATTGCATTACTTTTGGTGGTCTACATATATTTCTTTCATGTGGTTATTTGTCAAGAGATGGTTGCTGAATCATTATGGGTATTGATATTGTGGCAGACATCAGTCAGGTCGCATGTCTTTGCCACTAGGTGGGTTTACAGCAGAATACCTGCAACACATGTGCCATTGAGATGCTGCACCTCAATGGGGAAAGCCAACAGATTTTGGTCAATAACCATAAGTTACGGACACTTGTTAGCATTAGTATGTCTGCGCTATAGCTATTGTGGGCTGACTTCTCCGGAACAGCTGTAGTGTTGGGTGGGAGGCCTGTTAAAAAGCCTGTTCCCTCAGGACACCAGGGGGGTGTAGTTGACATCTGGCATTAGGAGCAAACGTGGAGCTGCTGAGAGGGCTCCAACTCCCCCTTGGCTTGAGAGAAGACAGAAACCAGAGGTGACTAGTAAATGCTGCTGGTGGTGGTGCAGTGTGGTAGACACAGACCACAGTTAGAGAGGGACTCTAAGGGCGACATGTATGAATCCTGGCACTGACAGGCCAGTTCTAAATAGCTTTAAGGCACTGAAGAATGCACCAGAATGTATGAACCTGTTCTTCTGCAGTTCATACATATAGGCGTATTGTAGTGCCAATACAACAAGTCTGGCTCAGGCAAACCACCTTTAACTTGGTCTGATTGTTCTAACTGTTCTGCGCCTAGATTTGGCGCCAAAGAATCATAAATGTGTCTACTTCTATGAATCTGATGTGATGCCCCCAGAATCTTTGGCGCATTAAAAAGTGTCTTTGGCGCATTACAAAGGCACTTATCGTGCCAAAGTTTTGAGTGCCCCTGTTCATACATTTTTTTGGCTCAAAGTACAACAGAAAACTGGTGCATCCCCGTTCATACATGTCGTCCTAAATGTGTAATTAGTGGCCAGTCAGCCTAAGACTTACATTGGTTATATTTTCTCTAAGGTGTTTTTGCTGCTGAAGAATAAAGCTGCCTGAGGCCTGTTTCAAGATACTGCCCTGTGTCTGAGTGACCAGTCTGCCATAACTGTTTAACCAAAATATGGTGATTCCGGAACTGAATGAATCCTGGACCTTTCCAAGATGGCAGTCAAACATGAGTGAATATCACAATATCAATATTACAGCGTGGAACGTGAGGTACACAAATGATGCCTTTTAAGTGTCATGCTATCTTTTATTGGTTTAAACGCTTCCAGACAGCAATTTTCTGTTTACCAGATACCCATTTTACCAAAGACACTATTTATTACTTAAAAAACCATGGTGGGAAACAACCTTTCACTCTACTTTTTCTACTCACGCAAGAGGAATGAGTATCCTAATTTATAGATCAATCTTGTTCTCATGTGACACGACTGTAATTATTTCCAAAGGCCATTATATCTGTTTACTATGTAAACTTTACCATACTACGATAGTACTTTATAGTGTGCTTTATATAATCCCCCTCCTTATAATGGGGATATTTTGAAGAAGATAATTTCCTTTATGGCTTTGCATCCGGGGCTACCTACATTAATAGGAGATTGTAATAATTTTCTACATCCCTTTTGGGACAAGTTTCATACATGTTCCACTCACCCTACAGCCTCTCTAACTGCACTATCCAGAGTTTTAGGTGAGGTGGGTTTAAAGGTGTTATGGTATACCAGATACTTGACGCTCATACAATATTCTTGTTACTCCTCTTCTCATGGATCACTATCAAGGATAGACCTAGCCATTAATTCCGACTCAATTTTTTCCTTAGTTAATGGGGTTGTCTCACTACAAGAATTGCTTTTTATGTTAAAAATTTTGAAAAATCAAGTCACTTTGTACACATTTGTCACATCTGATAAAAACTCTGGATATTGCAAGAATTCATTGAAGCTAACATGAACACTTCATCAATCGCTTTTGTCTAGGTTGCATGAAGGACTTTGCTCGTGGTTTATATATTTGAACAATAAGTAAGCGCAAGAGTAGAGAATTGACCAATGCGCTACAATTAGCTTTTAGTTCTGAATTTATTAATTCTCCTTCAGAAACTAATAAGATGATCTTGGGAGGAATCTCAGAAATCGTTTCGTGACCGTTTATTTCAAATGGCTGACGATAAAACATTTTTCACACAACAGAAGTATTTTGTACATGGGGAAAGTGTACATACATAAAACTGATTTTGCAGGAAGGTTTAGAAGTTTCTGATGAACCAGGAATTCTAAAAGTGCTAAATACCTTTTATCAATCCCTGAATATGTCTCAACTTGGTGAAAGGTTAACAGAATTAAAATCTTATTTAGAATCTATTACCATTCTCAGGCTCTCCTGGAAATCTAGTGATCTTCTGGATCAGCCACATATACTTGAAGAATTGAAGGAAGCACTGAGTCCCAAATGATAAGGCCCCTGGGTTGGATGGCTTACCAGCAGAGTTTTTTAAACTGTACAAAGACACGCTGTTTTCTAATCTTTTGAAAGTCTATAAGAAAGCTTTGGAAGTGGCATGCGATCCTCCATCTATGGGTGAAGCGATAATCATTTTATTGTTGAAGCCCGAGAAGGATTCTGCTTCTTCGGGCTCACATCACCCTGTTTCATTGCTTTCTGTGTACATCACAGTGCTGGCCAAATCCCCAGCTATTAGACTTAAAGTAATCTTTAAAGTTATATATGACGACCAATCAGGGTTTATGCCAAACAAATCAACAACTTTGGAGGCTCTTTTTAAATATGGAAATGAGTTCCGGGGGATCAGGTTCTAGGTGTGTCATCTCACTCGATACTGACAAAGCTTTTGATAGCATTAAGTGGGATTACTTATGGGCAGTGATGGGGCAGATGGGCTTTGGACCATGGTTAATGTCAGAAGTTTAATTATTATACTCTAGTCCGAGGATGAGTGACCGTTTCTTGAAGTCCTTTGATTTGCACTATTTGCTTTGGCTATGGAGCCACTAACTTGTAAATTAACATTGGCGGATAACTGGACATGATTTAAGTATGACAATTGAGAGGAGAGAGTTTCACTCTATGCGAATGATATGTTAATATATGTATATAAAGTGTGTCAGATTCTCTTGTCAATGTAATGTAAACCATAGATTTTGGTACATGGTCCAACTTGAAGATCAATTGAGATAAGTCAATTGTGCTCCCACTTAACCCCCTCCCAAATTATTTACCCCAGGGATGTATAGTTTAATAGTGGTCCCTAGCTTTCATTATCTAGGAATTGAGATCAGTCCTCACCTAGGAAACTACAGTACCAAAAATATTATTCCCTTATTTTCTAAAATACGAGCATGGAAATGTCTTCCTTAGTCAAATATTGGTTGGACAACTTAATTAAAATGGTTCTTGAGTGACAACTATTGTACATAATACACAATTCACTGGTATGGTTGCCTACTATGAAGATTTTTCATAAGGCTGTTTGACTCTCTAGAGAGTTACTATGGAAAGGTAGTTATGCTATAATACAATCAGAAACGTATAAAGATTCAGAAAAGGTATAAAGATTCAGATGGGCTCCATATTCCCAATACATGACTATACTTTCTAGCTTCCCAGTGGCAATACTTTGTTCGTTGGAGCAGTAGGAAAGCTATAGTATCTTATTCATGTATAAGGTTTGGGATAGGGGGAAACAGATTTTAGGGGCAGAAGGATACTCTGGATTTAGCCCTGTATTTTGGAATCCCAATTTACCAGAATTGAATGAAATACAGGGCTTGGTGCCATGGCCTGATAAGGATATTAATTTGCTGGAACATATTTTGGATAACTGTTCTTTAAAAAGCTTTTTGCTAATTCAATCTGATTTTGGTTTGCCTCATTTGGTCTTTTTTCAATTCCTCCCATTCAGGCATGCACCTTGCAGTCATGGAATTGACCGTGAACTCTCCCGTATTCTATAGTTAAATGTGAGGACATCTATTTAACAACTGAAACTTGGCCAAAACTGGGTCATGTAACAGGACAATGATGCAATGGCCCAGGTAAAGTCCAGACTCAACCCAACAGAAATGCTGTGGTAGCACCTTAAAGGGGTATTCCCCTCATAGCAAGTGCTGTTTGTTAAACAATTTTCTAAATGCATATTGTTAACAAAAAATATGCTCTCTTGCCTCATTGGTTACCAACCAATGCTGTGTGCTTTTAGTTGTGGCCAGTAATGTAGCATTACCAACGACTGTCTGAGAACAAATTCCTATGACCTGGCTAGGCCAGGAAGACGACGTCTCTGCTATCCAGGCCACAGTGACGTTGCATCACTGGCCACCACTGAAAGCATATAATGGTAGTTGTTAACCAAGGAGACAAGAAAGCTAATTGAAAGTACAAAAAAGGCCTGTATTAGGTAAAGCATAAATATTTAATTGGCCCTTACAGTAACATTTTACTGTGTTGGGAATACCCATTTAAGAGAGCTGTGCAAAATAAATATCCACAAACCTGAATGATCTGAAGCAACACTCTATGCTGCAATGGAGAGTGGGCTTAAATTATCTCAGTATAATTTGAGAGTAATAAATCTAACAGAAAACAATTAGTTCAAATTATTGCTGCTATAGGTGCTTCTATCAGATCTTGACTCATGAGTTGTGCTTATATGCACTTACCTATTTGTATTTACCCAATTTTAAGGCCTTCAAACTACCAGATTTTTTTCTATTATGCCCTGATATGTAACACAACGGAATCTAGAGAGTTTACTTTGTTCTTCACTTGACTGTGTATCTAAGTAAAGACATTACTTAAATTTTTCACATAACTAAAGATATCCGAATAAAATCCAAATTTTTACATATATATATGTAAAAATTCAAACAAAAGCCAGGACCATCTTACAAGTTTACCTTCAATATGACTTGCTGTTTTTCAAGTCTGTTTTTTTCTTCTGGTAGTAAACCACTATAAAATTTGTTAGCACTATGTAAATAAAGGTTTTCATTGTTCCATGGTTTTAAAATTACTATAGCTGAAAATGTCCAGAAGATGGCAATTAAACCCCTTAACGACCGCCCACCGAGTGGTTTTGCAGCTCCCTGCGCCACAGCTGTGCTAGGAAAAGAGCTGTAGCTAACAGCTTTGTTCCTAGAGCAGTCTCTGTAAGTACCGGAAAGCAGAAGAAACATCCAGTTCCCGGCGCTTAACCCTTTGATTGCCATGGTCTGTGACCATGGCATAATCAAAGGGCATTCCCCTGCTCCATCGGGTCAACGGGACTCCTGGTGACCCAATGGACCCCGGGGAACATTTGTACAGTCAGCCCTAGGGACCTAGAGTAGCCCTCATGCTGTCTGTATAGGAAGCCTGTGGGCAGGGCACACTGTGTGCTGCCCTGATTGCTGATTGTGTCAGTATAACACAGAGTCTAATGTATTAGCATATATGAATATGCTAATACATTACTAGGTATAAAAAAGTGTTAGTTTCCCCTAATGGGATTTAAAAAAAAGTAAAAATACATAAAGAGTGTAGAAAAAAAAATATTTAATACATTTTGTTGCATCCATTACACACACACACAAAAAAAAACTTACACATAATAGGTATCTACACAACCATAATAATCTGTAGAATTCATCTAACAGGTTATTTAGTGTGAAATGTAAATGGTTAAAACAATAATAAAAAATAAAGATTTAAAAAAACTTCAGTAATTTATTTGTAAACTTAACCTACAACCCCCCCCCAGAAAAAAAAAAAGTTCTCCAGCATAAAACAAGTCCTCATACAACTGTGTCATTTAAAAAAACAAAACAAAAAAAAAAGTTATGACTTTTGAAATGAAGGGAGGCAAAACTAAAAAATGTAGCTAGTCATTAAGACCTTTTCGGGCCTGGGGCTTAACGGTTTAACACAAACACTATTTGCCACTATTAAAAATATATATCAAAAAGTTCACAAAATATACCATACTATTGAAAGTAAACATCTGGTATACACTTGTACATTCAGCAAATAAGCATTGTGGACGTTATTATAATAAAAGTGCACTTAGCTGGAAAAATAGGTTTTATCATATAAAATAATGTTTGAGCAGATTTACTGTTGCAATTGTGCCAGAACTCTTGCATAATTTGCACCAAAATACTGATGCACATGTTTTATGCCACAAGTATTTAAGACAGTTTTAGACACTTCTGTGCTGCGGCCGAGAAACAGAGTGTGGCTTCACTGGAAGGAGGGTGCACCAAACTTTTGCCCCAATTAGTATAATAAATTACATCAACTAATGGAAAGTGTAAACATGTATGATTGATGGCGCTTAAATGCCAATTTTCTGCACATAATATTAGTGTAGAATGCACCTGATTTATGAACCCGCTCTACAGCGGGTCCTAAATCAAGCGCATTCTATTGCTAACACAACATTTCTGGCTCAGGTATATCATTTTGAAAGTGGTTTACCTGTTCCAGCAGTAATGCGCCTGGAATTGCCGTACTGAAGCTATAAATCTATAGTTTTGCACGGTTCTAGTGCGCCCCACCACCTGCACGCTCCACCAAAATCAGGCGCATTACAAAGTGCCGCGGGCGCTCTGTAATGTGCCTGGTATTCGCGCGCAGCTATTTCAAACTATTGTGAATGAGGCTGCGCTAGATGTCGGGCTGAAAATATACCAGAATTCTGCCAGAGCCCCTACATTTGACAGCTTTAACAAGCACCAGATTTTTTTCACTACTATGATATATCTAGCACATTTTTAGACTGTCTAGTCTAAGTTTATACTGTCTAAGTTACACTACTCACAAAAAATTTTTATTAAAATAATTGGATGAACATAAAATGTCTTACGTTTGTTTTAAGTGAACTAAAAACGAGACCACCTCTTAACTTTAGAATGCACATGTCCAACTGTTCAATGTTTCAGTAATTTTTGCTGATCTCTAACAAGGAGCTTAATGGCAAAATTCCCAACAGGTGTTTGATCCCTAAATCACCCAATACACTTATGGGTATAATTTACATTGGGATTTAAACAGTCATACTTATCATGCTGTTCATATTTTGACCACTTCACTGTAAACAATGCCCTGCGCAATCGGATAATGAATGCCACATAACTCCAGACACGTTAAAGGGAGGTGAGAGGCAACCAAGTGTCACGTCAGACCATTCATAACTATTTACATCAGTGTGGTCTGTGTGCAAGACGACTGGCAAGGGTACCTGACCTGGCTGACGCATAACAATCTCCTTGACGTCTCCAGCATCGTTGGCGGCCATCATTTCTGCTCAGAGTGAATCAACTTTCATCACTGCACAGCACAGAGGACCACAGGTCCTTCCTCCAGCGTCCTGGCCTTACCAAGACGATGATGTCTGTGCCTAATGGTGTAGTCAGGTCATCTAACATTCAGACCACGCTGATTTAAATGGTTATGAATGGTCTGATGTGACACTTGGTTGCCTCTCATCTCCCTCACACGTGCCTGGAGTTGTGCGGCATTCATCATCCAGCTCCACAGGGCATTGTTTACAATCAGTCTGTGATGTAGCCAAAGGACGTCCACTTCTTTGCCTGTGACTCTTCCAATCTCTGTATCTCTGTTGCAACCTGCCGATGACAGCCTGTGACAATTCTAAGTTCAGTTGCCACTTCCATCTGAGAGCATCCTGCTTGAAGCCTTGCAGTGGCGAGGTACTGTTGATCAATTGTAAGGTGTTGTCTTGGTCTCATGATGTCAAAATGTGAATAACATAATGAGGAGGACTGTTTAAATCCCAATTCAAACAGATCCACCAAATTTATTGTGCGATTCAGGAATCAAACACCTGTTGTGAATTTTGCCATTAACCACCTTGTTAGAGATCAGAAAGTTGTACAAAAAATTCTGCAGCATTGACCAGTTGGAAAAGTGCAGTCTAAAGTTAAGACATTGTCTCATTTAGTTTATTAAAAAAAAATCAAGAAATTTTATGTTCATCCTGAAATTTCAACAAAGAGTCAAATATTCCTAACTCGTTGTGAGTAGCGTATATGTGTCAAACTCAAGGCGTGCAGGCTGAATACAGCTCACCATACCATTTTATGTGGTCCACAAGAGCACAGACACAGCAAGCAGGGATGGACAACTTCTGCACAGAAGGACTCTCTCTCCACTTTTCCCAGAGGATGCAGTCTGCGCTTGGCAGGGGTCACAGGGAACAGGAATTATCTTGAATTTGAGCTCCAAAATGCACCTCCAAACCTATCTGTTCAGCAACTCACAGGCAGTTGCAGAGTTCTGACAGCCCTATCCAAGCACCCAATCCATTCTTCAAGGCTTTTTAATGGCAACAATAACTTGTTTGTGTAGATATTCCTCATGCCCCCAAGACAGCTCTTGCATGACTTCACAAGACTTTAAAAGACGTCATATGGTATCTGGTAGCAGATCCTTTAAGTTATGATGTGAAGCCTTTATACAGTCATATGAAAAAGTTTGGGCACCCCTATTAATCTAAATCATTTTTAGTTCTAAATATTTGGGTGTTTGCAACCGCCATTTCAATTTGATATATCTAATAACTAATATTGCACATTTTGTGTTAGTACAATAAACCTCATTTCAATCCGGAAATATTACTGTGTCCATCAGTTATTAGATATATCAAATTGAAATGGCTGTTGCAAACACCCAAATATTTAGAACTAAAAATGATTAAGATTAATAGGGGTGCCCAAACTTTTTCATATGACTGTATGTGTATTTCAGCATATCTCACATACGGATACTCAATCAGTTTGAGATCTGGGGAATTTAGAGGCCAAGTCAACAACTTAAATTCTTTGTCATGTTTCTCAAACAAATTTTTTTTGTGTGTGTGGCAGGTTGCATTATCCTCCTGAAAAGGGCTAGTTCCATTACAGAATACTTGAAAATACTTGAAATCCATGAAAAAAAAAATGGACTTTATTCCAAAATCCGGAAAAATAATACCATAGCGCTAAAATCTGTAAAAAAAAACTATTTATGCACCAAAACCTATAAAAAAACCTTATTTTTTGCGACAAAATACGTAAAAAAAAAAAAAAAATTTAGTGACAAAAGCAGATAACTTTAGAAGAGCTGAATTTTTTTTTTTTTTTACGGATTTTGGCGCTAAAATCCTTTATTGTACAGATTTTGGCGCCAACAAAGTTATCTCATTCGTGACACTAAAAATAAGGGGTTTTTTTTTACGGATTTTGCCGCTAAAATCCTTTTCTTAACATATTTTGGCGCTAATAAAGTTAATAAAAGGATTTTTGCAACAAAATCCGTAAAAAGATGTATTTTTAGCGTCAGAAGTGAGATCACTTTATTAACGCCAAAATCTGTAAAGAAAAGGATTTTAGCACCAAATTATGTAAAAAAAAAAAAGTATTTTTTGCATCAAAAGCGAGATTACTTTATTAGTGATAAAATCTGTAAAGAATTTTAGCAAGAAAATCCTTAAAAAAAGGATTCTTGCGCAGAAATGTGTACAAAAATTAAATTTTTGGCGTCAGAAGTGAGCTAACTTTATAAGCACAAAAATTTGTTAAGAAAAGGATTTTAGCGCCATTATTCGTAAAAAAAACGGATTCTTTTGCCGAAATCCGTAAAAACAACATATTTTTAGCATCAGAAGCAAGATAACTTTATTAGTGATGAAATCTGTAAAGAAAAAGATTTTAGCGCAAAAATCCGTAAGAAAAATAGGATTCTAGCACCAAATTTTTTTGCGTTGGAAGTGAGATAACGGTATAAGCAAAAAAATCTGTTAAGAAAACTATTTTAGCGTAAAAATCCATAAACAAGGATTCTTGTAGCACAATCCTTTAAAAAAAAACGTATTTTTAGCGCAAAAATACATGGATTGCGCAAAACTCGTTAGCGACCAAAGCATGATCATTTTATTACGAAAGGTACAAACAAGGACACATCAGACACTTGTATGCAAATTTGATAAGGTATAACCTTTATTAACACCCACTATAGGTGGGACTTGGGTCTCCTGGGTGGGTTTTCATTGAAAAATCGCGGCAAAAAAACGGCATGAAAACGCGCCAAAAGACGTCCGGCGCTTTACATAGACTCCTGTAGTAAATTCTCTGCCCTGCTCTGGCGTTTTTTAGAGCATGTTGCAAAAGACGACCAGTAAAAAAACTGAGCAGAAAAAAGAAGCTCAGTGTAGACAGTAGGACGTTTTTACATTAGAAGTCTATGGGAGATGATTACAGTCATTTTACCAGCGTTTTAAAAAAATGAAAAACGCTGAAAAAACGGACGTTTTTCTGTGCAGTGTAGACATAGCCTAAGGTGCACAGGCAGGTTTCCGCTTTAGAGGTATAGTGGGTGAGTGTGTCAGGCATATTGGAGTGGATTTGCTGTAGTGTATCGGCACAGAGGAATCAACCACAGAGACTTCTCAGTTTGGGCCTTGGAGGCTTTACTTCTGGCGCTAAATTTGTAGCACGTTACAGGTAGACAATTATTCACAAGCACAGAGTTTTTTCACACATGACAACTGCTTTTCCAAGACACTCGAAGTCAGCAGCTGAATCCCTCTAGACTGCAGCCTCTAAATCAGCGGTTCAGCTCTTCCTCTTCGTATTCTTGGTGAGACAATCTAAGCAGTTCTGCTACACACAACTGAAAGTCCCTCAGTCGCCTCTCTCTATCTGCGGGTGCCAACCCCAGGGCCATGATACCACACAAAGGGTACTTGCACCCTTAAATTGGTAGCAGTCATGCACAATGGCTACTTGCACTCGTAAATCCTTAGGACGCCCATTTCCATTGTATCCTCGTCTCTCAGATAGTTCCCCATTCTGCCCCTCTGTGCTTCTCTCTCTCCTTCATCTCTCCTGTTTACCTGTCTTTCATCTCTCCACTGTGAGTACTCCTTCCCAGGTGGAATGGCAAAGCCTGGTCCTGGTCCTTAGTCGGCTTGTAGCCAAGTGACCATTGCTAGACAACTGGAAACACACTTAAACACACTGGCCCCCACCTTCTGTCTCTTTCCACCATTCTTCTAGACTGTAAGCCCTCGCGGGCAGGGTCCTCTCTCCCTCTGTACCAGTTATTAGCTATTTGGCATCACCATTGTACTTGTCTGACCTATGTTATGTATGTAAACCTCCTCAAATGTACGGCACTCTGGAACTAGGGGCGTTCTAAAGTAAATAGTAATAATAACACAACTGACTTCTTCTAACTCTACTGTAGCTTATTGAGCTGAGCACATGGCAGACTCCCCTTATAACTGAGTAAGCTGCAATCCCTCCCCTTACCTCACACCACTTGGCTGCAAGCCCAGCCATGCTCTCCCTCTGCTAACCTAAAGCAACCCTGCACTTAAAATAGTGCTCAGTCACATTAACTAGAGATGGGCGAATTGATTCTAACGAAGTGGAATTCATTTAGAATTTCAGGAAAACTTCGGTTCTGAACAAAGTCGAAGTTTGGGGTACTTCGGGTGAACGAAGTGTGCTTTTGATTGATAAAATGGCTGCGAGCACATGGCATTACATGGGGCAAAGAACTCTGGGAGGAAGAAGGGCATAGCCTGCATGACATGTGCAGAGATGAAGCCAATCAGAGACCGGCGGGATTCTGTGACATCACCGCACTATATAAGTCTGGGCGCGACGCTGGGAGTTCACACTCCTCTCACTGTACTGATCAGGGAAGGTGCTGCCGCGGCTGATTGTGATAGCTCTTACTGAAGAACTGATTTTTATACAGCGATTTTTGGGGGGTGTCTCAGAGACTGCTTTTCTTAACGTTCTACTTCTGATTTTGTGGGGTATTGGATCTGAAGTCCAGTGTGCGTCCAATGCAGCTGCATATACATTTTAATGCTATCTGCTCACAGCACATTGAATATCCAAGGGGGATCTAAGCCTGTTCCTGTTGTATTCATTTAAAGAAACAGCGTTTTTACAATACAAATACCACTTCATTTTTGGCTGCTCAATTCTTTTGCGAAATTTACATCCAGGGGTTAATTAAGCGTTGTTCTGCTGCTGTGGTGACTAAAAGAAACCGTCTTTTTACCGCCAAAAAATACTTTTTTTCCTTAGCCTAATTACAAGCAAAGGGTTTAAATTTTAAAAAATTTTTTTCTCTTGTTTGTAGCGAAAAAAACACGCCATTAAAAACACGTACAAAGCTAGTAGTTTGTGGTTGCTCAATGTTTGGTGCTTTACATCCGGGGGGTTAATTAAGCGTTGTTTTGCTCCGTGGTGACTAAAAAAAAACCGTCTTTCACCCCAAAAAAGACATTTTTTCCTTAGCATAATTCACAACAAAGGGTTTTTTACAATTTTTTCTTTTGTTGGAAAGAAACAACACCCCATTGTAACACGCACAAAGCTGGTGTTTGTGGTTGTAAATTGTTTGGCGCTTTTTACATCCAGGGGTTTAAATTAAGCGTTGTTTTGGGCTCCCGGGGGTGACTAAAAAAACCGTTTTCCCCACCGCCAAAAAAGACATTTTTTTACAAAATTCACAAGCAAAGGTTAATTAAATTTTTTCTCTTGTTGTGTAGCGTAAAAAAAACGCTTTGAAAAACACGTACAAACTGGTTTTTGGGGTTGTCAATTGTTTGGGCGCAATTTAATCCAGGGGTTAACTAATATTTTTCTGCAGTTGTTTTAGTAAAAGAAACTTTCTTTTTCCCGCCACAGAAAAATTCTGTAGCATAATTCATACCCAAAAGGGTTAATTAAGCCTGTTTGTGCTTTTACATTCAGAAAAATACACGGTTTTTAAACGGCAAACAAGTAAAATTTTTCCTCCCATTGTGGAGCGCAATTATACCCAAAGGGTTCCCAACTTTTACGGGGTTCATTTGGATCAAATACAGGGTGGTTTCATCACAACAGATATCTCATCAAACAGTGTCGTACATTTTAAAAACAAACAGTATGTCGACAGAGGGTGGCGGGTTTCCCCTGCAAAGGGGCAGAGCACAAACATTCCAGGCCCAGGTCGCAGACAGAAAAGGGGGGCGTGCAGCAGGGGCACTTGGTGGGGCCCAACTCCGCTGTCACTAGGGGCCGTGTGCTGACTAGAACCCCGGGGGTTCTTGATTGGTTTTCTAGTCATCCATTCCCTCCCAGATGACATCTACAACTCCACCAAGAGTCGGTGGGAACTCAGACACAACCCTTAGTTGGCTGGCCCGGGGAGGGGGGTCAGCGGCCCCCACCTTCCCCTAAAACCCCCCCTTTTGCCCCCATCCGGGTTCCCTAGCCAGAGATTACTATGTGGTGGGGGCTCAGCCCCACTTTTACAGTAGAACAATTTGAGGAGGGCAGTCAGCAGCTACTTGGCACGAAGAAATGGGAATACCCCCCTTTCTTGCAGTAGGCGGCAAATATAGATGTTGAGAGTGGCATGGGAGGTCATGTTTTTGAGGGTCAGCCTTGCATACAAAGACCATGATGGGGACAGCAGTGAATGAAAACAAATGATGATATTACCCGACCCCACTTGGGAGCCGGGTAAGGAAAGGGGCCTCATCATCGTCAGGAAAAAGGGGGCGTCAGTTTCCGGTCGGGCAGGGGGCGCAGCCACAAGTGGGTTGTGTGGCCGTGAGTTAGCAGGTTCAGCAGTGTGTGGTCGGGACAAGCGCCTTTGGGGGTAAAAACCCGCTTCGCAGGTCAAAAAAAGTAGGGGGCAGGGGGGCTCAGCGAGGCATGGCGGTAGTAGTCACTCAGGCGGAGCGTTGGCGGTAAAACCTTTACTTGGCGGGGGTGGCAGTTCTTTGCTAAGACACTGGAGACTGAATAGGGTATAGTAGAACTGTGAAGGCAGAAAGTGGGAAACTGGGGCCGGAGTAACATTGGGGACCAGGCCCGCGCAAACATGCGCGCACCATCCCTTGGCCCGGGAGAAACGTGGCTCAGATGTGGTGGTCCATCCAGCCCCCGCAGCAACACAGCAGCAGCGGCCATGGGACCATGCCTTGCAGCCAGTCAAGGCTCCACCACCTCTGCAAAGGGGCTTTTTTCTCTTTGACATCTCTCCCCGGGCCAGAGCTCCTCTCCTCGCTACTCATCGCCCGCAGTCGTTCGCGAGGCTTGCAAAGAGACAACAGTATTCCAACCATCCTAAGGTGCAAACTTACCGGCTCCTGTCCAAATTGTTTTTACTGCAGTTTTTTCCCTTTCCAAATGGTGGGCTCTGCCTGTTCAGAGAAACTAAAGGGGGTTTTGCCAGCTGGGGTGAGATTCCAACTGTAATTTATTTTCCAAAAAGGGGGAGTACCAGCACTTCATAAATATTTAAAAAGAAGGTGGGCAGTCCTTGAGCTTATCGGTTTGTTTCCCGGGCACGGCAGTGCGGACGTCTTAGCTGTAAAAATACGGGCAGGGCCAGTACATGTCCTTTTACGGCCCACTGGTGAATGTGCTTCCGCCCCCCACAACCCAAAAACTTGGACAAACGCCCTTTCTCCCCCCACGTTTCAAAAAATGCGGGGCTCCCCCCAATGCCCCCTCCTCCTCCTCCACCACAAACCTCTCAGCCCCACAAGTCTGCTCCCCTCATACCCCATGTGTAGGGCCAGCGGTTCACGCAGTTCTACACCTGGCTTGCCTCGGCGAACAAGTCACACAGGGGAGGAACGCTCCGCGTCATGCACAAGAAATTGATGTGTTTCTTTCTCCCGCCAACTGCAAATCGAACCATGGTGACGGCAAAGGGGGGAACTGGTGTCCGCGCTGCACCAGGGGGGATGGGGCACTGTTCAATCTGGTGTGAAAAAGGTTCCTGAAGTCTTCCACCGTCTTCAAAAATTTTGAAAATGGCCAGGAAACTGTGCATGCACTTCATCCATTCCACAAAGCCAGGGCACCCTCCTCGAGTTGCAGGGGAGAACGGGCCCCCCCCAACACACTCTGATAGCAGTTTCCACCCTTGGGAAATTTCCCGCCTGCACATGTTTTGGACCGACTGATGAACAGAAAAGGCCATTAATGATTTTTTGATGATCCAGGGGGACGGAGTACTCCCCTGTGAAATTTGATGTCACCGTGGAGCTCATGGGACACCTGCCGTTTGTTGAGGCCATTCGAGGAAGGCCCCTTTTTTACATCGCCGGACTACAGGGTGAAAACGTCTTCCACGCTTCAGTCCTGGAAAAAGATGCTGAAAAACGTTGGCAGGGGGTGGGGGAAATGGCACACATCCGCGGCAACATGGTCCGGGGGGACTGAAATGGGGGGAGGAAAAGGGGAAGGGCATTGGGCAAACATTTTTGGTGAAATGAGTGGGTTTTTTACCCAGGTGACAAGAGAGGGGGAAGCAGGAGAGTGGAGGAGGGGGATGGAATAGGAAACAAAGGGAGATGGCCGCAACACTGTGGCAGTAACAGTGGAGATGGAGCAGGGGCCCCTCGGGAGTCACTTTGCAGATGGGCCCCCCCGCATGCTGATTTGCCTGGTAGTGACAGCCGTAGTCAGCACCGGCAGAGGGGTGCTTCTGGCTCTCCACCCTTTGGAGCTCGCTACCCGTCCAAAAAAGGGAGCCTTTTTCCCCGCTTTTTGAGAGGGGGGGACAAAATAAATACTAAGGGAAATCCTCCGTAGTCAGTTGGGGCCCCTGCCTAAGTGCGGGATCGTCCTCCCTGACCCGGGGGTTTTCCCCACGTCACGTACTACTGCCGCGGCTGCTGGGGAAAGGTGGGGGGTAGGGGCAATCCACTCCATCAGCTGCAACCAAAATCTGGGGGAAATGAAGAAAACTTTCCTTCACCCCCCTAGTGAGGAGGGTTTCGCCAAGCACAGCAGCAGGGCCTGGAGTCCCTGAACCAACAAGTGGTGGCCTACTTGGACAGCACTCGCCACCCCAGTAAGAAGAGCCGCTGGACTACTGGGCAGCCAAACTGGATATATGGCCGCAACGTGCCGAGTTTGCAGTGGAGAAGCTGTCCTGTCCGGCCAGTAGTGTGGCATCAGAGCGGGTGTTCAGTGTGGCGGGGGCCATCATTACCCCAAGGAGAACCCGCTTCTCCACGGGAAATGTGGAACGACTAACCTTTGTCAAGATGAATCAAGCGTGGATCGGCCAGGATTTCCACACACCAATGCCTTAGGCGTCAGACTACATCAGCCATGACGCCTCACCCAAACTGTGAAAAATGAGTCTGGGTTCAAACTACCTGCCTCAGCCACTATTCTGATGCTGCCACCCGCCTGATGCCACACATCTGCTGACAGTTTCTCCATCTGCCACCAACCATCTTTACCTCATGCTGCTGCTGCCGTGACCTCCACACTGTGTCATTGTGCCACTCTGTGGCCTACTCCTGTTTTTGCCACCTCCAGAATGTCATTGTGCCACTATGTGACCTCATGCTGCTGTGGCTGCCGCCGTCACCTCCACACTCTGTCACTAATGGTGGGTATTGCCACCCACCTCCACACTCTGTCATTGTGCCACTTTATGACCTCATGCTGCTGCTGCTGTTGCTGGTGCCGTGACATCCACACTGTGTCATTGTGCCACTGTCTGACCTCATGCTGTTGCTCCTGCCGCCGTCACCTCCACTCTCTGTCATTGTGCCACTCTGTGGCATACTCCTGTTTTTGCCACCTCCAGAATGTCATTGTGCCACTGTCTGACCTCATGCTGCTGCCGCCGTCACCTCCACACTCTGTCATTGTGCCACTCTGTGGCCTACTCCTGTTTTTGCCACCTCCAGAATGTCATTGTGCCACTCTCTGACCTCATGCTGCTGCCACCGTCACCTCCACACTCTGTCATTGTGCCACTTTATGACCTCATGCTGCTGCTGTTGTTGCTGGTGCCATGACATCCACACTGTGTAATTGTGCCACTCTCTGACCTCATGCTGTTGCTCCTGCCGCCGTCACCTCCACTCTCTGTCATTGTGCCACTCTGTGGCCTACTCCTGTTTTTGCCACCTCCAGAATGTCATTGTGCCACTCTCTGACCTCATGCTGCTGCCGCAGTCACCTCCACAGTGTGTCATTGTGCCACTCTGTGGCCTACTCCTGTTTTTGCCACCTCCAGAATGTCATTGTGCCACTCTCTGACCTCATGCTGCTGCTGCCGTGACCTCCACTCTCTGTCATTGTGCCACTCTGTGGCCTACTCCAGTTTTTGCCACCTCTAGAATGTCATTGTGCACTTGTCTGACCTCATGCTGCTGCCGCCGTCACCTCCACTCTGTCATTGTGCCACTCTGTGGCCTACTCCTGTTTTTGCCACCTCCAGAATGTAATTGTGCCACTCTCTGACCTCATGCTGCTGCTGCCGTGACCTCCACTCTCTGTCATTGTGCCACTCTGTGGCCTACTCCTGTTTTTGCCACCTCCAGAATGTCATTGTGCCACTGTCTGACCTCTGAGCTCTCAGCTTGTTTTTTTCCAGCTGGCGCTGCCATGACTTTATCAGGCAACATTCCCGCTTCAGTTTTTTGGTCAGTTTTGCCCTCTTAAGTGCCCAGGGAATTTTATAGTGAAGCGATTCTAAGAGCGGCGGCAGTCATGTGCGTGTCATACTAAAACACAACATTGTATGAAGACCAAACCAAGCTCCCTCTGCAATTTAAGCATGGAACAACGTTCTACAGCACACTGCAGGCTCTGTGCAGCCTGGAAATAGCTGTTTTTTAATGCGATTCGTCCTGAAGTAATTTGTAACAAAGTTATTTTTGTCGGGAAATTCGGCGAAGTGAGCGAACCGAATTTTTGAGAAATTCGCCCATCTCTAACGTTAACCCTTAACTATACAATACAAAAAAACTTCACATACATTCCACTCATTTTTTGCATTCAACACCTTCCAATTGATTAGGACACTAGTGCATCTACAGACTGTTCCAGCACTCTACAAGGCAGTACTGCCCAATTTGAGAAGCAATGAAATAGAGTCAACATCAAATAATACATAACAGTGCATCCCAAAAAATTTGAATATCATTGAAAAGATAATTGATATCAATAATTTAACTCAAATAGAGAAACCTATATATATATATAGCCTCATTACAGTATGAATCACGAGGTTTAACACCTTCCCGACATTGGACATACTCATACGTCCTAGTGGGAAGAGCGTTCCTGCAGAGGGATGTATGCATACGTCCTGGCGATCGTGCGGGCTTACAAGAAAGCCCCGCACGATCGCGACATGGGACCAGCGGTAAATTACCACTGGCCTCATGTCGGATCACCCACGGCTGGATTGAGCTTCGGCTGCAGGTGATTAACCCCTTAGCTCTGGCAATCTATTAAGATCATCGGAGCTAAGTCGCAGGCAGGAGGAGTGAGCTACTCTTGCATGCTCTCGATCGTGCAGCAGCTGTCTCCTACCAGACCACAAGAGAAGTGATTTTCACTTCCCGGGCTGTCTGTGTCATCACCATGCCTGCAATGCATTGTGGGCATGGTGATTGACAGTTGCCATGGAGACCAGTATACAGCAGCAAATAGTGACCACAATATAATAAATTTCCATTTATCCTTCAATAAAGTTTGTTAAGGAGCCACAAAAACACTGAATTTCAGGAAGGCTAATTTTAATCTGCTTAGAGAGGCCCTAAACCGCATTGACTGGGACAAGGTGTTATTTTTAAACAGAATGGATAATAAATGGAAGATCATTAAAAACATCTTAGGCGCCCACTATGAGAGGTACATACCATATGGTAATACAATAATTAGAAACAGGAAAAACCCAATGTGGACCAACAGAGATGCAAAACAAAAAGAAAGCATTTTAGCTGCTAAAACAGGAGGATAGAGAAGAGGCACTATAAAAACTAAAAGAAAAAATAAAATATGTAAAATAATGATAAAGGCAGCAAAACTGGAGACAGAAAGACATATTGCCATAGAAAGTAAAACTTACCCCAAAATATTTTTAATTATATAAATAGTAAAAATATTAAAACAGAAGGCCTGGGCAGAGAAGTGGCAGATGAGGTTTGATACAGATACATGCAAGGTTATGCACATGGGGAGGAAACATCCATTACATGATTACATGTTAAATGGAAAAACGCTTGGTAAAAGTGACATGAAGAAGGACTTGGGAATCCTGGTGGACAGTAAACTTAATTGTAGCAGCCATTGTCAGTCAGCAGCTGCCAATGCAAATAGGATCATGGGGTGTATTAAAAGGGGCATAGATGCACATGATGAGAACATTATTCTCCCATTATACTTTACAAGTCACTAGTCAGACCACACATGGAATATTGTGTACAGTTTTTGGCACCAGTTCATAGGAAAGACATTGTAGAGCTTGAACAGGTACAAAGGCGGGCAACAAAAATAATAAAAGGACTGGGTGGACTGCAATAACCAGAAAGATTAGCAAGATTAGGGTTTTTTAGTTTAGAGAAAAGACGGCTTTGTGGGGACATAATAAATATGTTTAAATATATTCAAGGTCAATATAGAGATCTCTCCCAAGATTTATTCATACCCAGGAATGAATCCAGAAAAAGGGGGCATCTTCTACGCCTTGAGGAAAGAACGTTTCTACATAAACATAGAAAGGGATTCTTTACTGTTAGAGCAGTGAGACTGTGGAATTCTCTGCCAGAGGAACTTTTCATTGTGAATTCACTAAGAGTTCAAAAAGGGTCTGGATGCATTTCTAGAGCGTAATAAAATAACAAAGTAAAGTGACTAGGACTCTGGAGAAGGGGCGTTGATGCAGGGATTTATTCTCTTTGCCAGATTAAAGTTGGGAAGGAATTTTTTCCCTAAAATGAGGACAATTGGCTTCTACCTCATGTGGGGTTTTGCCTTCCTCTGGATCAACACTTAAGCACAATAGGCTGAACTGGATGGACGTCTGTCTTTTTTCGGCCTTACAAACTATGTAACGTTCATTAAATCTTCTGTAGGGTTAATGCAGTTCTAAATTAGCAGTTTGATGGCAGAAAGCCCAGTAGGTTTGTTTATTTAGACATACAGGAATCAGCCACGTGTCGAGCCCAGCAGATCAGGTGATTAAGGGTACATCCACACGGCATATGTAAAATGCTGGTCAGATTCTGTTTAAGAATCCTGCCAATATTTTATCGTCCTTCAAAGGTATTGGGGGACAGTTCTGTCCGCGGTTTGCAGATTCTCCTGTCCTCCATAACCATTCAATTTGCACACCTTTCGCCTGAAAACCGGGTGGAAGATTGTGCATGCTCCAAGTTCTGCTGAAAAGCTGTCCAGCTCAAAGTCTGTTCAGTGTAGATTACTGAACAGATTTTCTTTTAAAGTTTATGGGGATGGTTTCTTGTCAATTTTCAGATGGTTTCCAAATCCAGAAAAAATCTGAAAATCTGACCAATAAATCATGCCGTGTGGATGGACCCCAACAGATTTTTTTCCAGGGAAGCCTTTGAAGCCATATGCCTTTGGTCCTGCCTCTCAAAGCTTTAAATGTAAGGGAAGAAAAAGATGGTCTGCACGGAGACTGAGGTTGGGAGGGAGTAAGATAGCTATAGTACAGAAAAGGATTCTGGAGGTTGCAGGTTTACATGGCAAAGCAAAACAGGAAATGCTGTTGCATGGATGCAGAGAAGGGGAGGCTACATACAGAACAGTAAAAGCAAGAATGAGCACAGAAAATATCATAGGAAGCCACAAGAATATTCTTCTTTTTGTCCAGCTTGCTGGACAACCCTTTTAACAGCTGAAGGTTTGTAAATCTATATTGTACACAACTGTGCTAATATCTTTCAAGTGGTATAGGAGTGGGGCTGCTGATATATTACAGAGGATGTAATGATGATCCTGGTATGTGACAGGTAGTCTATTGTTGGTGCTGGTATAACAAAGTTGATGATGATGGAGCTACACAGACCAGCAGACAGGTACAGTCTGGTACATGTTCAAAGTCCGCACTATATTCCTGCACAAAGCGCTGCAGTTATTACAAACAGTACTGCCAATATACAGTCCCTGATAGAAGTTCTGTCGCTTATCCATGTGGTGGAAACTAGAGCTTATAACCTGACTTAAGATTCATCCATTGGTTTTATGAATGACTGATATGAGAGCTGATACCCTCCCAAACAAGGTTTTTTTAGCGAAAATAAATTTGCTTCACTGCTGAAATATTGATCATTTAAGGAACACCGAAAGGTCAGATTTTGGCAAGACAAAAGTTTTGTCGCCCACAGAAAGTAATGTGAAAATCAAACAAATAATTCACTTCAAATACAACGATATGTTTTAAAACATTGGTGAATGAAGTTGTGGTGCTATTAGAGCCATATTTAATATTTTGTGTGACTTCTATGAGCTTGAAGGACTGCATCCATGGTTTCGCCAATGATTCATACAATTTATTGATGAGGACATCAGGAATAGCAAAGAATGCAGTCTTACATGCCTCCCAGAGTTCGTCAAGATTCTTTGGTTTTGTCTTCCAAGCTTCCTCTTTTATCCTACCCCAAACAAGCTCAATGATGTTCATGTCTGGTGACTGCGCTGGCCAGTCCTGGAGCACCTCGATCTTCTTTGCCTTGAGGAACTTTGATGTAGAGATGGATGTATGAGATGGAGCACCATTTTGCTGCAAAATGTGACCCCTTTTATGATAGGGAATGTAAGAGGTAGCTAATACTTCTTGATATTTTAGGCTATTGATATCGCCTTCCACCTTGCAAATGTTTCACACACTCCCATACTGAATGTAACCCCAGACCATGATCTTTCTACCACCAAACTTAACTGTTTTCTGGGTGTATCTTGGATCCATATAGGCTCCAGTAGGTCACCTGCAGTATTGGCGGCAGCTGTGGTGTAACTCAACTGAAGATTCATCTGAGAAATCCACATTCTGCCACTTTTCCAGCGTCCGTCCGTTTAGCAGGCTGTGGGCCTTGGCAAATGCCACACGTTTTTTTAATTGCCTTTTGTTAAGTGCTGGCTTCTGGGCACTGATTCGACCATGGAGGCCATTTCAAGACAGAATCCTACAAACTGTTCTAGTTGACACAGGCACTTGAGATGACCAGGCCTGTTGGAGCTGTGCTGAAGTGGAAGAGGGGCTGGCTTCTGATTTTCAAACCAACAAACGTTCCTCCTGAGCAGTTGTCTTGCAGGGTCTGCAGGACCTGGGCTTGTCAAAAACATCTCCAGTCTCTTCAAATATTTTTTTCATTCTTTGTACTTGACGCTGAGACACATTAAAGGTGCCAGCCACCTCTGCAGAGGATCTGGTCTTCAGCCTCTTGATAATCAAGGCTTTGGTCGCAGGGTGGATTTTTGGCATGTTGTCAGAGGTCAAGTTGCAGTTCAAGTGAAGGTCTGGGGTGCTGGAGTTCTTTTTATACTGATCAATTAGTGAGCACAGGTGAGGCTGTAAACTAGGATTGGTTGCATTATATGACAAGGTGACAAAACTTTTGTCTTGCCAAAATCTGACCTTTCTGTGTTCCTTACATGATCAATATTTCAGCAGTGAAGCAAATTTATTTTCGTTAAAACACCTCATTTGGGAGAGTTTCAGCTTGCATATGAGTCATTTCTAAAACCAATGGATGAATTTTAAGTCAGGTTATAACCTTTGGTTTCCACAACATGGATAAGCGACAGAACTTCTTTCAGGGACTGTAAGACTACAGTAAAATAGGATATAAAGCAGAAGCCCTGGAATGATTGGCATTGGTGTCACAGCCTGAGGGCTACTTAAATTAATAAAAAAGGATTAGCAAATTCATTTAAAATATATTTCAGGTAACCTATACCACCCTATGCAAGGGCTACATATAATAAAGGAGATTATGCTGAACTTGGTTATATAGTACTTTTATGTAATTCTGCTAAGACTGATAAAGAAAGAAGAAAAAGTCCTGATTACACCCATATTTACCCCAAACAGGGTGAATGAAAGCTGTTTGTACATACAAACTTGTATTTACTGTAGTGGAGGTGGTGGAATCAGGATTCACAGGCGTACTGCTTTGTATAAAAGTAAAATAGGTTCTGAAAGCTCTCTTTCTTAAAGGGGTTTACCAATTTAGCTGTTTTCCAGAGGCTGCTCTTCAGAGCCCCTTTGAGAATCCCAGTTCCTGTGCAGAGTGTGGGCAGTACTACAGCATTGACTGACATTTGAGCCTTGCTAACTCCTAATCTTAGCCTGGACTATGTTCACACAGGGTAATTTATAGTTCTCAACTAGCACGAGCTCCCAAAAGACGGTACACGCCGCAGTACATCGTGTGAACCTACTCTTAGAAGAGTTTTGAAAATTAAATGACTCTCTCCAAACAGGCTGTTTGCTTATAAATGTGAGCTAGTAGAGCTGTATTTGTCCATGAGAGGAAGCTGCCAAGACGAACAGCGTTTCTTCTACATTCACACTGATCTGTGTACTTAAAGGGGTTGTCTCACTAAAAGAATTGCTTTTTATGTTAAAGATCTTGCAAAAACAAGTCACTTTGCAATTTGTGTCCAATAACAGTGTCCGACCTATCCCTAGATATCCCCTCTTGTATGGGCTGCATCATCTCCTCAGGTCGCTATAGTTGCAGACCTGTTTGATCTCTCCTGATAGGCTGCCAGTTATGGTCGCTTGCTATAGCTACAGACCTAGTGCGCTCAGCAGCTTGTCATTGCAGGTCAGGAGAAGCCTGTAAAGCCAGTAAACACACCCCTGAATTCAAAAGTGATACAGAGAAAACAGGACTGAGGTAAGATGAATGGATGTAGTGAGACAAGTTTTTCTCAGTATAAAGATAAGATCAGAGACTGAGAAGCAAGCTCCTCCTATTCATAAGACACAGCAGAGAAATACTTCACTATCTGCACCACTGCTCCTAAAGCAAAAGATGGTCAGTCACCTAGCTAGGAGATGAGAACTGCTCTAACTCTGAAATGAAGCAGAATCAGAATAATGTACTGTATTTGGTAAAAATCTTGATTTACCTTTGTCTATATGTTATAAGCTAGTTAATGAGATGGGAGTACCCTTCAACTGCCCGCATTAACTTACATGTAAAAATTAGTCTAGCATGATTATTTTTATCATTTAGAAAAAGCAGAAAGGCCATTACTAAAAGCAGTTTATCTCCCGGGGAACAAAAGATTGGGCATGGTAAAATTCTAGTTTGTATGGAAGTACTAACAAGTAGAACCAGTTCTAATAAGCAGTTTAAATAAGCAAATTAATTTTATCTGCTAGAGAATGTACATTTGGACTTGAGCACATTGTAAAGACTTCCTACCTGACAAGGCTTCTTCATTTTAATTGCTATGACGTGGTATCTATAGCAGCAGAGTTCACATGTCCACGATCCTCTTTCACTAATCCATTTTAATAAGCAGAGTTGATGTGTATATCTCACAGATCCATCACAGCGACAAGGATTGAGTAACTCGCCTTGCGAAGAGAATCAGCAAGAAATCAATATGACTGTTCGTTCAATATGTGAACACATATGAAAGAAGTAACAATGTTTCACAGAGGCAAAGAAAAGAGTTGTGATAGAAATGACATATTCCCAGCACATGTGAAACAGGCTTCCCAGCCATTAACTTTTATGGCGTATCAGTATGACATAGATGAGTAATTGTAGGCAGCACAGAAACCTTCCATTACAATGGAGATATACTACATAGGAGCAGTTACCTGTCCCCTAAGAAGTGTGAGGGACTGGTGCCAAATTCAGGAACTGGAATTAAGCAAACACAATTTATGACACCTGATCACCACGTCATGACAGTCAATAGCTGGAAAACCTCCATACCGATAACGGTCTTTATCTATTGTTTATGCTCAATACTCAGTGAATTGCCATCTTTTAACACCAAGCCATTTTTAGCTGAAAAATTCTATTGTGTGTTTATTTTAACCCCTTAATTTTATAGGACATACAGCTCTGGAAAAAATTAAACCACTGCAAAATTTTCAGTTTCTCTGATTTTTCTCTTCAATGGTAAATTTTGGGAGAAAAATGTACATTGTTATTTTATTATATAAACTACTGACAACATGTTTCCGAAATTCAAAGCAAAAAAAATTGTATTTATTTGCAGTAAATGAGAAATCTTCAAAATAATAAAAAAGAAGCAAAGCTGTCAGACCTCAAATAATGCAAAGAAAAGAAGTTGCTATTTATTTAGAAACAATAAGACTAATGTTTTGAGTCGGGAAGAGTTCAGAAATCAATATTTGGTGGAATAACCAAATTTCATTTCATTTGAAATTCCTTTTGGACTATTCCTAGCAATTGTTTTGACATCCAGCTTGTCCTATTGCAAGAGGATTGTGAAGACCACAGCAGTGTTTTTTATACTTTCCATCATTAAATAAGATTTGGTTCAGGTGATCACCTAATCAGAAGTACATTAAGTAGAATGAGGTGGACTTTGGTTGGAATTCAACTGACACTGGAATGGAATGGCTGTCAGACATGTAGAGATGGATCAAAAAAGTTCATTTTTTTGCTCATTAATGTACACTCTGCACCCCCTCTTGAAATAACCCCCACCCCCCCCAGAAATGTAGATATTTTTGCAAATGTATTAAACAAGTGAAACTGAAATATTACATGGTCTTAAGTATTCAGACCCATTGCTGGGCCACCCATATATACTTCACATTCTGTCCATCTCCTTCTGATCCCCCTTTAGATGGTTCTACTCCTTCATTGGAGTCCAGCTGTGTTTAATTAAACTGACGGGGCTTGATTAGGAAAGGCCCACACCTGTCTATATAAGACCTCACAGCTCACAGTGCATGTCAGAGGTTAAAGGAACTGCCCAAGTTGCTCACAGAGAGAACTGTGGCAAGGCACACATCTGGCCAAGGTTACAAAATAATTTTTGCAGCAATCAAGGTCCCTAAGAGCACAGTGGTCTCCATAATCCTAAAATGGAAGAAGTTTGGGATGACCACAACTCTTCCTCGACCCGGCCGTCCTGCCAAACTAAGCAATCGTTGGAGAAGGGCCTTAGTGAGAGAGGTAAAGAAGAACCCCAAGATCACTGTGGCTGAGCTTCAGAGATGCAGTAAGGAGATGGGAGAAAGTTCCACAAAGTCAATTATCACTGCAGCGCTCCACCAGTCGGGGCTTTATGGCAGAGTGTGCCGATGGAAGCCTCTCCTCAGTGCAAGATATATGAAAGTCCGCATACAGAGTGCAAAAAAAACACATGAAGGACTCCCAGACTATGTGAAATAAGATTCTGTTGTCTGATGAGACGAAGGTTGAACTTTTTGGTGTTAATTCTAAGCGATATGTGTGGAGAAAACCAGGCACTGCTCAACACCTGCCCAAAACAATCCCAACAGTGAAACAGTGTGGTGGCAGCTTCATGCTATGGGGGTGTTTTTCAATTGATGGAAAGCTGAATGCAGCCAAGTACAGAGATATCCTGGATGAAAACCTCTTCCAGACGCTCTGGACCTCAGACTGGGCCGAAGGTTCTTCTTCCAACAAGATAATGACCCTAAGCACACAGCTAAAATAGCAAAGCAGTGGCTTCAGAACAACTCTGTGCCTATTTTTAACAAAGAGTGAAAAATTTAAAGGGGTGTATACTTTCCGTACCCACTCTATATATATAAAAATCATAATCTCATATGGCTGATACACATAGCTGAGCTCCTGGGGCAACTACATGGAACAGAGATGAAACCATTAGGCAGAGGGAAGGGGATACCACTCCCAGGCCACTGCCCCCCTGCTTCGCAACTGTGGAGTGCTGATAGGTCGTGATGGCATTTGGGGTCCAGATAAAGGTACCTAATAGGATGCCTGTCAGTGTTACTTTAACACTGACAGGTATAATACACTACAATACAGAGGTATTCAGTATCTTATACTGGTGATAAACCAGTTCCTGACGGGGGTGTTTTCCCCCCATTCTGACCTAGCACATTCTCCTATTCTGTAGTACACAATGGTGTCAATGCTACAAATCTTTCTTGCTCTTGACTGTTGTACTAATTTTGTGTAGCTGTGTATGCTAATAGCAGAGCAGGAGGGGATGCAAGTGTCCCTATACCCCCTGCTTAGCATACAAATCTCCAAGGACATCTCAAGCAACAACAAACAAACCCTGTTCTGTGCTGTCCTTCCATCAGAACAAACACAGGGCAGCTGTGAATTGAGTTACTATAATCACGATGTGTCACTAATACAGCAGAGCAGGGAGGGATATGAACCGTTAACATGCCCCCCTGATCCGTTCTGTTAGTATAGTCAAAGCTCCACAGACACATCCTGGTTATAGTAACTCACTTCACAGCTGTCACATCTACTGACCACAGATCAGCCTCACCTCTGCTCTCCTCAATCTGTGTAGAGAGCAGGAGGGAGCAGGCACACACAGGGTTAATCCACACAGACACAGAAGCCAGAGCCCTCCCCCTCCCTTCCCTACAGAAGCATACTATGCGGGAGGGGCTCTGTGCTCCGACCTGTATTCAGAAGCTGATGAATCACCAGCACTGACAGCCAGTGATTTGAGAAGCTGATGCACTACTACTACCAGGGATAACTCAAAATCAGTAGGACATTTGTAATGAACATATATTGCAAAGCTGCTTGTTTTTTAAAGGTCTTTTAATTAAAACCCAATCATTGTAGCGAGACAACCCCTTTAAGTTTTGTCATTTTATCCCTTTTCCATCATGGACATTTATATATAGGTGATAGGAGTCATCAGGGGCAGTGCTAAAAGTTGCAATTTGGGCTGTTAATATTTAATTTTTTTTTTATTTTGTGTGTTTTTTTGTAACTTTGTTTTACATATTGTTCCCCCCATAAGGTCAGAAAAAGATATTAAAGGAGGGCAATTTATATAACTTTTTTATGGCGATTTCCCCTGTAATTAGGGCTGGTATATGAGCCCAGTTAATGGAGAAATCCAGGGGAAATACATCCCCTGCACTGACTGCAATGCTGATTTGGGTCTTATAAAACTCAGCAGCCCTTACAGTTACTGCCCTCTGGTGGTCACGTGACTAACGGCACTGGGAGGAGGAAGCTGACAGACTTCCAGCCTGTCTGTGTATTCAGCACTCCTTGAGCGCTGTATATACCGCAATCGAGAAGCCAGTTATGGTAATAAGCCGGGCTGTGGAGTCAGAGTGGGTGCTCATTTTGCAGGAGTCAGAGTCGTTAAAAAATGGACCGACTCCCAAAATATATAAATGGTCCAGGTAGTTCAATGTAGTGCCAGGAGCAAGAGGAATTGGGTCTTGCCAGTGCTACTGCTCCCATATCTGCAGCCTCATCACATGAGGAGTGTAATTGATGACATGGAGCAGACAAAGCGCTGCCCCATAGATTCTGCTCCCATAGCAAACAGATTTCAGCAAAATTTTTCACTTCATATTTATAATTTATTAAAGTTTTTTGTCTTCTGAAGTCGTATCCTATAAATATATTTTACATCGACAAGCAAAAGGGTAACAGTGTTTTGAACTTGTGACTTTCAGGCTCTATATCTCACCATCCACTACAGCTTTGAAAATGAAACAATCATCTTGCCTATCTCATACATAATTTTATCTTCAACTTTTACCTGTTTAGCATCTACTTAGTTCTGCAGATTCTTGTCATGTAACTGCATTGTTACTGTTTTGCTCCTGGTGGTGGAATAATCTTTTTCTTCTTGTTATTACAAATTACAACCTGTTCTCACATTCCCTAATAGCTCAGTGTATTAGGCTGATTCCCAAGTGAAAGGTCACTGGTTCGAGCAGCCATAAAGAAGATTTCCCAAGAAAAGAGAAGCCGCATCATCCAGCTCATCGATAGTGTCTCTTGGACAAGAAAATTGCCAAACTGCATCTTGTGAGGCCATGACAGCTGAAAGAATATGAAATGAAGTCCATCCAACCATTCATAAGCCAAGAGGTGAAGTCCAGGGGAAATATCAGAACTCCGACAATTGCTCATCACAAAGTCGATCAGTTCTAATGTAACAGACACAGCAGTGGAGGTGGCTCGTAGGCTTCATAAGAGTGAGATCACAGACGTCCATGCAAGCACCGGGCAACACACATTACACAGGTCTGGAATGATGGCCTGAAAAAGGTGAAGAAGCCGCGACTTCAATCTCATTATAAGATGCGTCGGCAAAGAGTTTGCAGAAAAATATGAAAAATGAAGATTGAAAACAGATGATTTGGAGTGATGAGATGAAAGTCAATAGACTGGGTTCTGATAGAGGCGAATAGGTTTGGAAGAACCAAGTTAAAAGGGGAAAACTGAGCGATAAGCTGGAAGAACTGTCAGGTTCAGTGGAAGAAGCCACATGATATGGGGATGTTTTACAGCCAAAGATGTTGGATACTTGACCAAGATCAATGTTAATCTCAATGCTGAGCTATATGTGAGTATCCTACGAGATGAGTTGCTTAATACACTCGAGTACTATGGGTATGAACAGAAAAACACAGTGTTCCAGCAGGACAACGACCTGAAGCATACGTCAAGGTTGGAGAAGGAAGGGGTCATTGACAATGAAGTAGAGTTGCTGTATTAGCCTCCATAGTCCCCAGACCTCAACCTAATCCAACACTTGTGGGTAGAAATAAATAAAAAGCTATATTCATACCCAAATCCAGTCTGCACCAACATTGGAAACTTGTAGAAGAGACCTGGAATCAGATTTTGGTCAAGACCTTCTTGAATCTGATCCAGAGCCCAAAAGGATTCAGGTAGTGCTGAAAGTGAAATATTAATTTTTAGGAGTAAAAATGCAGTTAGATGACAAGGATCTGCAGAACTAAGCAGATGCTAAATGCTAAATAATGTATGTATAGGTAAGATGATTGTCTATAAAATGATGGTAGCCTCATGCATAAAGCTGTAGTGGATGGCGAGATATGAAGCCTGAAAGTCACAAGTTAAAAACATTGTTACTCTTTTGCTTGTCAGTGTCTGTTCTACCTAAAGAGCTTGATTATTGTATCATAAGGTGATAAAAAGCCTGATGTTATCATTTTACTACAGTAAAGTTATCACTTAAACATTTGTCATGTATGAGGGAGTCAGGAGTCGGTGTCAGGAAAATTAAGGAGTCGGAATTGGAGTCGGAGCTTTGGCTTACCGACTCCACAGCCCTGGTAATAAGCCATCCCTGTCTTCTCAGTGGAGGGAACAGCTATCACTTATAGAGTTGTAGAGGCAAATCCCCAAAATTTGGCACCTGGCATGAAAGGCGTAAGCGTGATACATTAGCAGACATTTACCTGCACAATCTATTTCCGATTTTATATGGATTTGCAATAAAGAAGTTTATATATATTTTTATTGGATGGTGCCAAATTTTGGGGATTTGTCTCTACAACTCTATGGATTACAAAGCTGGTGGATGAATATGTAACCGAAATCGCTAACGAATAACTGGGAAAACAACTACTACCACAAATGGGTGAGCACCGTAACACACTCATTATCTTTGTTCTGCTATCCCTTAGGGTATGTTCACACGGCTTAACTGCGGGGTGTACAGTATGCCCCGCAATTATGCCGGGTGTTCGAGAGCCCGCGTGAACTCCCGCATCGTGGAGAGGGAGAGGGGGGGGGGGGGGGCCCATAGACTGTCATTACTCACGGCGCATAAGCACCATGAATAAATGACATGTCAATTATCTCCCCGCTCGTACAATACGATCGTATTGTACACCCGGGGAGAGGAGGCGTAATCTGTGGATTACGTAATGATAGGGGTGCATTTCGGTTGTATTAGAGTGCAGTATGCTCTCAATACGTGGCGAAATGCGTCCCAAAATAAGCCGTATGAACATACCTTTATAGTTGGCTCTCCACCTGCACAGCTGTACAATTAGTGTACAGCTGTGTTCTCTGCACAGGAGCTCCTGAATGTCTGTGCAGAGATAAACTGCCCACACCCAAACAATTATAGTTAATGGACAGTCGGCAAGCAATCACATAGTAAAGTTTCCTAGTGGGACTAAAAGATAAAGTTAGAAAATGTTTAATAAAATATTTTAACTACTATTAAGAATTTAAAATAGAAATCCCACAAAAAATTGCCTTTCCCTTTACATGTTGCTTTATTATGTATAACATAACACATACACAAAATTGTTCTCCATGTCCTCAAGGCCCCATACTACAATATTAATATGTTATTTAACAAGTACAGTCAACATTGTAAAACATAAATAAATTTTTTTTTTAAAAAAGTCAACAGTTAAAAGTCATATGTACCCCAAAATAGTACCAATGAGAACTAGAGTTCAACAAAAAAACAAGCCTCTACACAGTTTCACTGACGGAAAAAAATAAAAAGAAATGGGTATCAGAATACGACGATACAAAAACAAATGACTTTTTAAAAGTGTTTTTATTGTGCAAAAGTAAAACATTAAAACACTATATACATTTGCTATCACTACAAGTGTATTGCTCGATATAATAATGCTAGAAAAGCTAAACCTAAAGAACCTTAAAAGTTGACGAATTTCTGTTTTCTTTCTTATTCCCACCAACCAAAAAAAATCTAATTGGTTTCTCAACATATTACACATAGCCCAAAAGACTGCAATTAAAAATACAACCCGTCCAACAAAAAACAAGCCTTCATATAGTATTGGTTGACAAAAAACTCAAACATTTTTGACTTTTCTGGCTCTTGGAATAAGGATACAGAGGAAAAAATGTATCTGTCCTAAAGGGCCAAACTAACTGCATCTTTAAGGATTCAGTTTAATCTTATTGGGGTCAAAGCTCCATTTTTATGGACGGAAAGCTGGAAATTCTATATAGATGAAGATCTAAAAAAAAATCACATTCTAGCTCCCAGCAGCTCCCATGTACTGTGTTTATATCATGGGTGTTAAGTGTCTGATTACTGGGGGTCACACCGCTGGGACCCCCATCAAATGATAAAATAGGGGCCACAAGTTCCCAGTTCTTCCTCACTGCTGTTGTGCAGTCTTTGCACAGAGAAGTGGGCAAATTGTTCTATTCAACGTCTGTAAGCACAACAGAGATAGTCGAGCATTGTACCATCTTTGTAGATTGCATAGACTATGGACGAGAAGCAGTGCCCATGTTTGGTATCTGCTTGTTCCCAAACTTCCTAGCTGTATGAGCGCAGTGACAAAGGCTGGGTCCTTGTTTTAGCGACTGTGTGGGATCCAGCAGTGGGACACCCAACAAACAGACATTTATCACCTATCCTTTGGACAGGTAATGAATGTCTATGGTTACACAGTTCCATTACACTCAACATACTACAGGGAGTCCCCTACTTACATTGTTCCGACTTACATACGTCCCTTAGTTACAAACGGAGACTTATGGGACGTGGCTGACATTCAACACAGAGTCACTCCCCCATGATAACCAAGTGCCAGCAAGCCACAGCTGCACATGAGATACAGAACGTTAGGTGACATCTTCTAAAAAAGGGCACAGACAGCACAACAAATGTAAAAACTGTTCTCTGTACTATCCAAATTTTTTTTGCTGGTATTACATTTAATAAATATACCTGTTCCGACTTACATACAAATTCAACTTAAGAACGAACCTACAGTCCCTATCCCGTTTGTAACCCGGGGACTGCCGGTATATATACAGTATTCAGTAAACTCCAATGCTTCCTCTAGTGGTTTCTGCAGGTCACCAATCTATGTAGAAAATATAGAGCTTTGTATCAGAAAAACAAAGCAGAATTTTAAACCAATTGTTAAGTCTATTCTAATTCAACTTGAGGAAAATGAATAATTAATGGCAATACAAATTTGTGTCACTCTCTACTTCAAGGCAGTGTGCACCAGACTTGATAGCAAGGATGCAAAACATTCATACACCTGCCACTGGGTCTGAACACCACTATTTTTAAGCATTTATACTAGGAGGCTTTGATACATTGATAAATATGGCTCCCTATGTTTGGTTTCCTAAAGCAAAGATAAATGGCGCATTATAAAGAAAACCTATAATATACGATTTGCTCTGCAACAGCTATGTGTGAAAAAATCCCACAGAAATCTTTAAAATAGAACAAAGGCAATATTATCGAGCCAATAAGCTCTAGAAAAATTAATTCATGGGAAAATCCTATGCATTATGGAAGTCTATATTATGGACCTGTAGGAGCTCGATGAACAGCCAATTTTATGTCAATAACCTCAAGGTTGACTGCACTGTTTGACATATAGCATTTCTAAAAAGTATTTAAAGGGGTTGTCTCACTACAAGGATTGCTTTTTATACTAAAGAGCTTGCAAAAACAAGTCACTTTGCAATATATGTCCATTAACAGTGTCCTACCTATTCCTAGATATCCCCTCTTGTATGGGCTGCATCAGCTCCTCAAGTCGCTATAGCTACAGACCTGTCTGAACTCTCCTGACAGGCTGCCAGTGCTGAATGCTACAGCTACAGACCTGGTTTCCTCAGCAGCTCGTCACTGCAGGCTAGCAGTAGCCACTAAAAGCCAGAAAACACTGAATTCAAAAATGAAACCGAGAAAACAGAACTGAGGTATGATGAATCAATGTAGTGAGACAACCCCTTAAAGACTAGTAAATAGAACACATATGACAAAATCAACTGTGGTTAGACCAGAAATACATTTCAAGACTCACCCTATTCAATAACCCAAAAGCTTTCGATATGGCACTTCCACTTAAAAAAAAATGGCTCCGCATATAATTTGCACACATACAAATAAATCTTAATGGGTTTGTCTCACTACAAGGATTGCTTTTTATGAAGGTGTGTGGTACCAGTGAAAGTACCAGCTTACAAGTACACTGCATTGATTTAAAAGCCTTTGAAGGTGGGTGCAGTGCAGAAAACCAAAATGGAGGCAGCCACTCCTCCATGCACAACTAGAAACAATATATGGTTTTGCACATCCCCAAAAAACTTTTTGGAAAAAAAGAGCATAGGAGCACACTGGTGTGGCAGCAACATACATAAACATTCCAATATCAGTAGCACACTATCAACTAAAGAAAATATCAAAGGGGATAGTATAGGCAGATATTCCTTAAGATAATTTACTCTGAGAACACCTAGCAACTTATCACCATAGGAAAGTTAAAGTGCAAATTAAATAGAAGAGCAGTCTGGCTGCTGTAATATAAGTATGTGCACTTAGTATGGCCATAGCTCTGTCTGTAATCACCATGTTAGGTACTGTAACTATCCAGATTAAAAGATTCCACTAGCTTCCAATCACTCTCAATATCTCTATATTAGTCAGTGATTTTTGAGAAACAGACTGTTCATATCTTTTGGGATAGTTCAAAAAGTCATTTTATCACATTATTAGATTCACTACCCAAAAAAAAAAAAAAAATGTCACACATATCAAAAAAAGAATTTTTATTTAGTCAGAAAAATTTCTCAATTAACATATTTTCTATCAGGATGTCACAAATAAAACAAATTTTAAAACCTTCTAAGAAACATAAGTTGGCCCACTCACAAAGAATGGCATGTCTCCCAAATCTATCCAAAAAGAGGCACTGAAAATATTAGACGATAAATTAGACGATATTATAGAAAAGTTAGAAAAGTTAGCCCCATAGTATAGAGTGAGTTACAAAAAAGTTTTAAAGATTATGTGGAGTGTGCTTATTATAAGGGGATAATAGATAAGGGGGAAAAAAATCATTTTTAGTAATAGATAATCCATCTATCCCCCATTTTTATCATGTGCCAAAGATCCATAAGAATCCAACTGCTCTTCCTGGGAGACCTATAATTTCAGGTGTCGGCTCCCTTTTATCTAATTTATCCCACTATATAGATGTGTATTTGCAACCCATTGTTGTTAATTTAAAAAGTTACATAAAAGATTCTGATGCGGTTTTACGGGAATTAGTGGATTTTAATTGGTCTCCTAATTATATATTTTTTTACTTGCGACGTGTTGGCATTATAATTCAAATATTAACCACGAAAAGGGATTGGAAGCGGTTTTAAATTTTTTAAATAAGGATTTAAAATTGACTCCACCTTTTAAAGAATTTTTAATTAATGGATTGAAGATGATTTAAAAAAATATATATATTTTTTTATTTGACCACACCCATTACCATCAACCTGCTCATGGGTGCATTTGAAGATATTTTTGTTTATTCTGATTTTAATCCGTTTTTTTTTTTTTTTAAATATACGTTTTTATCGGCGGTTTATAGATGATTTGTTATTTATATGGGACGGTACAGAGAAAGATCTAGAAAATTATATGAGATTCATAAATAATAATGATTGGGGAATCTCATTTACCGAAAACCATGTATATTATATATTATTAATGAAAAGATTGTATCAAAAACAAATTTTAAAAGTACAGATTCCAATAATTATTTATCATTTGACTCAAATCATCAGAGGCGGTGGATAAGGAACATCCCCTATAGTCAATATCGCCGTTTACATAAAAATTGTACCCTAGATAATGATTTTAATAAATCTAATTTATTAACTGATAAATTTCTTCAGAAAGGGTACCCTGAGATATTATTAAGAGAGGCAATAAATAAAACTGAGAAATATAAACAGAAATATTATTTAGATTGCAAAAAAGAAAAAAGTTTAGAAAAGGTGGCGAATAATAATTTTAATTTTATAACCGCTTTTAACTCACAACACAGGGAGGTTAAAGAACTTTTAAATAAACACTTGCAAGTTTTAAAATTGGACCCGATTTTATACCCTATTCTACCTGAAAAACCACATATAATTTTTAAAAGGGCTCCAACAGTAAAAAATAAAATTGCCCCTTCTAAATTGAAGCAACATAGGGAAGAGCAAAATAAAACAGAGGAAGAAAAAAGGGGTTCATTTAAATGTGGACATAAGGCCTGTAAATGTTGCCCAATGCTTGTTAATGCAAAAAATTTTAAATCACATAGTACCAAAGAAGAATTTAGTATAAAAACGCATCTTACATGTTCGTCATCTTTTGTAATCTATTTGATTACATGTATGTGCGGAGTACAGTACATAGGAAAGACTACTCAGAAATGATCGCACCGTTTAATTAATCACAGATACAATGTAGGCACGGAAAATTAGTGCATAGTTTTCCCAGACATTTTTTAGATAAACATCCAGAGGTGGAATTTAAATTTTCAGTGCAGACGATTGAAGCAATACATAAAAATTTATCAGATTGTCAAAAAAGACTCTCCATCAGGGAGGTTTATTGGATATATAAAATGAACACCATAAATCCCCATGGATTAAATGAATTACAAAACACTTAAGAATAAAAAAAAAAAAAACTGAAACAAAAAAACGGTGGTTTAGGATACATGGATTTTTTTATTGCAGTCTATGAGCACTGAGTATCCGACAAGAATATTGTGCTGTGTAGCCTTACAACATAACCTTATAGTCACTTAATTCCTAGACCAATACAAGGAAAAATAAACAGTGCTCTACATGAAGTACCCCTAGAATACACACTAGCCAATGGAAAAAAAGATACCTTAATAAAACATAACTTTTACTAATAAATTATTAAAACAATACATTTATTGTTTTAATCATTTATTAGTAAAAGTTATGTTTTATTAAGGTATCCTTTTTTCCCATTGTCTAATTCCCAGACCCTACATTTTTCAATTGTGAGTTACAGAAATCCTCTATAATGCAGCATAACTACTTTGGAATCACTGCTTTTGGCAAATATATGACAGACTACTGATCAGCTGTTATGGCCAGAGATAGTAACCTGCAATTAAATGGTCATCCATGCAGAACATGGCTGGGCCTGCCTAAGTAAGAGCTGTTCTTCATAGGAAATTCTTCCTTCTAACTGTTAAGTAAGTGATGGAGATTCTGTATGACAACTATAGGCCCTTACCTTTTCCAACATGCCTGTAACCTGGCCTAAAGAGTTCCTCAAATGATATTTCAATAATCGCTTCCATGTATAAAAAACAGATTCAGCTTACCATTGTTGAGCCATAGAAAATCACAGTTTGGCAGTGTCCATATCAAAAAGACAACAGAATGGGCAACTTGTGAGAACATAATCAGGGATACGATATCCTTAAAGGGGTTTTACCACGATGTAATGTTGACGTGGGATCCTCCAAAATGGGTATTTAATCACTTTTCAAAATATATGTGATTACAAAAAGTGAAGCCTCTGAGAGCTACAGCATTTCTCAATCCCCCTTAGTTACCTGAAAGCTTGCATTAGACACGACCAGAGGAGCTGACAGGCCGCGCTTGCATGAAACACTTCTTATCTGATGATAGGGAAAAGGAATGAGCTTCAAGGGGCTGGGTAGAAAGAGCAGTGTATGAGCCTGTGTCTTGCTGTATAGAGAATTAACTGTTGTAATGTTATTAGTTGAGTTAAGTTTTGAGACGCTCCCTTATTCCTCACTCTCTGATCACCCCCTCCCTCTCTTCACTGCAGCCTTCATGACTCAGCATGATTTGTTTATATTCTACTCCCATGCTGATAAGGAGGTAAGTAACTCACATCCTGGCAAAAACCCTTTAATGTCAAAAGTGTCCATCACCAGAGGAATTAAAATCCAATGACTTTACTTCATCTTGTTAAAGAACATGTTAGTTCTGTACTTTATAGATTGTTTACACGTTTGGAGGAGATCAGGCCATTAGTTATAGATTTTTGTGACAAATATTTATTCCCTATTCTTTATAGATTGTATGAATTTACAAATAATTTATTATTAAATTATAAATTCATTTAACTTATAAATAATTTATTAAAATGTATCCATACTTAACCACATTGTCTTTTGTAACTTGTACAATGTGTTAACCCCATGAAAAGTAAGGATGTACCCATTGTGAAGCAATATAATAAAGCCGTAAGCATTAGATCTCTGATAACTGCATCATTATGTTTGGAGTGGAGACAGATTATAAATAACTGCTTGTAAATCATATCTTCGGTATGTTACTGTATTTAAAATTTTTGGGTTTCTATTTTGCAGGAGGTATGTATGATGGATATTAACGGTTTTGTTTTTATTTAAAAAAATGACTATTAAAGGGCTGTTCACACAACGTTATTCCATATGTCCTAGGTATCCATCGGGGTACCATGAAGAAAGGTACCATGATGGACAATGTGACAAAGCCACCGCTGAACTATAGTGATCAATAGTCCACATAGAGCAAACATAGTCCTATTTCCCAGCAGCATATGCTTTCTCTGCAGGACTCGAGTGTGTAGCAGGCTTTCCAGAGGTGTATGCCGTCAGGAGACAGAGCAAATGTAATCCACATAGAATATTAAGAACAGAAAAAGAAAAGCGTAAAACGCTCATCCTTTACCAGTATCACAATCTTATATTATACAAAGTTGTCGATTTCCTCCAGGTTCAAGAGGCTGTAGGTAAACAGCATTGGTCAGCAGTCCAAGTTAAAAATCCAATGACTTTCTTATAAATCCATTAAAATTTTGGTGTCGGGTCCACAAACAGTAGTACAGCAAACACACGTTTTGGACAGAAGCTTCCTTGTTTACAGCATAGAACTACATATATTCTAAGGATTGCTATAGGGCTACTATGACTACATTGTGCTATCCATCTGGATACCTTTCTTCACGGCATCCTGACTGACACCTCGGACGTAGGAAAGAATGTTGTATGAACGTCCCCTTACTTTCAATTAATGAGCATTGGAATTTAAGCTCCAAAAAAGCCAGTTCCTTTTTCTACAACACAGGAATCTGCCATATTCTCCATAATAATGCTGTTTGGGCAGTCGTGTAAGGTACTGGACAAGCATTCATTTACAAAATCTATTGACAATGTGAAGATATTGAGCGTGTCTCAACCATGTGGAGACTGCTGTGGAATAGCTATAATCCACTTATTTTTTGACTTTCACTCAGTCAGCCTCCTGGAACACAACTGTGGGGTGCCAAATGGTAGAAATACTAGCCAATGCTTATTTACAGCTTCTGGGTCTGTCATTTTAGAACTCCTATTACACCCTATCAGAATGCATATTCATATCTCCAAATTGGACTTTAAAGGGGTTTTCTCACCACAATAATTAATTTTCAGCATACAGGGAAAAGGAAATGAGGACCTAGAGAAAGTACAAAGAGGAGCAATCAAACTAATAAGGGGAACAGAACATGTTAGATATGAGGAGTGGTTAAAAGAATAAAATTTTATCTTGAGGAAAGACGGCTCTGGGAGACATGATTAATTTATATAAATATATAAATGGCCCCTTCAAAAAGTATGGTGAAAAACTATTTCGTGATAAACCCCCTCAAAAGACAAGGGGACATTCCCTTCCTCTAGAGAAAAAAGGATTCAATCTACAGAAGAGAAAAGCATTCTTCACCATGAGAACTGTGAATGTGTGGAATAGCCTGTCTGAGGAGCTGTTACAGACAGAAACAGCTAAAGGTTTCAAGAAACGCGTAAACAACTACTTACTATTAAATAATATTCATATGTATGTAGCTGTATAAAATATCTGGATCCAGTCTGATGACAACTTTTTGATCAAGAATGAAATATTCCTTTAAGGCAGATAAGTTCTTGCCTTATGGGTTCCCAAGTTTTCATCAGTAGGGGAAACCAAGTTTAAAAAAACTCCCTACCCTCTCCCTTCACCTACATTTTTCCCCACCTTTGGTTGAACTTGATGGACAAATGTCTTTTTTTAACAGTACTAACTATGTACCTATGTCACTGTAACAGGAATAAGTAGGAGCAGTAGAGCTGATATGTTGTAGAACCACTCACAGTGTAAGTTTAAAGTTGGCTGTGGCTTTGGGAAACTGGGTGATCAGCAAACCCCTTTAAGAAAAATTAAAACAATCTTCAAATAATCATATAAAAAACAACAATGAAACAGAATTGTTACTGTTGTGACTGTAGACGTCTAAAGCATTAAAATGTTATTTGTCCCACACATAGAACACTAAAAAAAAAAAAAAAAAATATATATATATATATATATATATATATAGAGAGAGAGAGAGAGAGAGAGAGAGAGAGATAAATACACACACACATACATACATAAGCACAAAAGTGAGTGAACCTGTCAAATTTTTAAAAACATTGTATTATGTCTACATGAGACAACACTAAAGATATGACACTTTGATACAATGTAGTCATGTAAATTGGATGTGCCCTCAAAAAAACGCAAGACGCAGACATCAATGTCTGAATCGCTGGCAACACAATTACGTGAAAATGGACAAATTGTGCCCAAAGTGTCAATATTTTGTCTGGCAATCATTTTCCAGCAGTGCCTTAACTGATCCTTAAAGGATACAGCACTGCAGCAAACCTTAGAAAAAAAGACACACTTGTCTTTGTACTCCTCAACTGGTTGCCACGACAAACGATTGACACCATCAAAATAACAATGAGTTGATCTTGGTCTCATCGGACCTGGTTCCAATAATCCATGTGTTTAGTATGCTTGTCTTCAGAAAACTGAGGACTTTCTTGTGCATCATCTTTAAAAGAGGACTCCTTCTGGGACGACAGCCATGTAGACCAATTGAATGCAGTGTGCAGTACATGGTCTGAGCACTGACAGGCTGGCCCCTACCCCTTTAGCCTCTGCAGCAATGCTGGCTCATACGTCTATTTTGAAAAGACAAAATCTAGATATGATGCTGAGCACGTGCACTCATTTTCTTTGGTCGACATTGACAAGGCCTGTTCTGAGTGGAACCTGTCTTGTTAAACTGCTGTATGGGCTTGGCCACCATACTGCAGCTCAGTTTCATGGTGTTGCCAATCTTCTTATTGCCTAGGCCATCTTTTGTTGAGCAACAATTCTGTTTTCAAATCGGTTCTTTGCCATGAGGTGCCATGTTTAACTTACAGTGAACAGTATGAGAGTGAGAGCGATAACACCAAATTTAACACACCTGATCCCCATTCACATCGGAGGCCTTGTAACACTAATAAGTGACATGATATTTGTCCATTTTAACTTAGGGGTGTAGTCACCCTTATTGACATTGATGGCTGTGTATTGAATTATTTTGAGGGCACACCAAATTTTCACTGTTATACAAGCTGTACAGTGACTACATAACATTGTATCAAAGTTTCATTTCTTCAGTGTTATCCCATGAAAAGATATAATACAGTGTTTATACAAATGTAGGGGTGTACTCACTTTTGTGAGATACTGTGTATATACAGTGAAGGAAATAATTATTTGATCCCTTGCTGATTGTGTAAGTTTGCCCACTAACAAAGACATGAACAGTCTATAATTTTAACGGTAGGTTAATTTTAACCTAATTTTAATTATTAAATTAAATGTTTAATTCAATGTTATTAAATTAAACGTTTAAATTAATGTTCATTTTAATTTTTTTGAGAGATAGAATATCACAAATAAAATCCAGAAAATCACATTGTATAAATTATATAAATGTATTTGCATTTTTGCAGTGAGAAATAAGTATTTGATCCCTCTGGCAAACAAGACTTAAAGGTGTTGTCTCACTACATCGATTCATCTTACCTCAGTCCTGTTTTCTTGGTTTCATTTTGAATTCAGGGGCATGTATACTGGCTTCTACCAGGCTGCAGTAGAAGCCAGGTCTGTAGCTATAGCGACCAGTGCTGGCAGCCTATCAGAAGAGAGTAAACAGGTCTGTAGCTATAGCGACCTGAGAAGCTGATGCAGCCCATGCAAGAGGGGATATCTAGGAATAGGTAGGACACTGTTAATGGACATATAATGCCAAGTGACTTGTTTTTGCAAGATCTTTAACATAAAAAGCAATCCTTGTATGGAGACAACCCCTTTAATACTTAGTGGCAAAATCCTTGTTGACAAGCACAGCAGTCAGACTTTTTTTGTAGTTGATGAGGTTTGCGCACATCTCAGAAATAATTTTGGTCCACACCTCTTTGCAGATCATGTCTAAATCATTAAGATTTTGAGGCTGTCGCTTGGTAACTCAGAGCTTCAACTCCCTCCATAAGTTTTCTATGAAATTAAGGTCTGGAGACTGGCTATGACACTCCATGACCTTAATGTGCTTCTTTTTGAGCCACTTCTTTGTTGACTTGGATGTAAGTTTTAGGTCATTGCCTTGCTGGAAGACCCAGTCACAACCCATTTTTAATGTCCTGGCGGAGGAAAGGATGTTCTCACTCAGGATTTTATGATACATGGCTCCATCCATTCTCCCATTGATGAGGTGAAGTAGTCCTGTGCCCTTAGCAAACACCCTAAAACATAATGTTTCCACCTCCATTCTTGACAGTGGGGACAATGTTCTTTAGGTCACAGGCAGCATTTCTCTTCCTCCAAACACAGCGAGGTGAGTTAATGCCAAAGAGCTTAATTTTTATCTCATCTGACCACAGCACCTTATTCCAATCATTCACAGAATCCCCCAGGTGTTCATTGGCAAACTTCAGACGGGCCTGCACATGTGCCTTCTTGAGCAGGGGAACCTTGTGGGCATTGCAGGATTTTAAACCATTACGGCGTCATGTGTTACCAAGGGTTTCTTGGTGACTGTGGTCCCAGCTGCATTGAGATCATTAACAAGTTTCCCCCATGTAGTTTTAGGCTGATCTCTCACCTTCCTCATGATCAGAGATACCCCACGAGGTGATATTTTGCATGGTGCCTCAGATCAATGTCATTTTGTATTTCTTCCATTTTCTTACTATTCCACCAACAGTTGTCTCCTTCTCACCCAGGGTCTTACTTATGGTTTTGTAGCCCATTCCAGCTTTGTGCAGGACTATTATCTTGTCCCTGACATCCTTAGAAAGCTCTTTGGTCTTGCCCATGTTGTAGAGGTTAGAGTCTGACTGATTGAGTCTGTAGACAGGAGTCTTTTTTATAAAGGTGACTATTTAAGACAGCTGTTTTCAATGCAGTAACGAGTTGATTAAGAGCGTCTAACTGGCCGGAACTCTTAATGGATGGTAGGGAATCAAATACTTATTTCTCTCAGCAAAAGTCAAATAAATCTGGATTTTATTTTGGATATTCTATCCCTCAATGTTAAAATTAACCTACCCTTAAAATTATAGACTGTGTAAGTTAGCCCACTGACAAAGACAAAAAAAATCAACAAGGGATCAAATAATTATTTCCTTCACTGTATTATATATACACATACACACAGATGCCAGAATTGTGTATTTTTTATTATCTGACCTTCCCATAAAAATGACATAACTAGTGTTCTGTAAGATGTATGTACTCGAAAATGTTACCATTAAAAACAACAGCTTGCGGGTGGGGGGGGGGGGGGTGGCGTGTTATGCCATGTAGAGGATAGGAAGTGCACTGCTGCAGCTCCTCCAGAGACTCTCCTATAAATCCATCCGAGACCGAAAATATGGTCCAGAAAAAAAATAAAAAGGCACCTAGCGCTACGGGGACACCCCCTGACTCTCTGGGGCTCCCCATTTCAAATTTCTTTGCTCCGCTGCAGAGCATGCGGGAGGGGGACCCGCCACCTTGCTAGCAGGAACCGCCGGCGCCATCTTGCCGTGTTGCCGGACCGGCGGTTGATGGGACCGGATCCGCCTGCGCAGTCGGAGTTTCCGAAGCCGGTGGGACCGAGAGCCGCCCGACCTGACCTCCGAGACCCGCCGATCAGGAGCGAGGATCAGAAGCGCCAGCGGAGGAACTCCATCACCGCGGCGTCCGAGCCGCCAGGTCAGTGTCCCATGGAGGCCCGCATCTCCCGCTATGACGCCACCCAGGCGCACGGGCCTGACGACCTGTCGTGCCGGAGGGGATCTCCCCTATGAACCAGGGCACTAACATTGAGGCGCCTATCTCCCCCAGGCTTCCGCCGGACTCAGCAAGTCCCACAAAATGCCTCGCTGGGCTCGGCTCAGGGGTCAGCTGGAGCCACACACTCACCCAGTCAGGAGTGTGGAGACAAGCCCCCATCCCAGCATGATTCTGGTGGGCCTAGTGGACTGCCTCCCAATAGCCCTGCTACCTTCTATGTCATCTCTGGCCTGCAGATAACCAGGGACCCTCTGTCATCCCCGGGCTCCCGGACAGGCTCTCGGGTCTTTGCAGCCGTCCGACAGTCTGACCATTTAGATAGGCTTGGAGCAGGGGGACTGGACAAAGACATTGGGGCCACTCGACCCAGAAAGATCCCTATAGAGGATGACGCTAACTCCCTCTCTGACACCATGGACGACACTGTCCAGATTGCAAGTCCCTCGGGGCGGGTGCTCTGTGGGCCCTGGACCGTTGCGGGGACCTGGGCGTGGCTTGGGGTCGCGGCGGGGCTCTGGTGGAGGGGAGAGCGGGATCTCATTCCACACCGACCTTCCCTGACCGCGGGGGCCCCCCTGCTTCCCTGACCCCGTTGGGGTCCGCGCGCTCACAGGTGTCCCCGGGCGTTCTCCCTCGGGGAGTGGCTTCTTGGGCCTCTAGCCCTATTTCCTCTACGTGGTGCATGTTCCCCCTACGTGGTTCTTCCTCCAACGTCCCACAGACCTTCCAGGATCAGGGGCTGTACGCGGACTCGAACAGCCAATCAGTAGGTCATATGCCTCCTGAAGCAGCTATGCTCACACTGGAAGCCCATCCAGAGCTTAAAGCACTCCTTTCTCTCCTGCCGACCAAGCAAGATATGCATCTTATGGCCCGCGAAATGCTACAAGTATGGCAGCAGGATCTTCGCCCGGTCCAATCAAGTGTGGCAGAGTTACAGGCAAAGGTCCACCAGCTTGAAAAGGCCCAGGAATCAACGTCTACTCTTGTAGCCTCCCTGCAGACTGCCTTCTCGGGCCAAGCTTTGCAACATCTTTACCTTGCCTCCCAGCTAGACGACCTGGAGAACCGCAACCAGCGGAACAACATTAGGCTCAGGGGTCTGCCGGAAACGGCAAGACAAGGAGAAATCTCTTCGGTCCTGATGAAAATATTTAACCATATTCTGGGCAAGTCCGAGGAGTCTTTCATCGAGTTTGATCGGGCCCACCGAGCGTTGCGACCACAGAGTGCGGATCCTACTAGTCCTCGTGATGTCATTTGCAGAGTCCATCACTTCAACATTAAGGAAGAGATTATGCGCTAAGCCCGCCTAGAGTGGAGTACGAGGGTTCTAGGCTGCACCTATTCCCAGACTTGTCAAGGCGCACTCTCCAAATGAGGGCGGCTCTCAAGCCACTTTTGGCAGCTCTCCAATCCAAGAGCTTTCCATACCGGTGGGGCTTCCCATTTTCCCTTCAGGTCAGAAATGCCGACAGACTTCTTATCTTCCGCTCCCTGGAGGACTTGCCGACTTTCATAGCCACATTGGATCTCCCGGACATATCACTTGCGGACTGGCCTGTCACCCCATCTGTGGAGTATAATGTGGGAGTGCCCTGGCTTTTGGATAATCAGCGGCTCCGGCCACATTTGATATCTGTGAAACCACAGAGGTCCCAACGTAGACAGGGGAGCCCGGACAGTTAACCTCCTCGGGCTCAGCCCCATCGCTGAAATAGTATCTCCCTTGGGGACTGTGTCTCCCTTAGCTCCATTATTTTTTCTTCCCTTTCTGGTATCTACCTACCCAAACAGCTCCCTTGGGCTCCTGCCAGCCTGTCTGGCTCCTACTTAAAAGGTGCCTAACAATAGTCTGGACCCTAGGGACTGTGGATTCTAGTCTCACGATATAGTCTCGCTCTAGCTTTCTGGACTCATTCGACATTATTATTGTTCATTGTATTCTAATGTCTCGATGTTGCTGGAGAGGGGGGCCTACCCTGCCTGAGACCCCGCTGACTCCCACTCACCTCTTCTCCTATTTCCTCCCTCCCTCTCCCTTTCCCTATTACTGCGGATGGTCTGGGTGGGGTACTCCCCCCCTTCCCATCACTTTTATATTTCAGGTCTCTCTGGAGGTCAGCTTGCCGCAGGCCTCTATGCCAAAGTGATTTCCATCTTATCTCCTCTTCCTTTGGTTCAGGGGTTCTTTTTTGCGACCTTTTTTGCTCCCCTGTCCTCTCATTGGGAGAACGCCCGTGTAGTTTTGGCCCTTTGTGGTTCCCGATTGGCCGCAGCAGTTATTTACCGGCTTTCTTTAGGTATTTGGCCTCTGCTTGTTGGGCCTATGTTTTTTGCTGTTTTATGTTCTTCAGGTATTTCTGTCAGGCTTCTCAGCTCGGTTTGCGTGGCATTGTTTTCTCTGATGTCCGGGGGCGTCGCTCTAATCTGTGCTCTTAGACATCCTTATGGCGAATATACGTATTACGTCCCTTAATGTTAAGGGCTTCAACTCCCCCGAAAAAAGATCTCAGATCCTCTTCCACCTCCACAAACAAAGATCTTGAATAGTCTTCCTTCAGGAAACCATCTCCTTTCCTCCCACATGCAACATTTTAGGAACCCCCCCGAAAAAAGATCTCAGATCCTCTTCCACCTCCACAAACAAAGATCTCGAATAGTCTTCCTTCAGGAAACCATCTCCTTTCCTCCCACATGCAACATTTTAGGAACCGGTATTTCCCTGTCTGGTGCCATAACAATAGTTCCTCCTCGAAGGTCAAGGGAGTGGCCATTTTCTTTTACAAATCCCTCCCTGTCACGATCATTGATACGTTCCGCGATGAGGCAGCTAGGACATTATTTGTAAAGATCAACCTACAAGGCCAGGTCTACACAATGGCCAACATCTACGCCCCCCAATACGGGCCAACTGTCCATTATGGCCCAGACCCTGGACAAACTGCTTCATTTCGCCCAGGGTCAGATAGTGCTCGGGGGAGACTTCAATCTTGCCCTAGATCCTATTCTGGATACCTCTAATGGGCGTTCCTCGGTAGCCTTCCATGTCCTCAATAAAGTCAAAAGATTGCTCTACGACATGCAATTAGTGGATATTTGAGACTATTACATTCACAAGATAAAGATTACACATTTTACTCCTTTCCCCATAATTCCTACTCCCGTATTGACTATATCTTCCCTCAATATTCACTCCTCAAATATGTGGTCTTAGCTTCCATAGGCAGTTCCATCCATTCAGATCATTCTCCCGTCCATTGTGATCTAGTCCTCCCACATCTTGAGGGAACCACTATTGCATGGAGACTTAATGAGACGCTTCTGTCTGACTCCCTGTGCCTCGCGGACTTGCAGCGCTCGGTGTCATTGTTCACCGAGGTCCATGCGTCAGACCCCACTTCTCCTCATATCCAGTGGTAGGCCTTGAAGTGTTCCCTCAGGGGAGTCCTCATCAAACATGGGGCACGTCTCAAAAGGGAGGCTTCTTCTAAACTCCAATCACTCCTGAGTAAATTGGCCTCCCTGGAGGCGACGCATAAAGCTTCTGGCTTGGAGAGGGATATTAGAGCCATAGTCCAGACACGACACGATAACCTTCAGCTAATGGAGCATAGACACGGGAGATATCGCCAGCTTTGTGCCAGCTCCTTTTATATCTGGAGCAATAAACTAGGAAAGGCGCTGGCGCGAGCGCTGAGAGGCAAGAGAGCTGCCCTCTTTGTTCCATCTATCAAATCCCCGGTGGGGCGGGTGGTCCATCCTTAAAGTCTTCCATCAATATTACTCTGGCCTGTACAATCTCCCGTCCCCTATTGCTGATACTCCCTCGTTCGAGCAATTCCTGGCCCGCACTGCCCTTCTGCCGCGTCTCTCGGTGGACTCTCTCGCCTCCCTGGAGGAACTGGTGACGGCTATACATTCACTCCCCTCTGGCAAGAGTCCGGGCCCGGATGGCTATACGGCTCTGTTTTATAAAACCTTAAAGTCGGAGCTATCGCAACCCCTCCTTAAGACGTTCAATGCAGCCTCTTCGAATGCTCCCTTTGACCCGGCCTTTCTGAAGGCTCACATTGTAGTCGTTCCTAAGGAGGGCAAAGACCCGTCAAACTGTCAAAACTACCGCCCGATATCTCTAATAAACACAGATGCCAAGCTCTTCGCCAAATTGATAGAAAATCGACTTAATCCTCTGCTTCCGTCACTTATTCACCAGGATCAGGTGGGCTTTGTTCCGTCCAGGGAGGCGAGAGACAACACACTCAAAACATTTTCATTCATTCACCATGTTAATACACAGAAGATCCCTTGCCTCTTCCTGTCCCTTGACGTGGAAAAGGCTTTTGATTGGGTAGCCTGGCCCTTCCTGAGCGGCGTTCTGGAGTCACCAGGCTTGGGCGTGGGAATGAGGGGGAGGATTATGGCACTCTACGCCTTACCGCAGGCCCGACTTCGAATTAATAGGGTCCTCTCCGCTCCTTTGACAATAGGAAATGGCACCAGACGGGGATGCCCTCCTTTCCCCCATCCTTTACATCCTCGCCATGGAACATCTGATGCAGGCCCTTAGGAGTGACTCCAGGATCCAGGGGATCTCTGTAGATGGCCTCCACCTCAAGTGTTCCGCCTTTGTGGACGATTTATTACTGTACCTTACAGACCCTGCCTCCTCTCTACCGGCGGCATTGCGGGTTTTGGAAGAATTTAGCTCCCACAGTAATCATAGAATAAATATGACAAAAAGCTCTGCGTTAAGTTTTAATATCCCTCAAACCATATTAACTACTCTGAAGTCCCCCTTCCTGGCTTACTACCTGGCATCAGTGGCGTGAATCCCAAACTGTGGGTCCTGTTTGAAAATAGGCTTTACAAAGCTCCGGTTGCGGCCTTGCCATGGCTACCCTCATCAATATTGCCAAGGAGTGCACTTTGCAAACTCCCTCTGATAGGGCAGATACCGACCTCAGTGTTCAGGTCGTTTGCCTCTAAGATGAATATTTTGAGGTTGGGGGACCATGCACCCCACTCTTGGGGAACCCAGTTGTCCCGGAATCTCTCTCCAAGCCCCTGACTCGCCTACTGGGGGGACCGCCGCTCTCGGTGATGGATGGGGTCCTAGCCCCAGATTCCTTAAAAAGGTATGAGGATCTGGTGGGTGACACAGGCTCGGCTCGCTTCGCCAGATTCTCCTATTACCAGTTGCATAGTCTCTACTCGAGATGGAAGGGGGCTCTGCTGGTGCATAGATCTCCCACTACATTTGAGTTGTGGTGCCTTGGCAGATACTCAGAGAGGAGAGCTCTCTCTGGCCTCTATAGGCTTCTAATCTGCTCCCAGACAAATGATAAACTCCCCTTTCAAGTCAGCTGGGAGAGGGAGCTCGGTGTGACATTCTCCGACGAGGAATGGCACAAGACGTTCCAACTGATCCATAACTCCTCGGTATCTGCCAGGGCACATGAACTTAACTATAAAATTATCACCAAATGGTACTGTGTACCTGCCCTGTTAAACACCCTGTTCCCCTCCTCTCCAAGTGTCTGCTGGTGATGTGGGAAGGAGAGAGGCACTATGTCCCACATTTGGTGGGGATGCGCAGTTTTGCAACCGTTCTGGCGGGAGGTCTTAGAAATAATTCATAGAGTAACAGGAATAAAGGTTCGGAACTCCCCTGCCTCGGTACTACTATTTGACATCCCGCTTCCTACGGCCCTCCTTAAGTCTCACCTTATTACATTTATGCTCTTGGCGGCTAAAATAGTTATCCCCAGACTATGGCTATCTACAGCTCGCCCATCGCTGGCAGACTGGTTCCGGGATGTGCATGTGCTGCAGATACAGGAGGAGTTCAGAACCGACTCATTGTTATGCTATAGCAAATACCTGTACACATGGGGGGGATTGGATTTCCTTCTCTGGCTCTGATCACTACCTCTCCTACACAGGAGCTGGACCCCCTTAGGCCAAAAAAGGTCAGAGACCTGGCCTAGAGGATTCGAATGGGGACATAGATGGAGTTTAGGATAATGGATCGTACCAACTGTTTTTCTTTAGGAAGGAGGGTGTCACCGACGAGCCAATGGACCCGATTTTTCTCTTTTCTTTTTTGGTTTCTCTTCTTTTTTCCCTTTTTTATGGTTCTTATTGATAAGATTTTATATTCTGTAAGGTCTAAATATAACGACCGACTTGCCCTGAATCTCAGGACATATCTGTGCGTGACGCGGTTCCCATGAGAGCTGTACGCTCATTCACAGATAGGCTCCTCCCGGGGCTGCCGGGGCTCCTTTGATCCACTCTTTGCGGTTCTAACCTTAGATATCTGCAATAATAGTTATTGTACTGCTATTAATGTGAACAATGTCAGATCCCTTTTGTTACCACTTGACAATTGCTTGACTTTATGACCTTTACATTGCGTTTGTCTATGTCTTCTTTATTTTTGCTCAATAAAGCATTTGAATTGGAAAAAAAAACAACAGCTTGCATGTAAAACAAGCCCCTACATAGCTTTATTGACAGTTAAGAGTGTCAGAATATGACAACGCAAAGCAAAATTTTTAATTTGTTTTTTAAAGCGGTAAAACATAAAGCTATATACATTTGGTTCACTGTATATGAACAATAAAATGTCTGCTCAGTTTTCATAAATACAGGGAGACCATAAAAAAACACAAAAGAAAGAAGTAGTACAGCAATATTATGCCAAGTGATACAAAAGTTAATAAAGCTATAAATATTTAAAATCCTAATAAGTACCTAATCTGTCTATTATGTGATGACTGATGATGATGTAGAACTGGGAAATACTGAAAATAAGTAATATCTTAGAAAGGAGTAAAGTGGAATAAACACGTGATAAAACTTTTTCCAGAAATTTTATGTACTAAAAGTCTTACCGTTAGCAACTCAACAAATACAAAGACTGTTTATAACCACTAATTAAAACAGATAGCAGAAACAGTGGATATGTTCTAGACATAAGTGTATTTTCTTGCACATTGTGGCCCCCGGGAAATTACAAACACGTCCAGAGTACTCTAAAAGCCATTAACTGGTTGGTAAGGTACGTTTTCTGGCCATCTGCTCTTTCACATGAATTGGAAATGCTGTAATAGATAAAAGGAGCTAAGAAACTGGCATATAAACAACAGTTTATAATGATGGTGGTAACTCATCATTAAATGGATGTAGAAAACAAACGTGTGAACCACTACTGAAATAGTTGTTTAATACTACAATTGTCACAAGAAACCTGTAGTACATTAAGGAAATGACCCAAACAAAACAACCAACCTCAAAAATTCTACTTGAGTAACCGACAAATATAGGAGACGGGGGCTAAAACATTGATCGGTTACAAACATACATCAGACGCTCATAAAAAAGTAGGTAAAACTTTCTTGAAAGGGTATAAATTGTTCGAAGAAAAGATCAAAATAGCTGGCATATAATAGTAAAAAAAAATAAAATTGCTGTTTTTTTTAAGCAACAGTGCCACTTGTCTACTGGCAGTTGATTGAATTGCAGCTCAGACCACTAATACGAAATACTGACATAAAGTCCACATATAAAGCTGCTGTTAAAGGGAATGTGTAATCAAAAATGACTTATTGTTAAACTCACATTTTTAAGTTCAACACATTTTTTAAGAATTGTTGGTTACATTTTTTTTAATTTTCCATATCACTTTCAATATTTTTTTAATAATTCTTAACTCCTGCAGTTTTCACTTTGGCCACTAAACCTAATAATAGTCTAACACTTCCTGTTCTGTACAGAAAGTTTCTCAGTTGTCTGTTCATTGTCAGCACAAAGAGGGTCAAACTGAAAGGAGACACCAGTGTGAATAGATAATACAGGATCTACCAGTCACAAGAGGAGATAGTCACAGCTCACCCTTTTACCTCCCTGCACACTGATTTCTTCCCAGGTCACAGAGCATGACTAGCAAACTCTCCTATAGAAGTGAATGGGACTGAGTCAGCCTTAAGTCTCCTATGTGCATGAAGCTACTGTAAAGCATCTCTCTGACTGCTGTTAAAGCAGTGCAAAAAATCCGTGACACATGCAAGACGATGATGCCAGTGCCTGGTCGTCTTGAGATCAGCAAGCTGTGCCAAAAGTACTGAAACATTGAACAGTTGGACATGTGCATTCTAAAGTTAAGAGATGGTCTCATTTAGTGCATTAAAAAAAAATATTCATTTTTTATTTTCATCTTAAAATTTCAACCATAAGTCAAATATCCCTGACATTTTGTGGGTAGTGTATGCTAGTCGCTGTCAGCATGATCTCCACACTGTGACACCACTGTGAGCAGTAAACATGTCCTCTGAATTCTTAGTGCTCGTTATCCATGTACTGTAACATCACATTGTTTTGGTTCTTTGTGCATTATGCTTGTTTGATCACCTCGGTCTTATAACTTCACTGTGACAATAATTCCTGTGCTTTCTACCCATGTGCTATAATATCACTGCCTTTATTATCTCTGCAGTTACCAGTGTTAATCATGTCTTCTGTAAATTGGTTTAATTTATGGCAATAATTGCGTAAAAATTTTGATGCGATTTTGGAATATGTCAAAACATGCCCCTTCTCATAAGTCACAACCCTTTACCAATAAACCACTTCCACTCGTCACTTGAGGTGAAAAACTTGGCACTATGTGACTAAAATACATAATACATGGAATACAAAGCTTATACGTCAGTTTTTGGCACCAAAATTCTGCCACAAATGCACTAGTAAATCTGTGAGTTCAATTTGGTTGTTACACCTATACATCATTACCTCTGTTATGCCTATGTATCTACATTTTGCTGCATGCTACTTGACGCTTTTAGATTCCTTTAAATAGCCACGTGAAAGGTGATCTAGTATGTCATGTGACTTATCACTGACACACTACAGTCATAGACACCTTTAAGGTTTCCTTTCTTTCTTTTCAAGTTTCCTATATAAATTATTCAGTACATTTCCAAGTAGTGACTCTACCCTGATGAACAAAGCAGCTTTTCTACTCCTGTAAACTCCATGCTTGAAACTCATAACTTAGAAGTGAATATTAGAATATGCAAACAAAACCCTATTAAAATTTTCATCAGGTTCCAGTGGTCTGGCAAAATAAGAAGCAAAATCAATAATCAAAAGGTTGAAATATCCCACAAGCAAAACTGATCCCATAGATATTCAAACAAAAGTATACCGAACAACCGAGACGCATTTTGTTCAGCATGAGATGAACTTTTTAGTGGGTAATGACTAGGGATGAGCGATATTATCAGCAAAAGCTGAAATCGGCACGGTTTTTAGGCTTATCGGAAATTTCCGATCCAGAGATAGTTTAGGTGACAATCTTACAGTTAATCTATTACTATTGCGCCATTTTCAGCGTTTCCTTTCATTTTGGCGGCCAGCAAATCAGCTCCGAGGATAGAGGGGGGTGAGGAGGATGTACAATATCACCACTTTGCGGTGTATGGATCTCATTGGCTGCAAAAATCACGTGACCTTGTTTTATTTATGCAACTGCATTTCCTGTTTGAGCTCATTCTCTGTCTATGACACTTCACAGAGGGGGGAGGGGTAGAAGGAGAGGGTTTGGAAAGGAAGGGAGATATTTTGCAGCTCAGTGTGTTCTGTGATCTTGAATTGAAAAAGCATTCTTTTTTACCACTTTTTTGGTCAGCAGACTTCTGATAGGAGGTTTTTTCAGTTCTATTGCAATCACTGCGTGTCAGTGTTCCCAAAAACTGGCATAACTTATCCCTATAACTTTTAAATAGTTTTATTGAAGTCCGTGCGTCTGTTTGCCGCAAAGAGCTCAGTTGTACGCAAATTGTGTTATACATATTTCCTAGTAAATTGCGCCTGTAGTCAGTGGTGTGAAGGCCGCCATATTAATCCATATAACATTTAAATACTCTTATTGCAGTCCGTGCGTCTGTTTGGCGCATAGAGCTCAGTTGTAATATTGTTTTATACATATTTTATAGTAATTGCGCCTGTTGTCAGTAGTGCAAAGACCGCCATATTAATCCATATAACATTTACAGACTCCTTTTTCTGGCACTTTTTAATCTGTGGGTCAGACAGGTTTAAGGGTCATGCTGCAGTCCAGAACAGGGATAGTCAATGTCCAGTTCAACTAAAATGGTGGTTGAAAGACTCCTTTTTCCGGCATTTTTTAATCTGTGGGTCATGCAGGTTTAAGGGTCATGCTGTGGTCCAGGACAGGTATAGTCAATGTCCAGTTCAACTAAAATGATGGTTCAATCATACTGCCTTCGGGCCCTTTTTAATTTGTGGTTCAGACAGGTTTAAGGGTCATGCTGTGGTGCAAGACAGGGATAGTGAATGGTGTGTGACTTTTTTTCTGTGACTTATAACCTAATTGTGTTGCCTAAGATGTAGCACGTATCCAGTTTCCTGTTGTGGATGTTAATTCCAGCTTCTCCAGCCCTGTTTGGGTGTAATAATGAAGGTGATGTTCCTCTCCCATAGACTTTAATAGTCATCTGCGATAATCTATTATCGACTATCGGAAATCGTCTTGATAATTGCCGATATCAACTATCGATCTGATAACGATAGTTGACACAATCGCTCATCACTAGTAATGAAGTCTATACTGGTATTAGACAAAGCGGGTAGCCCTAGTCATCTTACAGAGATATAGTCTCCTGAGGGCACACTAGCCTTTACCCCTTAATATTGTTACCACCTTTATTTAATGTATTATTCTCCGGCTACATGTCCCAATGTACAAGATGCTTGTTTAAAACATGTCTTCGTTGTTAGAAACTTTAGTTAAAAGCCATATATCTCTTGATGAAAAAGAAAAACCACCATATAGCACTCAAAAGTGCATTTAAATAGCAGGAAGCCGTCACGTTTCGGAACGCGTCAGCATTCTGCCATTTAAATGCACTTTTGAGTGCTATATGGTGGTTTTTCTTTTTTTATCAAGAGATAAATGGCTTTTAATTAAAGTTTCTAATAAAGAAGAAATGTTTTTAACAAACATCTTGTACATTGGGACATGTAGCTGGAGCATTATATATTGTTCTGCTGTATTGGAACCTGTTTTTTTCCTGCATCGTGGATTACAGCTGATAACGAGTGAGCTGATTTTTCCTTTTTTTTATTATTGTGCCTCTTTGTCTAATACCCATATAGGCTTCAACTTATGCTGAAGGACACGCGTCTGATTGTTCTATATACTTTTGTTTGAACATCCATGGGTTAATGGCACCTTTAATTCCCAGTAATAGGGATTTTATAAGGTTATAATAGGTATAAGCTTTGCAGGGTCGCCCTTGTCAGGGCAATAGCCCTGCTAAGGCCATAGGGATAGTGGCCTGATTTCACTGATTTCTGTTTTGTTGAGCAACTTTAAAAAATATCTGTTCTCAGCAGAGAAATCTCGATGTCTGGTGCCCAGTCAAACAGCAGTGAATCTATTCTTTTTTGCATGCTTTAATATTAAAAGTTATGTTTTATTGAGATATCTTTTTCCTGGTCTGGTAAAATACCACATTTGTGCCAAACTCCACACTGATCACGTTACTGTGTCACTTTCTCCAACATCTAGTTATGTGCATTGTCAAATTTTTCAAACACTTTTCTTTCTGGTAAAGTATCTGAAAACAATGGCAGGTCTGACTTGGCATTGTTTGTAGCTAATGGGAGATTCATCAACAGGGTGTGCACCCACATGGAACACACTGTACTGGGTACTCTGTTAATCTGTATGGTGTGCCAGCATCAATAATTATTTTCCATATTACTTCTCAATCTTTGAGGTTTGGGCCAATATACTGTTCAAGTAGCCTCTATTTGAACAGTATATAAACAGACCTAAGTATGCCCTAACAACTGGGAATATGGCCAGACAATCCTGGGATCTTGGACCCTGGGCTGTCTGCCCATAAAAGGTGTAAGTCCTGATCAACTCACAGGGATCCTGAGACCCACATATTCAAATACTTTAATTAGTGAAAATTCCCTGAACAATTATAGCTAAAAGTGATGATATATGTGGGATAGTCCTTTCTCCCCCTTCCGCCCACTCTTCTGTGTCTAGTCTGGTCTGTTTTAGGTCTTATTTCCACCCGCATTATTAAGATTATATTGCTATGATAGTATTGTATGCAGAGAGGTCTATATATTTGGATGGTGTACCTATTGAACTTCATAATCAGATGATGTTGTCTTATGTATTATGTTGTTTTAAACATTTTATGTGGATGTAATACTTTGTACATATTTACACTGTGTGTTATCTCTGGAAACATTTTCTTTTCCTTTGCTCAATAAAAATACAGTTAGACAAATACTTTAATTAGTAGATGAACTGCAGTATTTCCCCAATTATTGATCACAAAGAGGCATAGCCTCATAGGATGTCTGCTAGTGTTATGCACATTGTTCCAGATATGGCATCCTACAGGGCTGAGGTCTCACACAGTCCATGCCACCTCAGCTGTGGCTTCTTAAAGGGCTGAAGTCTCAACAGGCTACACAGTCTAAAATACGATTTCTGAGTCACTCCAACAACTCTCCCTCTTCCGTTTACTGCATAGTTAGGGTAAGTTCACACAGCTGATTTGGACACTGAATTTTCTGTGTCCAAATCAGCGTCAAAACCTTGTCAGAAAATCGCCTCAATGCAGAACTTTTCAGATGACTAATCGGACGAGGATTTGATCAGGTTTTGGACGAGGATTTCCAAAGTGTTTTTCTTCTGAAACGCCCATAAAAACTAATAGACAGGGAAAAAACGTCGCCGAAAACCATGCCACAAACTGCACCTAAAACAGTGTCTAAAACCGTGCTAAGGCTTTGGATGAGGTTTTAAAGCTCTCCATTGATTCCTATCGGGATTTTCAACATTAAAAAGACTTCAAGAATGGACATGACACTTTTTCACCGCCCAAAACCGCATCCAAAGAAGTGTGGAAAAACCTCGTCGAGTGTGAACTAGAACACTTTTTTACATAGGAATCAATGAAAATGAACCAAGAGTGTTTTGGAGGCTTTTGAGACACGGTTTTGGGTCCAAAAACAGCGTCAAAATCAGCCATATGACCATACCCATGCATAAACAGGGTGCACCAGTTTTCCGGAGTACTTTGAGCCAAAAAAACTGTCCTAGCCACGTCCGACAGATGTATAAATGGTTGTACACCGAAACTTGGAGCAGCCTTCACCAGACACAACACTTCTGAATGCGCCAAAGTTTGGTGCAAAACTGCCATATAATCTATTCCATGAAACATTGTTTACCGCATAACACTCTTTCACACATACTGTTCTATTCTACACTCCTCTATATCGATTTAGAACTGGCGTGTCGGTGCCAAGTTTCATACATGTTGCTCTAAGAGTCTCACATTCAGGTACACAACTACTTGCCCAAGCTGGTAGTCCACCAGTACACCCATCGGCAACCACAGACATTATTTTCCTGTGCCAATATCAGATTCCTTTAGCATATCATGGGGTATCAGAAATACTCTTCTTTTTTTCTAGCACCAAAAACTGCCCCTCTATAGCATCCCTGCTCCCGCTGACCATTCTTTTTGCAGCAGCATAAAGCACACATCTATAACAGTGTCTGGCACTTTCCAGGTCCATGCTGACACCTCCTCCTGCAAACCGGCAGTCAGGAAGTTATTATTCCTGCTAAAATACTGCCATGTACTGCGACCCATCATGCAACATACCACAAGGTACACCAACAGTTTGGGTCACAATACAATACAGTATAATATTGTGCGGTCAGTATGTAGAAAGAAATGAAAGAAGAAATATGTAGGAAGAAATGAAATCATGTATTCTTGGAGAGTAAGACAGGGGCACAACCATTAATGGTACCTTGCAGGGATACTGTTTTGTGGCTCACTCAATTACCCTGAAAGTAAATGTAATATACTGTATCTCTTTCCCACTTAGGCTCGTTTGGAATGCCAACATCTCTGTTGGTGTTTGATAAATGTACCGCCATTCTCACTACTCAATACATAAATGTAGGCATAAAGTTTTATTAATATTAATAGATTTCTAGTATTTGAGGAATGTGCTCCACAAGTTAGGAAGCAATGATCACTGTGCACCCTAAGCCCCGGTTCACACGGCTTATTCAAGACGGAATTGCGAGCCGGATTGCACTCGCAATTCCGGCTTGAATAAGGGGCGGGGGCGCGGCCCGCCGGCCCCATAGACTTCCATTATCCACGGCGCGTATTGTGCCTGGATAATGTGCATGTCACTTTCTCCCCGCCCGGCGGATTCGCCGAGCGGGTAGGAGCGACGGAGTCCACTGTTCTCTATGAGAACGGTGGATTACCGTAATTACTGCGACGGATTGGCGCCGTACTGCAGCGCAAATCCGGCGCGGAGTATGGCGCCAAGCCGCGGCGAAATAAGCCGTGTGAACGGCCCCTAACAATTAAGGGCGACATTTCCCAACATGCCAATGCCAGTTTTTTGGTCAATATTGCGCTAAAACCGCTTTTGATGCCATATTTTGGATGTAAATGAACTGTCGTACACCAAAACTAGGCGCATTATATGCCGGGACTGAAGGCGCATAGCGCATCATTACAAGTGTATATGTGTTAGGCGCATTTGACAAGTATGTGTTAGGCACATTTCACATTTTACAAGTATGTGTTAGGCACATTTCACATTTTACAAGTATGTGTTAGGCACATTTCACAAGTATGTGTTAGGCACATATCACATTTTACAAGTATGTGTTAGGCACATTTCACATTTTACAAGTATGTTTTAGGCACATTTCGTATACGTGTAATGATAAGCTATGCACCTCCGTGCGTCATGTGCCTCGATAGGGGAATTACATACTCTACCAATTAAATGTTTTGTGCCGTGATTAGCGCAAATCGCGGCACATAGCATATCATTAGAAGCGATATGCTATATATATATATATATATATATATATATATATATATATACACTCACCGGCCACTTTATTAGGTACACCATGCTAGTAACGGGTTGGACCCCCTTTTGCCTTCAGAACTGCCTCAATTCTTCGTGGCATAGATTCCACAAGGTGTTGCAACGATGCTCAATTGGTACCAAGGGGCCCAAAGAGTGCCAAGAAAATATTCCCCACACCATGACACCACCACCACCAGCCTGAACCGTTGATACAAGGCAGGATGGATCCATGCTTTCATGTTGTTTGACGCCAATTTCTGACCCTACCATCCGAATGTCGCAGCAGAAATCGAGACTCATCAGACCAGGCAACGTTTTTCCAATCTTCTACTGTCCAATTTCGATGAGCTTGGGCAAATTGGAGCCTCAGTTTCCTGTTCTTAGCTGAAAGGAGTGGCACCCGGTGTGGTCTTCTGCTGCTGTAGCCCATCTGCCTCAAAGTTCGCCGTACTGTGCGTTCAGAGATGCTCTTCTGCCTACCTTGGTTGTAACGGGTGGCTATTTGAGTCACTGTTGCCTTTCTATCAGCTCGAACCAGTCTGTCCATTCTCCTTTGACCTCTGGCATCAACAAGGCATTTCCGCCCACAAGACTGCCGCTCACTGGATGTTTTTTCTTTTTCGGACCATTCTCTGTAAACCCTAGAGACGGTTGTGCGTGAAAATCCCAGGAGATCAGCAGTTTCTGAAATACTCAGACCAGCCCTTCTGGCACCAACAACCATGCCACGTTCAAAGGCACTCAAATCACCTTTCTTCCCCATACTGATGCTCGGTTTGAACTGCAGGAGATTGTCTTGACCATGTCTACATGCCTAAATGCACTGAGTTGCCGCCATGTGATTGCCTGATTAGAAATTAAGTGTTAACGAGCAGTTGGACAGGTGTACCTAATAAAGTGGCCGGTGAGTGTATATATATATGAAATGAGCCTATATATGAAATGCGTCTAACACATACTTGTAAAATGTGAAATGCGCCTAAGACATATACACTTGTAATGATGAGCTATGCACCTCGATAGCCGCATTTCGTTATGGAGGTGCACAGTGCATCATTTTTATGTGCATTATATTTACTATGCAAGGTATACCTGATGCCAGATTTTTGATAGGGTCAGACTTTATGGGGCACTTTACACTTATTTAATGCGCCTAAAAACTGACGTAGCACCGCCAATTTTCAGACATCTCACCCTAAATATCAGTGTTACAGATCCTTGTGCTGGGACATCACTGTGCAAATAATTCGCATATCCTGACTGTGGGCAATAAGCTTTTACTAGGACTTTATGGTGCTTTATCCTTATATTGTGACATCACTTACTTTTGTCATTTTGTAATATCACCACTTTGACGATAATTACCGTAATTTCACTTCAGACAATACCCTTATGCTGGGACTTTACTGCCTTGATTACCCTGGAAGAAGCGTAAGGGAAATGGCACTGGGACACAACGCTCCCACTGTTTAGGTGAAGTACTTTTATTGATTATCAAGTGTTTATAATCTTTATTTCTATGCATATCATTTTTTCCTAGTATATATTTATTTTATCTTGATACTATTATTCTGATGCATAAGTTTTGCCAGTGGTAGCAGCGTAATTTATCTTGGGTGAATTCTGTCCTATTCATGTCATTTTTATTTATTTATTGCATTAATAAAATATTTATTGGATATTCAAATGCGTTGGTTTATTCTCTTTTGGAGTTTTTTTTCCCATCACTGCTATATGTTATGTTTACAGTGCCTGCTAGTTGTTGTGTTATCCTGTGCAGAGATAGCAGTGTTTATTACCTGTGTATTGCACTAATAAGTACAATGTCCTTGTATTATGAGCCTGTGCTTATTTTTCCTGCTCTGTGACATCCCTCTTCCCCACTATTTTATAAGGGTTATTAGTTATGTACTGCGACAGCTTTCACCACAGGTCATCTTTAAACAAGTGACCACCAGTCTCAAAAATAGGCTGAGATAAAAGTAAAGTATAAGTGATTTTTGTTTTTGGGGATAGGGAGAGGGGGTGAGAAGGGGAGATTTCTTATATTCCAAGAATGTGCACCTAAATGGGTTAAGGGCACAATGTGGATTTCTTCCCTAGCCATGTGCTTAGTTAAAGCCCGTTCATTTTTTACTTGCTATGGTTGAGCAATATGTGGTGTTTTTTTTAAACATAATTTTTATTAAAGATTTTACAAAATTTACATTAAAAAAAAATATGAGTAGAACAATAATTTAAATTGACAGCATATTGCAAAATGCAATTTGCTTCACTTTTTAACTAGAACATAAAACACAAAGAAGAATGCGAAAACAAAAAGTATGGAAATACTACGGCTACACATGAATTGCCATAGAGTTCTAGAGAAACATAGCAGCGGACCGAAATGGCCCTATAAAATGTGATCGCTCTTATTGATAGGTTATATCAGCGGAAATAGTCATCTGCCGAAAAATTTACCCTTACAATAATACTAACAATAACACTAAAGAGTATATTAGAACCTTAGAAAAGTTTCTGAAGATTAAATGCCGAACAAAAAAAAACAAAAAAAAATAAACACAAGGGCGGTGCGAGCCCCCGTGCAATGCCATGCGATCCCCACCAAAATATACAGAAAGATAAAAACATGAGTAATCAAACACTTTGATAAACAATTACCCTACACAAGCCGTGCTAGAGAAAATTGAAAAGAACAGCCGCCCTGAAGGTGATCCAATGTCTAAATGCCCCAATTGCCCCAAAAATTGTGGGGTTAAAGCCACTCAAAATAGTGAGCTTAAGAGGAAGCAATAGGTGGTGATTTAACTAACTCCCTCCCTGCATTTGCCCAAAAGAGAACCACGGGGGAACCCAGAGGGTAATGAACTTTAAAGGGGTTTTGCCCCCAAGTTTTCTGTCGCTTTGTCCGTTAGCATAAATGATTTTTTTAAACGCATTCATGTGCCCAGCGGGCCCTGACATAAATATGCCTTTCTCTACATGTGCCCATAGGCCCTGGAGAATGTGTTTTTTTCCAAGTTTTTTGGAACTCGGTCGGTATGAAAATCTGTGGAAATGCAAGGCCTTAGTAAGTCCTGCCAGCAGGGCTCAAAGAAAGCTACACAGTTCCTCCTCCCCTGAAATTACTATTACTCTAATGTAATTGCTTCTATTTTGTTTCAAACTACAGGCCAGCAAAAGTGAATGCAGCAAGATCGTTTTCTGCTCAGGTCACACCCACTACAGGGGAGTGTTCCTGAGCGACCCTGCTTTAAATACATGGACTGAGTTTGATAAAACTTCAGTGGGCCTGTAAAAAAAATAATGAACATCACATGGATTGCAGGGGATAGGAGGAAGGGATTTTTGCCTGGTTCTGCACAGCAGGACAGATTAATCATTTTTGAATAAGTATGAATTACAAAGTTTAATATAATACAGTTGTGAGCCCTACAACTAATAAAAAGATAGTCCTTAAAAACACCTTTAAAGGGGTTGTCTTATTTCAAAGATTAGCTTTCAAGATGTATGGAGCATTAAAACAAGACTTTTTCCAAATACAATACATTCCTCTTTTGATTTTTTCCTGGTCAGGAGGTAAGAGATTTTATCTGCTCAGAATGCACACAGGTTTCTCCAACCTTTTCTCCCCTTTTCTCTCTGCTCTTTGTCTTATTTGATAGCAGGGAGTAACGTCACCACAGACTGGCACACAAGAAGCCGGCAGAGTGAGAACAGTGTGTGTTATCTCTAAGAGTTGTTTGAACCGTTTTTTATTTGCCCCAAAAGCCAGAATTTTTGAGGGGAAAAGAGATTTTTTTTAAGGATTTATTTTTGAAAGTCGAAAGTTTTCATAATTTTATTAGTATTTTATATATTCCCCTTTAAAAGACTTGGATCAAAGATTTTGGATATTCTTTTAAAAATTCTTTAAAAAAAATTTTGGTAGGAATTTTGGGCCCCTTCCCTCCCGACAGAATGGTGTAACTGAGCCATTTTGTAGGTCACCTTGTCGCCTGCCTTTTCCCGCTTTTCCCTAAATTTACAAAAAAGATTGAGATAGGCTTTGTGATGGCCACTCAAAAGTAAATTGGTTTTTTTTAAGCCACTTTGTAACCAGTTTGGCAATATGCTTCGGGTATTTTCCATTTGGAAGACCCATTTCCATCCAAGCTTTAACTTCCTGGCTGATGTCTTGAGATGTTGCTTCAGTATTGCCACATAATCTTCTTTCCTCATGATGCCATCTATTTTGTGTAGTGCACTAGTTCCTCCTGCAGCAAAACAACCCCACAACATGATGCTGCTACCCCTGCGTTTCACAGTTGGAATGGTGTTCTTAGGCTTGCAAGCTTCTCCCTTTTTCCTCCAAACGTAACGATGGTTCTTATAGCCAAACAGTTCAATTTTAGTTTTGTCAGACCACAGGATACGTCTCCAGAAATGTAGGTCTTTGTTCCTGTGTGCATTTGCAAACATTAACCTGGTTTTTATATGTTTCTTTTGGAGTTAATGGCTTTTTCCTGGAACAGTGACCTTTCAGTCCATTTTGATACAGTACTTGTTTAAATGTGGATAATGACACAATCTTACCAACTTCTGCCAGCTTCTCCAACTTCCTGAGCGGTATGATGGCTGGACATTCCCTTCTTGTTTGTACTTGCATATAATTGTTTGTACAGATGAACGAGGCACCTTCAAGTATCTGGAAAATGCACCCAATGATAAACCAGACATGTGAAATATTAGACTTTCTGATATCTTGACTGATTTCTTTAGACTGTCCCATGATGTTACACACAGAAGCAGTGTGTTTCTGGTGTGCGTTAAAATACATCCGCAGCTGTGTCTCGAACTCAGATTTTGCCAATAAACAGAAGCTTCCAAAGACATGACATTATCATTTAGGGTGTCCCAAATTGTTTAAAGGCATAGTAATCTTAGTGTATGTAAACTTTTGACTTTGCAGAAAGTAATTAAAATGCCTTAAAAAATTATATTTCATTATTCTGGCATTTAGGAAATATAAATAATTCTGCTAATCTTAATTGACCTAAAATGGGTAAGGTTTATTCTGATTTCATGTCAGATAGTGAGAAAAACATACATATGTGTCTTTTTATATAGTGTACAGTGAAGGAAATAATTATTTGATCCCTTGCTGATTGTGTAAGTTTACCCACTGACAAAGACATGAACAGTCTATAATGTTAAGGGTAGGTTGATTTTAACATTGATAGATGGAATATCCAAAATAAAATCCAGAAAATCACATTGTATAAATTATATAAATGTATTTGCATTTTGCAGTGAGAAATAAGTATTTGATCTAGCTGTCAAACAAGACTTAATACTTGGTGGCAAAACCCTTGTTGGCAAGAACAGCAGTCAGCCTTTTTTTACAGTTGATGATGAGGTTTGCGCACATGTCAGGTGGAATTTTGGTCCACTCCTCTTTGCAGATCATCTCTAAATCATTAAGATTTTGAGGCTGTCGCTTGGCAACTTGGAGCTTCAACTCCCTCCATAAGTTTTCTATGGCATTAAAGTCTGGAAACTGGCTAGGCCACTCCTTGACCTTAGTGTGCTTCCTTTTGAGCCATTCCTTTGTTGCCTTGGCTGTATGTTTTGGGTCATTGTCTTGCTGGACAACCCAGCCACGACCCATTTTTAATGTCCTGGCGGAGGGAAGGAGGTTGTCACTCAGGATTTTACGGTACATGGCTCCAACCATTCTCCCATTGATGCGTTAAAGTAGTCCTGTGCCCTTAGCAGAGAAACACCCCCAAAACATAATGTTTCCACCTCCATGCTTGACAGTGGGGACGGTGTTCTTTGGGTCATAGGCAGCATTTCTCTTCCTCCAAACACGGCAAGTTGAGTTAATGCCAAAGAGCTCAATTTTTGTCTCATCTGAACACAGCACCTTCTCCCAGTCACTCACAGAATCATCCAGGTGTTCATTGGCAAACTTCAGACAGGCTGCACATGTGCCTTCTTGAGCAGGAGGACCTTGTGGGCACTGCAGGATTTTAAACCATTACGGCATAATGTGTAACCAATGGTTTTCTTGGTGACTGTGGTCCCAGCTGCCTTGAGATCATTAACAAGTTTCCCCTGTGTAGTTTTAGGCTGATCTCTCACCTTCCTCATAATCAAGGATGCCCCACGAGGTGAGATTTTGCATGGTGCCCCAGATCGATGTGGATTGTCATTTAGTATTTCTTCCATTTTCTTACTATTGCACCAACACTTGTCTCCTTCTCACCCAGCATCTTACTTATGGTTTTGTAGCCCATTCCAGCTTTGTGCAGGTCTATGATATTGTCCCTGACATCCTTAAAAAGCTCTTTGGTCTTGCCCATGTTTAAGAGGTTAGAGTCTGACTGATTGAGTCTGTGGACAGGAGTCTTCTTATAAAGGTGACTGTTTAAGACAGCTGTCTTTAATGCAGGTAACGAGTTGATTAGGAGAGTCTAACTGGTCTGTAGGAGCCAGATCTCTTAAAGGGAACCTGTCACATAGATTGTGCCCCCCTTGCTGAGGGCAGCACAAGCTAGTGTCAGATCTGCTGTTTCCAGCGCTGTGTCCCTTATTCTGTAAGATGCAGCAGTTTTAGAGCATTTACCCCTCAAATGTTATTCATGAGTAGGTGTTAGCTCTACCCTCCACTGACAGTTATTCACATGTTTCTACCTATTCAAAGTAATAGGTTTGTCAGTTGAGGTGGGCGGGGCTAGCCTCCGATTAACCGGGTTTGAAAAAAACTGACACTCTGAAGAACTCTTTGAATGACTCTTCTGGCTAAAAAAATGCAGATTTGAGCATTAAATACACGAAAACTACAGCTTCTTACAGAATAAGGGACACAGCGCTGGAAACAGCAGGTCTGACACTAGATTGTTCTGTCCTCAGTCAGGGGGGCAAAAACTATGTGACAGGTTCTCTTTAATGGTTGGTAGGGGATCAAATACTTCTCTCAGCAAAATGCAAATAAATGAATGTAATTTATACAATGTGATTTTCTGGATTTTATTTTGGATATTTTATTTCTCAATGTTAAAATTAACCTACCCTTGAAATTATAGACTGTTCATGTCTTTGTCAGTGGGTAAACTTATAAAATCAGCAAGGGATCAAATAACCTTCTTTCCTTCACTGTATGTAAACTTCTGATTTCAACTGTATGATGTTCATAAGCCCTAAAAGGATGTCTTAATGAGACAATGGGCGACATGTATGATCGGACTTTTCGCCTGTTTTCAGACGTATACTGCGCCTCACTGTGCCGGCTCCGCTGTCGGACGCAGGAATGCGGTTAGGCGCAAGCTTCGCCACTTTCGTATGCGCCTAACATGAAAGGGCGTTATGGGGCGGGACACACCACATTCGAAATCTCCGACGCATGTATGCATGCGGGTCGCCAAAGTGAGGCGCATTACAGCTCTGACAGGCAGACCAATTTCAATGTGGTCTGTCTGTCGGAGGCCTCGAAGTTTGCCCCGCATGTATGAGCGCACTTTGGGGCCGACATACATCAGGCGCAGTTTTCACTGAAAAAAAACGTGAACACAGGCGCTTCAACGTGCCGATCTTTATACATGTCCCCCAATGTCTCTATTTAGTTCCTCAGCTCCAAACAGAATGGACACTAAGATAAGATAAATATAAGAGTTTCCCGACACACACATTTTTTTTTTGCTGCTTTATTCCATCAATGGTACACAAACATGGTTAAATCAGGATGCATTTTAGTCTACCTCAAACCTCTGTCCACCATGACTACTTGGGATGGGACTAAATACGTCCTAATTGAACCATGTTTGTGTACCATTGATGGATTACCACGTGCACCACAAGCCTTTAGGGCGCGTTCACACGGAATAGGACAAATACCGGCCAGTTTGCGATGAGCGGAGCAGAGCCCTCCCCCTCCCATTGAGAAGCACATATTCCGTCCAGAAACCGGACGGCAAAACCGCCAGACGGAAAACCCGTGCAGTGGGGACTGCATGGGTTTTCCATAGAGCACAATTGTGCTCATTTTCGGCCGGTTTTTCAGGCGGTCTGAAAAACAGCAAACCGGCTGAAAAACCGGCCGAAAAACCGTGGGGATATGCCCTTAGAGTGCTGATTCTGTTTGCTGAATGCTGAATAATTTCATCAAGGGCAGAGAAGGAACAAGGCTAAAACCATGCATGCATGTCTTATTGCCATATCACAGCAATTAATCTTATTTGTGTAAAAACAAATTTTGAGAACAGTCCCAGATGAATAATGGTTTGTATGCTGCCACTGCACTTGTGCATTATAATTGCAACTACAGCAGATGACATGTGCCTCAGTACATCTTGCATAGAATAGCCCAGATCCTTATTTTATCCATTATCATTCTCAAGTGGCAAACGTCTCAACCTAATAAAGCAGCAAAAAATGCCCAGTCATTCTGATTGACTTCACCAAAGACATTGGGAATCACTCCAGAGTACAAATCTAATTTTCAAAGAATAAATCTTAGCAGACTGAAAATGCATTAAGCTAATGCCTAATCATTACCAGTGTTTGAGTCTTCGACTGCATTTTACTTTATTAAAGAGCCAAGAATCTATTTGTCCTGCCCTTCTTAAACAAACCTTAGTTCATTTATACAACAAAAAAGGGTCGAAGTCGGGAAAACCCTATTAAACTCCCATAAAATTTTTGAAAGCCAAAATTTTTCCGTTCGAGTAGGTTGTAACACTTGTCACAGCCACGGTTGTTGAAAATCTGTGCTTGCAAGTACAGTATTTCAACGAGGAAATGAGGTAGACTGGCCTGAGGCACTTTTCTGCCTCCTATACTTTTGTAAATACTTGAGTAAAATCATCATTGAAACGAAAAGGATGCGTTTATACTGCTTATTTTGGCTTGTATTTCAGCGCGAAATATGCCCCAAAATAAGCATAAAAAAACTCTGTGTAAAAGTCCTCTTATGAACTAATTTGTACTTGTTCTTTACCATCATGATCTATACAAGGCACTGATGGTTTCCACGCTGGTAACTGATCATTTTTCACTTAATTTATGTAAATTACACATTAAAGTAGAGACCATTTTTGTACATTTTTAAGGTTGTTTTATTTTGCATTTAAATATTGACCAATTGCAAATTCTTATACTATAAAACAAGGGATTCCTCATTTAATTTAAATAATTGATTAGCAACTAGCTATACCTTACAAGAAAGTGGGAAAACACAAAACCGCAAAAGGATCATGATTTTCTTACACAGCCTTTGCCCTGGGGCCCGCAGTGTTGGATTGAAATTTTCTATGTTTTTCGCCGGGGGGCAACGGGAACCGACCTCAGCATACACTGGAAACCCTTTCCCCCCTGGCTAAAAAAAACGCCCCCTGCTGTCAAAACTGGGCCCGAATGCAAGCTAGGGTCTTGCTCTGGGTCTCTGGCTCGGACGTATCCTAGTCCAAAGCCCCGCATTCCACGGGTTTCCTTCTGGCACAATCCCAGTTCCAGGCGTTCCTCCGGCACAATTTCCCCCGGGGTTCCTCGGGCCGTTCCTCCCCGGACAAGTCTTTTCCTTTCCCCTGGCGTTCCTCCGGCACAGTCCACACTCCTCTAGTGTTCCCCCCCGGCACTCCCCCAAGTTTCTCCTGGTCTCAAGGATTCACCCCTCCCCAGAAACGTTTCATGGACTGTTTTAGCATTTTTTCCTATATGCTTTGATCTGCTGTAATAAAGTCCCTATGGAAATGTTACAGCTAAATATGGTCTACAGTAAACTAAAAAGGAAAGATCGCTAGGACTAGTAAAGCTTACGGCTATTGACCATTTACAATAACATTTATCATATAGTTAAATCAGGGTGAACAAGTGTCTTCTTATTCTATTGGTAGGTTTCTTAGTTAGTCTATCTTCAGTCAACGGATGGCAACCAATACAGTACATGTATGGCTCCATTCATCATGTTTTGGGGCTATGTGGCTGGTATCGGGATGGAAACCAGCAATATAACCCCAAAATGTGAAGTAAACGGGGCATGTAAAAATAGCCGGGTTAAAGCGGAAAGCCTGGACTAGAGGAGGAGTCTGTAGGACCCCTCACAAATGATCAATAAAAATGATGCAGAGATGATGGCGGAAATTACAAACTGACAGACAGAAAACATGAGGAAAACGGACAAACCACAGAACCATAGTTTTCCCAGTTTTTGTCTATTCATCTCGCCTTCCAGATGAACGATCATCACTGCTCAGTGGGTGTAAAGCGGCGTGCTCTACGCCTTCAGAACTGAGCAGTGGACTTGTAATAAACATAGAAAAAGGTCGATAGAATCCCAAATACTTTTAATGAAGGAAGCCTGTCAGGTGGTTTATGCTGTCCTAGCCGAGAGCAGGATGTGACAGAGGTGATGTGTGTAAAGGTTTATATAATCTGAAGCTTGATTTCTGAGTAAAACACAGAGAAAAAACAAAGTGAAAGTACCGCTTACCTTGCCCACGTACAGTGACAATTTGCTCTGTATATACAGATACAGGAAAAGCTATCAATTACTGTATGTGGGTGGGATAAGCAAGACTTGCACTGTCACTTAAAGAGTCCTGTCAATACTTTCTCTGCTCCAAACCACATAAACCTTTAACCAAAATCCAAAAGACTTCATTATATACAGTTGAAACCAGAAGTCTACATACACTATATATGCATGTTTTTTTCACTATCTGACATGAAATTAGAATAAACCTTACCAGTTTTAGTTCACTTAGGAGTACCACAATTATTTATATTTGCCAATTGCCAGAATAATGAGAGAGAGAAAAATGTGTAAGGCATTTTTATTACTCTCTGCAAAGTCAAAAGTTTCCATACATTTCATTAGTATTTGGTAGTATTGCCCTTAAACTGTAGGACTTGGAGCAAACATTTCGGATGTTTCCACAAGCTTCTCACAATAGTTGGCAGAACTGTTGTTAACTGAGCCATGTTTGTAGGTCGATTTGCTCACACCTGCCTTTTCAACTTTGCCCATACATTTTCAATAGGATTGAGATCAGGGCTTTGTGATGACCACTTCCAAACATTGAGGGTTACCCTTTAAAGGGCCACTTTGTAACCATTTTGGCAGTATGCTACGGGTCTTTGTCCTTTGGAAGCCCCATTTCCCCCCAAGCTTTAACTTCCGGGCTGATTTTTGAAGATATTGCCACATAATTCTTTTTCCTCATACCTTTAAATTTTAAGTACCATCGCTCATTCAGCAAAACAAACCCACATCATGATGCTGCCACCTCCGTGTTTCAAGTTGGAAGTTGTTCCCAACGGAAACAGGGAGGTGGCAGCACATGATGGGGTTTTTGTTTTGCTAAAGACACTGGTGCATTTTAAAATAGGGAGAAGCTTGGAAGCTGCCATCTATCTCCTCCAAACGTCAGGATGGTCACTATGGCCAAACAGTTCAATTTTAGTTTTGTCAGATCACATGACTGTCCATTCATTTTCAAAATTTCAATGGAAAAACAGGGTATCCACCAAAATAACACTGATCCCCTGGCATACTGGACCCTGGGCAAGTGACTTACTGTCATTGCAGTTGTAGTTCAATGGGTCAACATATTTAAAAGCATGTAAAAACTAGAGTTAGCTGAAAACACTGTATTGGAACTAAATATATTAGTTGGTTATAAGAATAGAGACATTCATTACAGTGTCAATTATATTCTATTACTATAGTGTTTTAGAAATGTAATTAACTCCAGCTCTGATCAGAACATATCATCTAATGCTGTACAAAATGGCAATGAAGATCCGTAGCGGGAGGGTTTTCCATAGGTTTACTTTTTTCTCCCCCCTTTCAAAACCCAGCTTTCCGGTATAGAACATTGCCCAACTGCCCAAAACATGAAACCCCTTCTACCCTCCAAAGTTTCAAACATTCATTTACTACAAAGCAGAAGGATTTCTTAATACTTCTGAGACTTCCAATATGTTGTACAAGCACCCTTCTCCCCAAACAAACTTACACGGTGACAATTGTCCACTTTATCAGTATATCCCTCAATACATGGGCCCCAATCAGATGCTAGGTATTCACACAGGCTTCAGTGCAGAATCTGCACCTATTCCAAACCCACCTCTAAGCTCTAGGACTCTTGCAGGATTTCTCCTCTGTGGATGTGTATGCACAAGACAGGAAACAAAAACAAAAAAAGGTTACGTATTGCCCAGGTTTTCCACAAGGAATCCCGACTCAAAGGGATAAAACCTCACCCAAACAACAATGGAAAAAAATTCCACAAAACAAAGTGCAAACCTGCAGCAGAAATCCAAGGGTAGGGACTTGAAACCACCCTGCGCATAGGCGAAAGACTTTTCCACAGGGCTTTACAGTAGGTACCATACTATAGCCATGAGTAAAGTACAATGCCCTGCGAAAGTATTCGGTCCCCTTGAACTTTTCAACCTTTTGCCACATTTCAGGGGTTTAAACAAGAAGATATAAAATTTTAATTTTTTTGTAAGAACAACAACAATTTGGGACACAATTGTGAAGTGGAACAAAATGTATTTATAATTGAAACTTTTTTAAAAAAAAAACTTAAAATGGGGGCCCTGCAATAAATTTTTTTGGCCCTTTACTTTCAGTGCACAAACTCATCTAGAATTCAGTTAGGTCTCTGAATGATCCAATGTTTCCTAAATGACTGATGAGGTAAATATAACCCCTGTGGTAATCAGCCCTAATAAATGCACCTGCTCTGTGATATCTCAGGGTTTTTCTGTTTAAAGCGAGAGGGCATCATGAAGGACCAAGGAACACACCAGGCAGGTCCTGATACTGTTTTGGAAAGTTTTTGAAGCGGATTTGGATACAAAAAGTTTTTCCCAAACTTTAAACATCCCAAGGAACACTGTCAACGATCAATTGAAATGGAAGGAGCCCGCCACTGCAAATCTACCAAAACCCGGGGGGGCCCTCTCAAACTTTCATCTCAAACAAGGAGAAGACTGATCAGAATGCACCAAAGAAGCCCATGATCCTCTGGATAACTGCAGAGATCTACCGCTGAGGTGAAAGCTGTCCCTAGGACAAAAAAATCATCGTACACTCCAAATCTGACCTTTTTGGAAGAGTGGCAAGAAAACCCTTTTTCAAAGATACCATAAAAAAGTCCATTTAAATTTGCCCAAGCCACCTTAGACACCAACTTAGGGGGAAGGGGGTTTTTGCTCAGATGAAACCAAAATCCAACTTTTTGGGCCCCAATGCAAAATTATAAATTTGGCTAAAAGCAACACAGCTCATCCCCCTGAAAAACACCTCCCCACGTCACACATGGTGGGGGCAGCCCCTGGTTTTGGGCCCGCCCTTTTTCTTTTAGCAGGGCGGGAAGATGGTTAAAATTGATGGGAAATATGGGGCCAAATACAGGACCATTCTGGAAAAAACCTGTTTGGGAAACTGCAAAAGAGCTGAGACTGGGACGGAGATTTATTTTCCAACAAGACAATATCCCAAACACAAAGAAAAAAATCTCAATGGAAGGGTTTTCACAAATAAACGTACCCCCAGTGTTAGAAGGGGCCAAGTCACAGTCCAGACCTGAATCCAATCGAAAAACTGGGAAAGGGGGAGTTTTGAAAACTGCTGTTCACAAACGCTCTCCATCCAACCCCCCCACGACTCCAGCTTTTTCCAAGGAAAAAAAATGGGCAAGAATTTCAGTCTCTCGATGTGAAAAAGTGATGGGAGAAATCCCCCAAGCGATTTGCAGCGTAATCGCACAAAAGGGGGCCCACTACAAAGTTTTTAACTTAAGGGGGCCGAATAATATTGAAACCAACACCACTTTTCAGTTTTTTTTTTTTTTAAAAAAAGGAAAAAAAATATCCAATAAATTTCGTTCCACTTAACAATTGTGTCCCACTTGTTTTTTTGTTTCTTCAAAAAAAAAATTAATATTTTATATTTTTATGTTTAAGCCTAAAATGGGGGCAAAAGGTTAAAAATTTTTCAAGGGTCCGAAAACTTTCGCAAGACACTGTATATTCAGCCAATTGCTTGAACTCCTATAGAACATCAAAAAACTTAAAACCCAATAGATTCCAAACGGGAGAAGTGATAAGAAATTTAAAAAACCCAAACTTTGAATTACACCCCCACCCCGAAAAATGGTTTTTTTAGATCAATAAAAAAGTTTAAAGTATTTTAAAATTTTCCTGTAAACCTCAAAAAATTTCTAAATTTAAAATTAATGTACCAGAAAAGCAAAAATTTTACACAAAAGGGAACAACCCAGGTACATTAAAATAAGATTTATTGTTTACTTGACAAGTACGCATCTATCATTCTATCCAGTCATCCGTCCCCCAAATCCAAAAGGTCTGTCTGTCCCTTTTAAATTTTTGAGAAAAAGGGGCGCGTCCGGGCCTTAAGGGGGGGAATGCCCCGAAAACACCCGGGCGGGAGACCGCGGGGAAGCGGGACGGGCCGGGGGTAATTTTTATCGCGCAGGGGAACAAAGTGCACCCGCGGGCCGACACCGAGGCCGGCGCCACTCAGGCCCGGGGCCGGGGGAACTGAAAGGGGCACGAGAGCGCCCACAGCCTGACCCATGGGCTGCGGGACCACTTGTTACACTGTCTATTTATCCATCTGTCTATTTCTCTATCATCACCCCATAAACCTTTTAATCCGCCCCCAACCCGTAAATTTCAAAATCCTTTTGCCCCTACCATCAATCCTTGCGCTGTTTACCTGCTATTTTTTTAAACCCCTCCATCCACCCATACATCTGTCTATTTATCCATCTCTCTTTCATCTTTGAAATAAGCAAGGAATGGTCCATTTTGAGTAGTTGGGGTCAAAGCTGTAGTTGGGTGGAAATGTACACTGCATGACCCTGTAAACCCAGACAATATTGAAGCAAACCAAATACAAAGTAGAGGGAGAATTGTTGGTGAATACAATGGCCCAGCAAAGAGTTGGGGTGTGAGGAAGTATAATACAAATAAAAATAATGGACCTCAATTATCAAAACTGTCTGTCAGTGAAAGCAGCCAATCAGAGCTTTAGGGTTTTAGTTTTTCCCGAAACATTTTTTAAACCCCTTGCTCACCAAAGTTGTTTACTCCCCCCTGTGACTTTTTTTTGCATACACGAGTTTGGTGGCTATAATCTCACTCTTAGTTAATTCCCAAATTTACCCTTTTTTTTTCCCCTTTTTTTGTGATATTTAAAACCTTTTTCTGATTCTATTTTTACCTTAGATTTTTTTCTTTTATAGCAAAAAGTTTTGTGTGCCACTTTTCTGTTACAGACGTTTTTATGTGGGTAATGTTTAGTTGTAGGGTTGTCGAGCACAGGGCTAAAAGTTAAGCTTTGGGGTGTTTTTGATTTTAAATTTTTTTTTCCCGTGTGTTTTTTTTTTGTATTTTTTTTTATGGCCCCCCCCCCCCCCCCAACCCCCCCTCAAAACAGAAAAAAGACCAATAGGGGGAATTTTTACATTTTTTTTAGTAATGGATTTCCTCTTCAACTGGAACTGATATATCCGCCCCAGTTACAGGGGAAATACAACCCCCTTAACTTTTGGTCTGATAAGACCCAGCAGCTCCTGAAATTACCAAGCACCGGTAATCACACGACTGCTGAAAGCAAGAAGCCTGACGCTTCCTGTAGGGTCTGTTTTTTAAAAAACCTCATTTAGCAGGGGAAAAAACAGGGGATTGGAAAGGCAGAAAGTCAAAAGCCGAGTTCTGACTGGCTGCTATGGGCAACAAAGACAATCTTACGGTATGTTCACATGGCGATTTCCAATACGTTTTTTGATCTGAAAAACGTATTGAAAAAAAGCTGGGGTAAAATATCCAAAACCTACTCAAGGGGTTTCTGGGGTGTTTTGGGTATGTTTTTTGTCAGCAGAAACGTACCCCCATAGTTTTTTAAAAAATTTGGGGTCCCGATGGCAAAACGGATCAATTATTGACATGTCAATCGGATCCGTTAAATGCATCCGAAAGACGCATGTAAAACACCTATTGTCTGAACGCCAATGCGTGTTTTACATTGAAATCAATGTGAATCACACTTTCGCAATTTTTTCTAAAAGTTTTTTAAAGCACTATATAAAAAGACACATATGTAAAGTTTTTCTCCTATCCGGCATTAAAAACAGAAATAAACCTTTCCCACTTTTGGTCAATTAAGGGGTTACCAAAAAGATTTATATTTTTCCAAATTGCCAGAAAAAATGAGAAAAGAATATTTTAACGCATTTTAAATTTCCTTCTGCAAAGCAAAAGTTTAAAAAAATACACAAGGGTTACATGCCTTTAAAAAAAATTTGGGGGCAGCCCTGTGGGTTTATTCATGTCTTTGAAAGCTTCTGATAGGTTTTTTTGGGAACATCTGATTTAATTAGAGACAAAACTTGTGGATGTTTTTTTTAATTCACACCAAAACACACTGCTTTTTGTGTGTAACTTTTTTGGGGAAAAACAAAAAAAATCCAAATAGAAATCAGGAAGAGAATTGTGGACTTGTACAAGTTGGGATCATCCTTGGGTACAAAGTCCAGATACCTGAAGGTGCCTCGTTCATCTTTACAAACAAATATACGCAAGTACAAACAATATGGGAATGTCTAGCCATCATACCGCTCAGGAAGGAGATGGGTTCTGTGTCTCAGAGATGAACGCGTTTTGGTCCGACATGTGCATATCAACCCAACAACAAAAGCAAAAGACCTTGTGAAGATGCTGGCGAAAGCTGGTAAGATTGTGTCATTATCCACAGTGAAACGCATACTATATCAACATGGGCTGAAAAGCCACTCTGCCAGGAAGAAGCCATTACTCCAAAAGAAATATATGAAAGGCGGATTAATGATTGCAAATGCACACAGGAACACAGACCTACATTTTTGGAGACATGTCCTGTTGTCTGACAAAACTAAAATTGAATTGGCCATAATAACCATCCTGACGTTTGGAGGAAAAAGGGAGAAGCTTGGAAGCCCAAGAACACCATCCCAACTGTGAAACACAGGGGTGGCAGCATCATGTAGTGGTGATGTTTTGCTGCAGGAGGGACTGGTGCACTTCACAAAATAGATTGCATCATGAGGAAAGAAGATTATGTGGCAATACTGAAGCAACATCTCAAGACATCAGCCAGGAATTTAAAGCTTGGGCAGAAATGGGAATAACCAAGTCAATGTTTTGGAGTGTCCATCACACAGCCCTGATCTCAATCCTACTGAAAATGTATGGGCAAAGCTGAAAAGGCAGGTGCGAGCAAGGCGGCCTACAAACATGGCTCAGTTACACCAGTTCTGTCAGCAGGAATGGGCCAAAATTCCTACCAACTATTGTGAGAAGCTTGTGGAAGGATATCCAAAACGTTTGATCCAAGTCATACAGTTTAAGGGCAATGCGACCAAATACTAATGAAATGTATGTAAACTTTTGACTTTGCAGAAAGTAATAAAAATGCCTTAAATATTCTCTCTCTCATTATTCTGGCATAATATAAATAATTTTGGTTCCTAATTGACCTAAAATGGGTAACGTTTATTCTGATTTCATGACAGATAGTGAGAAAAACATGCATGTGTGTCTTTTTATATAGTGTATGTAAACTTTTGGTTTCAACTGTACATGTTTGGGTCCGTTTTTGGGCCTGAAAAACTTACCAAACACGTATCTAATAAAAACCGAATGAACATCCTCTTATTGTTAGACAATTTTAAGAAATAAGGCTCAATGTTTGCAGAAACTGTAATTACTTATCCCAACATGAAGGTTAAAAGTACCTACAGGCACCTAAAATATAACCTTTAATAAGTTACCGTATATACTCGAGTATAAGCCGAGTTTTTCAGCACAAAAAATGTGCTGAAAAATCTCCCCTCGGCTTATACTCGAGTCACTGTCGGCGCTCGGGCGCTGCGATGGCCCGTGCGCCGACAGGGACGCTTCAGTTATATGCGGCTCCTCAGGGAGCGCATATAACTGAAGGCCGAGTGAGCGCACAGTGTCCGGGCGCTGCGCTGGCCCGGGCACTGTCCGCGATCCCTTCACCTATATGCGACTCCTCCAGAGCGCATGTAGGTTAAGAGATACCACTGCGGAGCAGAGAGCGAGCCCTCCCTGCTCCACAGTGGACTCCGGGCAGTCGCAGACTCGCGGCTGTCTGGAGTTTCCGGCACAGGCAGTGTGTGTCATCACCCTGATGACGTCACCCGCCTGTGCCGGGAAGACCTAGGAGCGCGCCCGGGAGACGGAGCAGCGGGGGTCCAGGTAAATGATTGTTTTTTTATTTTGCCTATTATTGCCTACAGCCTGCCTATACCTGCCCTATACCTGCCTCTACCCTGCCTAGCCTACAGCTGCCTATACCTGCCCTATACCTGCCTAAAACTGCCTATACCTGCCTACAGCCGGCCCTATAACTGCCTACAGCTGCCTATACCTGCCCTATACCTGCCTACAGCTGGCCCTATACCTGCCTACAGCTGCCTATACCTGCCCTATACCTGCCTACAGCCGGCCCTATACCTGCCCTATACCTGCCTACAGCTGCCTATACCTGCCCTATATCTGCCTACAGCCGGCCCTATACCTGCCCTATAGCTGCCTATACCTGCCCTATACCTGCCTACAGCCGGCCCTATACCTGCCCTACAGCTGCCTATACCTGCCCTATACCTGCCTACAGCTGCCTATTCCTGCCCTATACCTGCCTACAGCCGGCCCTATACCTGCCTATAACCTGCCTACAGCCTGCCCTATACCTGCCTACAGCCTGCCCTATACCTGCCTATGGGGCCATATACCTGGCTATTACCTGCCTATGGGGCCATAAACCTGCCTATTACCTGCGCATGGGGCCATATACCTGCCTATAATCTGCTTATGTGGGACATATAACTGCCTATTACATGCCTATGGGGCCATGTACGTGCCTTTTGGGACATATACCTGCCTATACCTGCATATAGGGCCATATATCTGCCTATAATTGCCTATGGGAGACATTAAATTGCCTATGTAATTTTATTGATATCCATTTTTATTTTTAAAATTTACCAGTAGCCGCTGCATTTTCTACCCTAGGCTTATACTCGAGTCAATAAGTTTTCCCGCTTTTTGGGGCAAAAGTAGGTGCCTCGGCTTATACTCGGGTCGGCTTATACTCGAGTATATACAGTATATACCAATCCAACTTATGAACCATAGCCCACATGTATCACGCTATTAGATATTATAGATATTATATAGACTCTAGAGACCCACAGTTGCTTCACAGGTCCTTCTCTAGTGCAAAATTCCAGCTGCCAATTTATTAATGCACATAGAAGACCAGATGTTCCCAGATCACTGTCAGGATATGTTCGCACAGCGTATTTACAAGGCGTATTTTGGAACGTAATTGCACTACGATATGCCCGCAGTACACCCTACAAATATGGTTTTTCATAGCTTACATTTTGACCGGCGCCAGGAGAAAGAAGTGGCATGTCACTTCTTCCCGGAAGTCAATGTCAGTGGGAGTGCTTCCAAAGTACGCGTTGGCCAGCACACACTTCTGAAACAGCAGGTGTATATCGGCACGCAGAGTATGCATCACTATACATCTGCAATACGTCATGTGAACATACGCTTTGGGTTACGGGATATCAATAAATGTCTCTCCCTGGTAATAACTATGTCTTGCACTTCTCCAGAAGAGACAAGGTAATCGCCCAAAAAAAGGCAGCTCCATATGCAGGCAACTCTCCCTAGGAAGCCCAACAATGCCCCTCTGGTCAAAATATTTTCAAAATACACAAATAAAAATTGACTAGAACTTTCCAACATTCCCGACGTGTTTCCCCCTACAAATAGCGACCGGAGGGTTCTTCAGGGGAACAACAGAATAAGGGAATTAATGTGTTAACATTCTGATGGCAAATATTAAGCTAATTAGAACCCATAGGAATAATAGCCTAACTACACAGTCCCAAGTCAAAGCTTTGATAGTATATAAGCCTTTTAGACCCTTTAATGGTAAACTAGCTGTACAGGCTTTCATCATGGCTGAGGATAATGTTGTCCACAAAAGAATGCCAAGCATCACCTCTTATTTAAGGGATCCTTTAGAACACCCACTATTAATCAGCAGCCAGTGTTGAAGAAGCAATTTTTAATGTAAATGGCCAGCACCCGATAACTATACCTGATGCTGCAGCACATTGCTGTCCGGCATCTCCACATCATTACTGCGCATGTGCACAACTACATGTGAGAAATACCAACCCAGAAGTACTCACAAAAAGCCACAAGTAGTATTTCTCACATGTAGTTGTGCACATGCGCAGTAATGATGTGGAGATGCCAGACAACAATGTGCTGCAGCATCAGGTATAGTTATCGGGTGCTGGCCATTTACATTAGAAATTGCTTCTTTAACACTGGCTGCTGATTAATAGTGGGTGTTCTAACCAGGTTCTAAGCAATTCATCAGTACATCATATTGGAGTGTAACTCTGCTCCACTTGAACTATTTCCATATTGGTGGACTCCCTGGATATCACCTGATGAACCCTCTTTGATCCATGAGTAGGAAACGCGTCGGGAAAGGGCAGTAAAAAAAATATTCTATTATCTAATAAGATTGTATTGCATCACTTAAACTATTTATAAGTTATATTGTCACACAAGGAATATTCTGCTGCTGGTTATTAATAATTGTGGCTAGGGAGAATATAGCATTTTAATAGGGCAAGCCAATGATAGGTGTGGCTGTCCTTTTCAGGGCGAATCCCCCGCCTGACGATACGGTAAATTAGAGGAAAGTATAGGGGTAAGTCTCTTAAAATCTGGAACCCTAAAACATAATTATGTAAATACTGTTACCCACTGTCTGTGGAATACTCCTTTATTTACTTAATCACGATTTCTGCGTTCTAATGAAATTTATATGGATCTAAAACGTTTTTACCGGTAATAAATTAATAGTTATATTTTATATAGGGTTTTTTGTTTTCTTTGGCAGTGTTCTAACCAGGACTATGGAGTCAGAGTCATTTTAAAATGGACCAACTCCAAAAATATATAATAAATTGGTCCAGTTAGTTTAATTCAGTGCCGAGAGCAAGAGGAATTGGTCTTGCCAGCGCTACTGCTCCCATATCTTCAGCCTCAGAGGAGGAGTTTAATTTTGAAAAGTATTTCAATGACATGGAGCAGGCTAAGCGTTGCTGCAGGGGAAAAGATTCCGCTCCCATAGCAAACAGATTGAACATATTTCAGCAAAATTTTTCACTTGCTCTCAAAGAAGTTACATAGTTACATAGTTTGTCAGGCCGAAAAAAGACATACGTCCATCCAGTTCAGCCCATTTGTTAAAGTGTTGCTAAAGTGTTAAAGTGTTGATCCAGAGGAAGGCAAAAACCCTCATGAGGTAGAAGCAGAAGAGAAGAAACCGCTTTGGGAAAGTTGTATAAGAGAATGTATATGATATAGCAATCAAAATAACCCCAAATGACAGGGCATAGCAGGATTGTACAGCTAACCGGCTAGGCTACATCAAATATGATGTTATAGGTGATGGATGATGTAGTCCCTTGTTTCTAATAAAGTTTATATGGGTGTGCAGCCATTTAGTAGGTTTTATTTTCTATGTGATAGTACTTGCCTTCCTACACACGGTTTGCACCCCTTTTTTCTTGAAAATTCAGTAATACTTGTGGTGCCTGCCCGAGATTTATACAGTTTATTTTTGAAAACATTATGACCAGAGGGACATTCTAGGGCTACCTAGGGAGGTTGCCTGCGTACGGAGCCGCCCTTTTCGGTGTAATTACCCCGTCTCTTCTGGATAGGTGCAAGACATAGTTATTACCAGGGAGAGATACTTTTTAATATCCTGTAATCCTAACAGCGATCTGGGAACTTCTGGTCTTCTATACGCATTAAGAAATTGTCAGCTGGAATATACCCTGTAATGCACCAGAGAAGGACAAGCAACTGTGAGTCTTTATTGGCTATATAATATCTGTATATATCACAGTGTGATAAGTCAATGGTTGATAAGTTGGCGTGGTATATATGCATTTTTAATATAAATTAAGGTTATATTTTAGCTACTATATGTACTTTTTGATCTGTGATATTTTTTATGGAAGTATTTACATTTTATTTCTGTGCAGCAACATAAAGCTTAATCATACAGCCAAACTGCTTTACAAATCAAGTGAACCTATAACATTATATCGTAGCAGCAAACAAGAAAGGTCTATGAATAAAGTGAATGGGTAGTATAACATTTATTTTACATGACTGTAGAAATAAATAGTAAATGTCAAAAGAAAGTCCATTTCCCCTGCATCTAACAGATGTAACATGACTGGTGGTTAGCCAGAACCTAAGAAGCTACAGTGCCAATTAGTGAGCTGTCCCTGGTGCTGATTCTCCTCAGCAGTCCCTGACACTTTTTTCATATAATCACAGTTAAAGAGATTTTTTTTATAATAAGAGCATATATTGATACACATTCTAATTGTTTGTTCTTTATTTTTAAATTTCTGATTGTAGAATTTTCTATACATGAATATTGGGACATGGCATAGGCCATAGGAGACATTAGTCTGGAGCTGACTTCTATGGGAGAGTTTTTTTAGACATGCTGTGTGAGAGAAAGCAGGGGAGCTGTGAACATCTACTGTCAATGGTGGGATTTGTCTATGTACTGATTGTGACTTTTCATTTAATTCAGCCTAATGTTAAGAGACATTGGCAAAAAAAAATCACTAAAAATTCTTGCAAAAATAAGTCTGAAATAAAAACTTGATATAACTAATAGGTCATTTTCTGATAACACATTCCCTCCACCTGTAAATTCGCTGTTGCTATACCAATGCAGATGTACAATTCCAGCAGCAATTATTTCCAGAATGATTCATGTTAAACAGGGCTATATTCTATGGGAGAAGAATGGTAGATACTGAGTCACAGTCTAAACAACAGAGGAGATTCATTGCAAACATGTTCATGTGCATTCAAACCTTGGCATCGCCACATTTACAGGATGTCACCCAGCTTTTAACTTCACAGCAAATAAGAGAAATGAGACAATGCCATGTTTAACCCTTTGAGGACACACGAACTTTGATTTTTTGCTTTTTTATCCTCATCTTTTTAGAACCATAACTTTTTAATTTTGCCATTGATGCAGCCTTACGAGGGCATGTTTGTGTGTGATTTAGTGTTTTTTAGAGGTATGATATAAAGTGTCAGGGATCCAAAAAAAAAACAATAAATAAAAGTAGTAAATGAGCAACTTCTTTTTTTTGGGGGAGCAGGTAGAGGAGATTGTTTATTTTTACATAGTTCAATGTACAGTACAAATAACATGTTATCTTTATTCTGCAGGTTGGCAAGATTTTGGCAATGGATTTAGGTTTTACCATTGCTTTGAATCGCAAGTTCATGGGTCACTTTTTCCGGTTCAGTCATTGGAAATGTAAGGGCTTGTTCACATGCCGTTTTTGGATCCGATTTTGGATCCATTTTGGATCTGAAAATCACATCGGCGATCGAATCCTAAACGGATCAAACACGTAGCCAACACACAGGTGCAAAAAACAATCCCTTATATGTCTAAGTATACAAAAAAATTAAAACATTCTGGCTTTTGAAAGGTAGGGGAGAAAAAAACAGATACAAAATTACCAAAACTCCCTGCAGCGGGAAGGGATTAAACATATAATGACTTAATCATTAGTACTGTATAGTACAGTACTAATGTATTGCAGTATACTGTCATTTAGCAATATCCTACTACAGGGATTACGCTATTAATCTCCTAAACAATCTCCTATAACAGAGTGTAATAAGAGCAGAGCCAAGACAGACTTGGGGGCTTGGGCACCCTGTGATTTTGTTGCAGGTGGGCTAATTGGGCAGCAGAATAGAGCACTACTTTGTAACAGCTTAGATGCTGTTATTTCAGCTAACTGTGTCATCTAAGCCAAGGATATAAAGCTCAAACACAAAGTCGTGGGCCAACCATGATATTTATTGAAAAACTGTCTACAATTGAGAACGTTTTTTCCTTCTCATAATATATAACTATAAACCTTCATGTAAGAGTTTGTGAAAATTTCCTAGCTGTGTTTTCTGGGTGATCAATATAACGCTATTATCACCTATACTTGCAGCCTGATCCCCCAACTTGTTGATAATCTTTAGGACTGCATGGGCCACTTAGCCAGACTGAGGGTTAATAGACACTGTGCAGTTGTATGTGTTTTATGCAGGAAACAAATGAAGTCCTCTGCTCATCCCCTTCTGTGTGGCTGCGGCATGACAGTCTTGAGTCTTTTCTCTCAAGTGCTTTACTCCCCCACTGCCTGATGTCCTGGTACGCTCTTAGGGCCAGACAAACAGTTCAGTACCCACTTTATTTGTACTGACTACAATCAGTTAATTCACTATGTCCTATGGTCTTCACAGTTCTTTTTAACTGCTGCATGGTGCGGCAGCTCTCTTTGGAGTACCCTGCTTCCTGCAGAGATGATGGGGCTGAGAAGAAGCTGGAAGGGTTAAGTGTTGAGGCCCTGGATTCTTGTTTCCCCCTGTGAGCTCCTATCAGTTGTCCCTCTGCCTGAGTTGTTAATCCTGCCATGGACCCTTCTCTGCTCTATGCATGGGGAGGGGGATCCGAGTGAGAACAGTGTAATGGCTGCTCCTGGCTTCTTCCTCTTCTCCTCTGTATGCTGGCTGGTCATTAATCGCGGACAAATATAATTATACTGTGGGTCAGATTTGGTCCGCTGGTCTGAGTTTAACACCCCTAATCTAAACTATTAAATGGCATAAATTGGTGTCATCCTCACCGCTTATGGCAGATGTTGTCTGTAATAAACAGCTAGTTCCTGCTGGGTAAAAAGCAGACTTAGCTCCTAAGCCAGCTCCACGTCAAAATGTTATAGCTGATCGCTTTTCATGAAACATGTTTCAGACTTATTACATTATTTTAATTAATGCTGTATGTTTTTTAATAAAAGGAAAATTTTATAAATCACTAGATGTTTGGAAAACAAATTATGGAGTTGCTCCTCCTCTGGCTTTTATAATGGCCTAAATTCTTTGAGGCACGGACTTCACAAATGGTAACAATATTCTACATCAAGTTGTAAAAGACGCGTCATGCACAAAGAATAGAAATGCACTCCATTTTTTTTACGTCACATGTAATGCATCAAATGACAAGTAAAAAAAAAAAAATCCTACATGCAATAATGGTGCATATTCCCACAGAGAACAATGAGACACTATTGATGCATTTTGCGCATCAAAACAAGCATAAAAAGGCAATTTGAACCCAGCCATATCATTACTTTAATTGAAAATAAAAAAAGTTCTACATTTTGGAAGGTTGTGACAGAAATAAAGGAAACATTTTTATTAGTACAGAGGTCAAAGTGTAGAACAAGCATTGCTAATCCCCGTGTTCACACGGCTTATTCCCGACGGATTTGTGAGCCGTATTGAGCTCACAAATCCGCCGTGAATAAGGGGCGGGACGGGGTGGGGCCGGAGCGCGGCGGGGGCGCCGCTCCCGGCCCCATAGACAATGCATTGTTTACGGCGCGTACGCGCCGTAAATAATGTGCATGTCACTTTCTCCCCCCGCGGCGGATTCGCCGAGTGATGAGGAGCGACGGAATCCACTGTTCTCTATGAGAGCAGTGGATTACCGTAATGACAGGGACGGATTGGCGCCGTACTGAAGCGCAAATCCGGCGCGGAGTACGGCGCCAATCCGTGCCCAAATAAGCCGTGTGAACGAGGCCTAACCGTCACAGTCAGTTTTGGCCTTTCTGACAGAGCTCTATTTGTGAAATCTGACAAGTGCCACTTTATGTGAGAATAACTTTTTGACACTTTTACCTATCCATGTGGTTCAGACTGTTTTCTCGCGACACATTGTGCTTTAAGTTAGTAAGAAATTTTGGTCCAAAAAGTCCTTGTTTATTTTTGAAAAATATCAAAGTATTGTGAAAAATTAGATTGGTATCATTTTTTTAAATGTCTTTTTTTATGACATTAGGGGGATTAGAAATGTAATAGTAATTTTTCACATTTTCAAGAAAATTTGCAATATACATTTTTTTAGGAACCAGTCCAGTTCTGACATCGCTTTGATTGGCCTGTATGTTAGATACCCCCATAAATGACTTCATCTAAGAAACTGTATCCCTTAAAGTATTCAAAGCAGCATTTCGTAAGTCTATTAACCCTTTAGGTATTTCACAGAAATTAAAGCAAACTGGAGGTGAATTTTCAAAATGTAACTTTTTTTTGCTGTCTTTCAATTTTTATCCATTATTCACAAGAACACAGTAGATGTGATCAGGGAAATGCAACTTAACATTGATTCCCCAGATTCTGCTGTGTTCAGAGATATCCCATATGTGGCCCTAGTGCGCTATTTGGCTCAACCACAAGCCTCAGAGTAGCAGAAGCACTCTCGGGTCTCATTTTCAAAACGATTTTATTTAGGTGCCATTTCAGGTTTATGAGCACCCTAAGGTGCTGTAACGTAATATACACCTCTAAAAAGACCCCATATTGGAAACTAAACCCCTTAAGGAATATATCCAGGGATGTAGCGAGTATATCGACACCACAGGTGTTTCACAAGTTTTTTTAGCATTAGGCTGTGAAAATGAAGAAATTTTTTTTTTTCCAACAATCTGCAACTTTAGCTGACATGTTTAATTTTTACAAAGAATTCTGGAAAAATACACCACAAATGTTGTTACGCAATTTCTTCCGAGTTCAGCAATACCCTATATATGGGTGAAAACTGCTGTTTGGGCACATGGCAGGATGTATAAGGGAGGGAGCGCTATTTGGCTTATGGAATGCAGATTTTGGTGGGTGCCATGTCGCGAATGCAGTTTGTTATGCTGGTCTGGAAGTACAAAATTCAAAAAGGATTAAATTATTTATATTAGTTCTTTTTAATGTTCTATTACTTATTACACCATACATAAATATGTCTCTATAAAAAATTGTAGAGTATTTAATTATGGTGATCCAATTACTGACAGCCATAACTTTAACGTTTTCTGTAATTTTGAGAGCTGCTTATGGCTTGTTTCTCTTTTTTATTTGCGGATTGACCGTTTCACCAGTCTTTTCTTATTGGCGTACTCCACTCATTATGGAGACAGTGTAATCTAGTGAAGTCCTTCTGATAAACTTTTTTTAAAAGGTTATTATCTAGTTGATAGCAGTTATTGAACAAAAATACAGCAATCCTTGGAAGTGTCTTTTTTTTCTCTTCTTATTTTTAACGATTTTTCACAGCGCGTCAACCTGATTCAGAATAAATGACATGCTAGTATACACAGTCAGGCAAGGTCAATAAACCATTCACAGTGATACCCTAATTTTCACAAAATATTTATTTATGTTGTTAACTGCTTTTTAAAACACAAAAACAATTTTAATTCAACAAGGAAAACACTTTTTCTTGCATCTCGCTACAACAAAAGTCTGAGAGACCATAAATCTCATTACTTTATTTTCTGTCATACTATCTGACACGTCCTGCACACCTCAGATGAAATACTCTGATCAAGGTTCTGCTTAAAACTCATTAGGCAGCGGACATGCCGATTGGACCGTTGTTTGTTACATTGGTTATGCGATATTGTGGCGGTGACATATACTGTTATCTATTAGAGCATCAGCTGAACTCTACAAATCCGCTTCTTATTCTTGAGGAAGGCAGGGTGAACGAAAAACTCAAAACACACCGTCCAATCCCTAGTATGTTTTATAATATTCTTATTTTCTAAAGCGCCACCATGCAGTATCACCAGACAAGTTAGTTTTACTCGGTGGGTCGATACGATTTAAATGGGGGGTGGCACCGAATTTATATAGTTTTTTTTTATGCTGAAGCGCTTTAAAAAAATGAGCTTTTTAAATTGTGTATAAACAAAATTTCTCATGGCTCGAGCCGCTATTCATTCTCCAAAGACTAAAATCGCTCATTAACAGTCTTAGTCTATTGTTCTATCGACGCGTACATAATCACGCCAACAGAAAAATGAGAAGCAAGACTCTGAGCGTTGATTTAAGTCAACAATCTTTTTGTTATGCGACACAAGAATGTTACAACAGCAACAATTATTCATCTCCAATCTGGTAGCAACTTCTTGGGCATTTTATAATCTGAGTTTTCTGTGATGACACTTATCTTACTTACACATTTTACATCCGTCGTTCGTGAGGTATGCTCAAACACAAAATATCGCAATTCTTCTATAGATTTTTTATTAATTTTTTCTACAACAGCGCTATCCACCGTGCGGGTTTATATAAACATGACATAGTAATAGGGTAACGGTCCCAGTTATCGCAACGTGTGTGAGGAGATGAGGCCAAATGAAGTGTACTTTAATTATTTGATCGAGGTTTTTGAGTGCGATTGGCGTTTGTGAAACATGTGAGGTAAGAGGGTTCGGGTGCGTTTTTGTTTTCTGTATTTTATGTGGTTCTCTATGTTGTCTGACTTTGTACTCTTTTATACCCACTTATTTTTCATTTTTATCACCAGTAGGGGGATGTTGGAATGCGTGATTATTCGGGATGTGGCTGCCTGTATGATTGGTTTTATCCATAGGGGTGTGGACTGTCAATCACGCCATGCCGGGGCACAAACGGGCAATTGCGGGGCAATGTGTGACGGTCAGCCGACATAGCCCAGAAAGTTGTTTCTCTTTTCTTTCTCTTCCCACGAGGAATGTCTTTGGGAAGGAGCCATGGGTGATGTGCGAGGGGCATGAGGCATACACCAGCATGAGTCGGTCCCACATAAATACGTTAATCAATGCGGGGCAAACACATTTGTACAATATCTCTGTCTGTCTGATCTTACCAAAGGAACATACCCATACGATACCTTCAAGTGCTGGGAAAAACCGCTAAGAGCATATGGGTATGATGCATAATGTTGGGAATAGGGGTTTTAAAGGGGTGTTCTGACAGTACAAAATGCTCATCAGTCGCCAGTGTATGATGAACAGTAAAAGAAAAGAAGCAGGTGATGTCTGGGAGGTAAGTATGCTTCTTTTCTTCTATTTCCTCAACATGTATCTGCGGGGATTAAACAAAGTACTATTGGTACTCGTGGAACACCCCCTTCTACTAAATAACACTTCAGTTTTGTAGATTTGAATGTATTGACTATAGCAACTTCCTCGCTAAGTCTCTCTGGGGTGATTATCACATTGTTTTCCTTTCTTCGCTGAGGGAGTTGTACCATTCAGTGACATGTGAGCTCTATGTAGAAGATTCACGATGAGCCCATCAAGACAAAATAGAATTTAATTAAGAAGCACAACCACTTAAACACATGTGTGATTTGACAAATAAATGTTTAGGTGGATTGATGGCGATGGAACTGTAAAGATGGTCAAACGCAAACTATTCATCTAAACCTATCAAGCATAGCAGCATCAACACCTTGGGGCAAAGCAAGTGTCACGCTACATCCCAGCAATCAAATCGAGTAAAACCACAAGTGTTAGTGGAAAAATTCCTGGGTTGTCTTATGCGCATGTTTCTGTTCGCAATGTACCGGCTTCTTCTATGAAACGAGAGAGTTTGTATCAGGACACGTGATGGCAGTATGGGGCATATAGACTTTATATGCGAAACATATAGTGAACGAAAAAAGTTGGTCACTGAGAGCAACGGGGCAAGGTACAAACCAGATTATAGGCCAGACATTCAACAAAGAGCATTGATAAAAAAACCATAGAGCTGCAGGAGTGGAGATTGTTAAAGAAGACATGTGCTGTTGTAAAACCATACATAAATTTACTATAAAGCTAGAAGGTTACCATAGAAGTAAAGAATATAGAAGATCATTGAATTGAAAACCCCCTAGGCTTGCCAGAAACCTCCTCTCTTACGAGCCACACAGAAGCCTTGATCTAAAATTCCATATAAAAATCTTTGGCCACTCATTCATTTGCTATGTGATCTCTACATGTCTCTAGTTCGTTGCATGTAACAGAAAAATGAGATGGACTGACAGAAGAAACAACCATAGTTAAGAACCCCTATTTAATCTTTTATACTTTTTTATTCGGTCCCCCCATTACACGTTGTATCCTTCGTAGATCGTCCTACACAATGTGTTCCAATGCAAGTTTGACCATCACTTTTCCGCCTCCAATGCAGAAACAGGACATGTTTGCTAAGTAGCGTAAAATAAAAAGACCACACAATTAAAGCACTGGTAGAAAGTCCTACATGCTGATTGCATTATCTGTCAAAATACATTTTTACAAAATGCCAACAAATACCACAAATGGAGATAAAAAAGGATGCTGTGAATGGGGCCTAACATATATGTGCACGTAATCCGCCACAGGCTTTCTGCTTTGGCTCATAGAGTGATGTCCTGACAATGAATGCCCAATAGCATGACTATATGTTCCAAAGACATCTAAAATCCCTTTAAGATAAACCCTTTTTTATCAGTAGTCCTATAGAAAAGCATAGACTAAAATTGAGTAGCCACAACAAATATATATAGAAAAAATATGTAGAAAAGCACCCAAAAAATGCTAAGAAGCTGGCCAGCATTGTGGTTATATAAAAATATGTACATATTTTTTAATATTTAAAAACCACAAGGGTCAGCAAAGGCTTTTACTTTATTATAATTAACAAACCACATTATTCTGAGTACATATTTTCTACATACTGAATGGCCAGAGACCTCCTGGATGAGCCGTGCACCCTCACATCAAGTGTCTCTTCACATCATCAGGTGAGCAGGCCAGATTGTTTTTTGCCATTGTGTGTATATAGAATAAATACCCAATATGAGTGTGAAATGTAACATTTATAAAATATGCAGCAGGCGAGTACCCTCCGAATAATTGCTGTACACATTACAAAATCTAACGAACCATATATCTTACAATTACATACAACAGGTCAGCACACATAACATTTACAAACCCTACAATATCTAAGTATCTTTAATAGGCTTTCCATGCTGACAATAGCTCTAGACCCCTATTGAGATCATGCGACTCACACTTCCAGAAGAACTCAGACTGTCCAGTATTATCTTGCACACAGACATTTGTAGCAGATCTTTGAAATGGGTATTCCCATTACAACAAGTTGGTAACTGCTGGAGGAAGTTACCTTCTGTAAAGTAAGCAATTTTCAAAATGCATGTTACAAAGAATCTGTATGCTTTACCTAATATAGGTCTTATTTGCACCATGAACTTGCTCTCGTCTCCATTCCATACTGTAGTAGTGATGGCGCGGCACCATCACTTTTACAACATCGTTTCATTTTGGTAAGCCAGCACCCACAATCTCCTTATGTCTTCTGATATCTTCCCCTGATGAAGCCAACAGGATCATTGCCAATGTTACTGCTCCTAGACAGTTTCTTCAGATCCCGACTATCGAACTTCGTTCAAGGGACTATGAAGAGGAACTAAGACAACATGCAGTCTTTGAATTACATGAGGTAACGTTGACAGAATACTATAAGGTCAAGAGGATTCTTAGGGGTCTGAGATGCAACCTGAGGCCTACCATCTTCCAAGAGTACTGACCAAGAGTACTGTTGACAATTTTAACGTATCTTGAACGAGTGTTCTTTTTACATTATTCTACTCACCATTGAAACCCTTCAGAGAAAATTGATAGAATCAGCTAATAAGCTATGCAATATCAAAGAACAGATAGCTTCCGGTACCAGCATCGAAAAGTGGTCTACACTCAAGAACAAAATTTAGAAAACCATTCAGGACTTCCGCACAGCCAATGAAAAACAAAAGAGGGAGAATTTTCCAAGGGACACCGATGACTATATCCATGAGAGAGTGTATAAGTGACGTGATTTATGTTTGAATACCAACAGAGCCTACAACCGCCCAACATACCGGGGATATACATCAAGCTCAGATAGCGACAGATCCACTGGTCCATGCCATGAGCGTTTTTTAGGAAGACGTTTCCCGGGCAGAGCACCAGACAATCAACGTCCAACCAGATGGGAACAGAACAGGCATCGGTCCCGGCAAAAGAATCCTCCCCCGATCCCTGGTGACTTGAATAGCATCGTTGTCAATATTTCATCAATATTCCAGCAGAAATGGCGGTTCTGAATAAGGGCCTATCTTTCTGCCTCACAAGTGGATTTCATGCATTTACCCTAGATAAGGACTTGCATCAATTCTTTAGGAATATAAGACTGAAAACCCATTTTTCCTGTATCCCCTTTTCTCCTCCTGTATCTACATTAACTGTACTTATTTTTTCTATTAAGAATTTGGACCTACGTAATAAAAGTCCTAACTAAAGTCCACCTCGTAGGTACCATCCGGAGGAGACATATATTTCTCTTGTTTAACAAGATGTTAACAAATTTGTTAATAATGTTAAAAATAAGAAATTTATGTACTGCTGAAATCTGTCTGGAACCGAAAAGGAGGCTATTTCTAGCCTTCATAAAAACGACAGAATTGTGATAAAACCTGCCGATAAGGGAGGAGCTTTGGTTGGCATGGACAGGACAGATTATATTGAGGAAATACAGTCCCAATTGAGTGATTCTACTACATACCAACCACTAGATAAAGATCCCGGGAGCAACATTTCCATGCTCATTCAAACTACTTTAAAGAAATATCGAGAGCTGGGTATCATAGATGACAAAGCTAAATAATTTCTTACAAACCCTAACCCTGTCACGCCTGTATTCTCCACAAATGACTCCATAAAGCACTGGGATGGCCCATTGTGGCCTCTGATCTTAGAGAAGATTTTGACACCTCTGGTTAAAGCACTCGATCATTCCTACTGGATACATCAGAGTTCCTACAACAGGTTAAATCTGTTTCTCCCATACACACATCTAGACGATTGGTTACCTGGAACGTATCAAGTTTGTATACATCTACACCACATAAGGGCCTTATTCCTGCCATATAGGGCAATTCCTGCAAAGTCACCAATTTGAGGAAAACACCAGATCCTACAGGGCCCAGCAATGGAGTCTAATGCCGCACCCCACAATGCTGATATTTAGGTGACTATATTCGAGGAGACACATAAACCTTTTTTGTCCAAACCTTTCCAGTTGCGCGGCAGCACTGTGACTATGACTTCCAGTCTTCCAGAGCGCCTTCATAAGTGCTTTAGCCAACGCACCAGTGACACTCTCCAACTCCTATCTCCTGCTTCCCACTGTTTAGGTACGTTTTCTTTGTTCTTTTCCATGTCACCACTCTGATCTGAGGTTTCTTTAGTGTATTAAGACACTGACCTGAGGTTTTTTTCATTTATTTTGTACCACCATTAGGTCTACGTTTTATTGCTACCCCGGCAGACTCCCCTTATTTTCTCTACTACCTTCCTCATCACAGTCCCCCATGATCCTGTTAATTTTATGTCACTTTATATCTCGTTCACCTTTTGTCCCCCCCCTTCTTGACACTATAGCCCCATAATCTACATACCCTAACTCTAGCTTCTATTACAACTGCCTTTATACCCCTTTTCTCGTCTATATATGCATCCCATATATTTCATGTAGTAGCCTCTAGTTATCCTCCCCTCCTTTCTCCCCCTCTCTACATGTCCTTTTTGCTTTCCTATACACTTCACCTATGTGCCCCCATATGCCTTCTCGTTATGCCCCTTATCTTTATACTACATTTCTCTATTTCCCATCTTTCTTTTCTTTGTTTTCCTCTTAGTCCTCCTTGTTTCCCTACTTATGTTTTTCCTACTTTCCCTAGTCTCCTCTTTTCTCTGGTCTCTCTATTGACTTTGTGTTTCCTGTTGTGTTCTTGCTCCCTGTTCTCCCTTCTCTTTCCATCGTTCAGCCCTCTCTTCACACAAGAATATACAGAATATACCCATTTCCATCCAAGCCTTAACTTGCTGGCTGATGTCTTCAGTATTGTCACATAATCTTCTTTCCTCATGATGCTATCTATTTTGTGAAGTGTACTAGTCCCTTCTGCAACAAAACAAGCCAACAACATGATGCTGTCACCCCTGTGTCTCACAGTTGGGACGGTGTTCTTAGGCTTCCAAGCTTCTCCTTTTTCTTCCAAACGTAACAATGGTCACTATGGCCAAACAGTTTCATCATACCCCAGAACATGTCTCCAAAATTATAGGTCTTTGTTCTTGTGTGCATTTGCAAACATTAATCTGGCTTTTATATGTTTCAGAGTGGCCTTTCAGCCCATATTGATTCAGTATTTGTTTCACTATGGATAATTACACAATCTTACCAGCTTCTGCTAGTATCTTCACAAGGACTTTTGCTTTTGTTCTTGGGTGGATATGCACATGTCGGACCAAAGCATGTTCATCTCTGAAACACAGAACCCATCTCCTTCCTGAATGGTATGATTGCTGGACATTCTCCTCTTGTTTGTACTTGCGTATAATTGTTTGTACAGATGAACAAGCCCCTTCAGGTATCTGGAAATTGCTCCCAAGGATGATCCAGACCTGTGCAAGTCCACAGTTCTCTTCCTGATTTTTTTTAGACTTTCCCATGATGTTACACACAGATGCAGTGTGTTTTTGGTGTGCATAAAAAAATACATCCACAGTTGTGTCTCTAATTAAATTCAGATGTTGCCAATAAACCTATCAGAAGTTTCCAAAGACGTGACATCATCATATGGGCTGTCCCAAATTGTTTAGTAATCCTAGTGTATGTAAAATTTTGACTTTGTAGAAAGTAAAAAACATGCCTTAAAAAATTCTCTCTCTCTCTCATTATTCTGGTATTTGGCAAATATAAATAATTTTGGTTCCTAATTGATCTAAAACAGGTAAGGTTTATTCTGATTTCATGTCAGATAGTGAGAAAAACATGCCTATGTGTCTTTTTATATAGTGTATGTAAACTTCTGGTTTCATCTGTATATCCCTATACTAGGTTCTTGAGAAAGGCCGTATTGGCCCGAAACGTCAGACCATGGGCTTTCTTACTTATGTCTACTACGCCATATGGAGAGATGAATGTTCCAATTTCTGCATTTATCATGTACCTAACATGTGAATAATAAAAAAGTGATGCTTCATCATAAGGAGTGCCGAGGATTCTATTGTATTTTGTCTCTATTCCATGGATACTGACTACCACTGTGTGCCTTCAGTGGTGGCCGGTAACGCGCTGTTACTGTCATATTGCCTGTGGCCAGGATAGCGGAGACATGTATTTTCGCTCGTGTACTCCCTCTTCCTTCCCCGGCCCAGCCAGGCCACAGGAACATGTTCTTAGACAGTCGTTGATAACACTGCATTACTGGCTACCACTAAAAGCACACAGTAACCAAGGAGACAAGAAAGCAATTAAACGTGCAAAACAATAACATGCATTTTGAAAATTGCTTAAAGTAATTGGCCCTTCCAGCAGCACTTGATGTGATGGGGATACCCCTTTAAAGGGAAACTGTCACATAGGTTATGCCCCCCTAGCTGAGGGCAGCACAAGCCAGTGTCAGACCTGCTGTTTCCAGCGCTGTGCCCTTTATTCTGTAAGATGCAGTAGTTTTAGAGCATTTACCCCTCAAATCTTATTCATGAGAAGGTGTTAGCCCCGCCCATCAAAGGCTAGCCCCGCCCACTGACAGTTATTCACATAGGTTACTACCTATTCAAAGTAATAGGTTTGTCAGTTGAGGTGGGCGGGGCTAGCCTTAGTTGGACGTGGCTTGAAAAAAACTGACTCTTTGAATGACTCTTCAAATGACTCTTCTAGCTGAAAACTGCAGATTTGAGCATTAAATACACGAAAACTCCAGCATCTTACAGAGTAAGGGACACAGCGCTGGAAACAGCAGGTCTGTCACTAGCTTGTGCTGCCCTCAGCAAGGGGGGCATAATCTATGTGACAGGTTCCCTTTAAGTTTTGTCATGTTGTTACATGCAGCATCCATGGATCAGACATGTTTTTCCAGGAAATGCTTGATTGGATTGAGATCTAAGGAATATGGAGGCCAAGTAAACACCTTGAACCCAATGTGATATCCTTCAAACATTCACAGACGTTTCTCTCAGTGTAGCGAGATATATTAGATTTTCTTCTTGAAGTACATCCTGGTACCATAATTTCCTCATTTCATCAAATCAGGCCAAGTTCTTCAATCGCTCCATGGTCCAGTTCTAATGCTTATGTTCCCACTGTAGATGGCATCAGTGGTGGATGCCCTGAGACCTTTCTACCATAGTCAGCATTACATTTTCAGCTATTTGTAATATAGCACTTCTTCTGTGCTATTGAACCAGGCAGGATATTCCTTGCATTCCAAAAGCAGCAACTAGCCTTGAGTGAATCTGACCTTGTTACCTATTACTCTGCTGTACTTTATTGCACCACTATTTTGCACCAGGAAAACCCCACATGCTGTTTTGGATATGCACTGATCCATATATCAAGGCATCAGAACTAGGACCTTCCAAAGACGCCCAGTTCCTTACCTTTGCTGAATTTTCCTGCTTCCAACACGTCAACATGAAGTACTGACTGTTTACTCACCCCATGATAGATGTCAAATTAATAAGACATAGCAGAGCCTAGATATACATGGGAAGAAAAAACAAAGGACTCTACCACAAGAAGCAATAAGAAGGGATTATGCGGCAGTGTATTTGTTGTATGTTCCTGGGCCTTAACAGTGTCAGATCAGGATGTATATATGTAGTACATGGCTCCACTGTATAGTGTCAGCTCAGGAAGTATATGTGGTATATTCTCTCCTCTGTATAGTGTCAGTTCAGGATGGGTGTATGTGGTACATGGCTCCTCTGTATAGTGTCAGCTCAGGATGTGTATATGTGGTATATTCTCTCCTCTGTATAGTGTCAGTTCAGGATGTATATGTGGTATATTCTCTCCTCTATATAGCGTCAGATCAGGATGTACATGTGGTATATTCTCTCCTCTGTATAGTGTCAGATCAGGATGTATATGTGGTATATTCTCTCCTCTGTATAGTGTCAGCTCAGGATGTGTATATGTGGTATATTACCTCCTCTGTATAGTGTCAGCTCAGGATGTATATGTGGTATATTCTCTCCTCTGTATAGTGTCAGCTCAGGATGTATATGTGGTATATTCTCTCCTCTGTATAGTGTCAGATCAGGATGTGTATATGTGGTAAGTTACCTCCTGTGTATAGTATCAGCTCAGGATGTGTATATGTGGTATATTACCTCCTCTGTATAGCGTTAGCTTAGGATGTGTATCTGTGGTATATTCTCTCCTCTGTATAGTGTCAGCCCAGGATGTATATGTGGTATATTACCTCCTCTGTATAGTGTCAGCTCAGGATGTCTATATGTGGTATATTACCTCCTCTGTATAGTGTCAGCTCAGGATGTGTATATGTGGTATATTACCTCCTCTGTATAGTGTCAGCTCAGGATGTATATGTGGTATATTCTCTCCTCTGTATAGTGTCAGCTCAGGATGTATATGTGGTATATTCTCTCCTCTGTATAGTGTCAGCTCAGGATGTATATGTGGTATATTCTCTCCTCTGTATAGTGTCAGCTCAGGATGTATATATGTGGTATATTACCTCCTCTGTATAGTGTCAGCTCAGGATGTGTATATGTGGTATATTACCTCCACTGTATAGTATCAGCTCAGGAAGTGTATATGTGGTATATTCTCTCCTCTGTATAGCGTCAGCTCAGGATGTATATGTGGTATATTCTCTCCTCTGTATAGTATCAGCTCAGGATGTATATGTGGTATATTCTCTCCTCTGTATAGTATCAGCTCAGGATGTATATGTGGTATATTCTCTCCTCTGTATAGCGTCAGTCGGGAAATGTATATGTGGGTATATTTACCTTCTCTGTATAGTAATCAGCTCAGGAAAGTGTATATGTGGTATTTTCTCTCCTCTGTTTGTATCGCTAGGATGTATTGTGGTATATTACCCCCTTGTTTTGTACAACTCGGATGTGGATAGGGTTATATTACCTCCTCTGTATAGTATCAACTCAGGATGTGGATATGTGGTATATTACCTCCTCTGTATAGTATCAACTCAGGATGTGGATATGTGATATATTACCTCCTCTGTATAGTATCATCGGGGTATTATGTGGTATTTTTCCTTCCTCTGTTGGTAGCTAGATGTATATATGTGGTAATTTCTCCTCTGTATACGTAGTCAGGTGTGTTATGTGGAAAATTTCCCTCCTTGATAGTTCAGTCGGATGTCAATGTGGAATTACCTCCTCGTATATGTAGCTCAGGATGTTTATATGGGGTATATTCCCCTCCTTGTATAGGCGCTGAGGATGTGATTTGGGTATATTCTCCCTCTGTTGTGTCGCTCGGGTGTGTTTACAGGCCTTTTTAAAGTATTTGGCCCCCTTTGACTTTTAAACCCTTTTGCCACTTTAGGTTAAAATAAAGATAAAAAATTTTAATTTTTTGTGAAAATCAACAACAATGGGGGCAAATTTTGAAAAAGGAATGAAAATTTAAAGGATATTTTTAAACTTTTGTAAAAAAAAATTTAAAACTGAAAATTGGGGCGTGCGATATTATTTGGTCCCTTTACTTTCAGTGTAGCAAACTCACTCCATAAGTTCAGTGAGGATTTCTTGAATGATCCCAAGTGTTCCAAAATGACTGATGAATGATAAATTAAAATCCATCTGTGTGTAAACAAGTCTCCGTAAAATGCACCTGCTCTGTGATAGTGTCAGGTTCTTGTTTTAAAGCGCAGAGAGCATCAGAAGACGCAGGACACACCAGGACAGGTCGTAGATACTGTTGTGGAGAAGTTTATCCCAAGGAGCACTATGCAAGCGATCATATTGAAATGGAAGGAGTAACAACTACAAATCTACCAAGACCCGGCCGTCCCTCTAAACTTTCATCTCAAACAAGATGATATTTAGAGATTCCTTGGTGACTGGTATAGTGCCAGGAGACTGGCGCAAGGCAAATGTAGTTCCCATCTTCAAAAAAGGTCTAAGTCTTGCCCAGGTAAATTAATAACATTAAGTTTAACATCGTTGTGGGAAAAATTTTTGGAATGGCTCATGAGGACTATATACAGAGTATGTTGACAAACACAATATTATTAGTGATTGCCAGCATGGATTTACCTAAGGACAGAAGCTGTCAGACAAATCTGATTTTCTTTTATGAAAGGCGAGTAGAAGGCTGATATGCGGCATCTGTGGATATATGTGTATTTAGACTTTGCAAAGGCTTTTAGACACTGTCCCGCATAAGATTTGCGTTAGGTAAACTAGAATCCATTGGGTTATAGATAGACAGTGTGTAATTGGATTTAAAAACTGGCTGCTGGATCGACTCAGAGAGTGGTGGTAAATGAATCCTACTACTGAGTGGTCCCCGGTTAGAGAGTGGTTGTGCCGCAAGGGCTCAGTATTGGGGTCCTCTCTTATTTAATGTATTATTAACGATATAGTGGAAAGGGAATCATAACAGGTTTCGATTATTTTGCAGATGACACCAAGCTAATGTAGGGTTAGTGCAATCTAAGGAAGATGCTCATAAATGCAAGCAGACCTGACACACTGATTGCTTGGCATCCACTTGCAAATGGGGTTCAATGAGGAAAAAATGTAAGTTCTGCATCCTGGGCAAATAATATACAGGCATCAAATGGTCCTAGGGGGAGAAAAACAGTGAAATCGCTTGTTGAGAAAGAACTGGGCGTTCTTGTAAGATCATAAACTACAGAAACAGCATGCAATGTCAATCACTCCTCTAAGGCCAGTAAGATATTGGCGTGTATTAAAAAGGCATGACTCCCGCGGGACAAGGATGTCATTCTACCAGCTGTAACAAAGCATTGGTGCGACCTCACTTAGAATATTGCTTTAGTTCAATAATGAACTAATATTTTGGGAGAGAATTAAGAACGGAGAAGGGGCCCCCCAGTTTATAGAAGAAGATGAAATAGACTATAAGAGAGTACAAAGACGACAACCAAACTTATAAGGGGACTGGAGCATCTAGTTATGAGGCGAGGTTAGTAGAATTGAACTATTTAGTCTTGAGAAAAGAACGGCTTCGGGGGACATGATTAATTTATATAAATATATAAATGGTCCCTACAAAAAATATGGGAAAAATGTATTTCAGGTGAAGCCCCCTCAAAAAGACAAGGTGACATTCCCTTCGACTAGAGAAAAAAAGATTTAATCTCCAGAGGAAAGAGCGTTCATCACTGTAATAACTAAATCTGTTGGAATATCCTGCCTGAGGACTGGTCACAGCAGGAACTGTAGAGAGTTTCAAGAAAGGCTTAGATACCTACCTGGAACTAAAGAATATAATGCGACGTAGCTAGGTAAAATTCCTGGATCCTGGCCGGTGAGCGCTCTGGGTTCAGAAATAGGGTGTCTTATACTGGAGCAGGTTGGTTTCTTGCCTTGTGGGTTTCGGGGCAATAACCAGTGAGGCCCTGGCTTTAAGTCCGTGTCTCTCTCCCTCACCCACATTTTCCCCACCCTTGGTTGAACTCGATGGACATGTGTCCTTCTTCAACCTAATATTATACTAACTATGTAACTATTAACAATGTAACAAGGAGAAGACTGATCAGAGAATGCAGCCAAGAGGCCCATGATCACTGCTGGTGAACTAACAGAGACTACAGCTGTGGTGGAGGTCACTGTTCCCATAGACAACATCAGCGTACACTGTCACAAATCTGCCTTATGGAAGAGTGGGCAGAGAAGAAAGCCATTTCCTCAAAGATTCCATAAAAGTCAAGTTTAAAGTTTCCACAAGCCACCTTGGAGACAACAACATGTGGAAGAAGGGGCTCTGGTCAGATGAAAACCAAAAAAAATCGAAATTTTTGCCACAATGCAAAATGATATGTTTTATATTTGGTGTAAAAGCAACACAGCTCATCACCCTGAACACACCATCCCCACTGTCACACATGTGGGGGGCACCATCATGGTTTGGGCTTTCTTCAGCATGGGACAGGGAAGATGGTTAAAATTGATGGGAAGATGGAAGGAGAAAAAAATACGGACCAATCCTGGAAGAAAACCCTGTTGGAGATCTGCAAAAGACTGGGACGGAGATTTTATCTTCCAACAATACAATATCCAAAACATAAAGCAAAATCTACAATGGAAGGTTAACAAATAAACGTATCCAGTGTTAGAGTGGCCAAGTCACAGTCCAACCTGAATCCAATCGAGAATCTGGTGGAAAGAGCTGAAAGACTGCTGTACACAAACCACTCTCCATCCAACTCACTGAGCTCCAGCTTGTTTTTCCCAAAGGAAGAATGAAGCAAGAATTTCATCTCTCGATGTGCAAAACTGATAGATACATACCCAATCGACTTGCATGCTGTAATCGCAGCAAAAGGTGGCGCTACAAAGTACTAACTTACGGGGGATGAATAATATTGCACACTGCACTTTTCAGTTTGTTTTTTTTTGTTTTTGTTTTTTTTTACAAAAGTTTAAAATATCCAATAAATTTCGTTCCACTTCACAATTGTGTCCCACTTGTTGATTCTTCACAATAAAAAATAAATTTTATATCTTTGTATGAAGCCTGAAATTGTGGCAAAAGGTTGAAAGTTAAAGGGGGCCGAATACTTTCGCAAAGCACTATATGTGGTATATGTCTCCTGTGTATAGTATCAGCTCAGTATGTGTATGTGGTACATGGCTCCTCTGTATGGTGTCAGGCCAGGATGCATATGTGGTATATTCTCTCCTCTGTATAGTGTCAGTTCAGGATGTGTGTATATGGTATATTCTCTCCGTAGTACAGTGTTAGCTCAGGATGTATATTTGGTATATGTCTCCTCTGTATAGTGTCAGCTTAGAATGTATATGTGGTATATCCTCTCCTCTGTATAGTGTCAGCTTAGAATGTATATGTGGTATATGGCTCCACTGTATAGTGTAAGCCCAGGATATATATGTTGTATAATACCTCCTCTGTATAGTGTCAGCTCAGGATGTATATGTGGTACATGGCTCCTGTGTACAGTGTCAGTTCAGGATGTGTATATGTGCTATTTGGCTCCTCTGTATAGTGTCAGCCCAGGATGTGTATATGTGGTATATTCTATACTCTGTATAGTGTCAGCCCAGGATGTATATGTGGTATATTACCTCCTCTGTATAGTGTCAGCTCAGGATGTGTATTTGTGGTATATTCTCTACTCTGTATAGTGTCAGCCCAGGATGTATATGTGGTATATTCTCTCCTCTGTATAGTGTCAGTTCAGGATGTATATGTGGTATATTCTCTCCTCTGTATAGTGTCAGCTCAGGATGTGTATATGTGGTATATTCTTTCCTCTTTATAGTGTCAGTTCACGATGTGTGTATGTGGTATATTCTCTCCTCTGTACAGTGTGGATTAAGGATGTGTGTTTTGGTATACTTTCTCCTCTGTATATTGTCAGTTCAGAATGTATATGTGGTACATGGCTCCTGTGTACAGTGTCAGTTCAGGATGTGTATATGTGGTATATTCTCTCCTCTGTATAGTGTCAGCTCAGGATGTATATGTGGTATATGGCTCCTCTGTATAGTGTCAGCTCAGGATGTATATGTAGTACATGGCTCCTGTGTACAGTGTCAGTTTTTTTTTCAGGATGTGTGGTATGTTGGTAATATTCCTCTCCCTGTAAGTGGTCAGCTCAGATGTATATATGTGGTATATTCTCTCCTCTGTATAGTGTCAGTTCAGGATGTGTGTATGTGGTATATTATCTCCTCTGTATAGTATCAGACCAGGATGTATATATAAGGTATAGGGCTCCTCTGTATAGTGTCAGTTCAGGATTTATATGTGGTACATGGCTCCTCTGTATAATGTCAATTCAGGATGTGTATATGTGGTATATTCTTTCCTCTGTATAGTGTCAGCCCAGGATGTGTATATGTGGTATATGGCTCCTCTGTTTACTGTCAGCTCAGGATGTATATGGAGTACATGGCTCCTCTGTATAGTGTCAGTTCAGGATGTATATGTGGTATATGGCTCCTCTGCATAGTATCAGCTCAGGATGTGTATATGTGGTATATTCTCTCCTCTGTATATTTTCAGCCCCGGATGTATATGTGGCATATTCTCTCCTCTGTATAGTGTCAGTTCAGGATGTGTATACGTGATATATTCTCTCCTCCATATAGTTTCAGATCAGGATGTGTATATGTCGTATATTCTCTCCTCTGTATAGCTTCAGATCAGGATGTGTATATGTGGTTTATTCTCTCCACTGTATAGTGTCAGCTCAGGATGTATATATGTGGTATATTCTCTCCTCTGTATAGTGTCAGGATGTGTATATGTGGTTTATTCTCTCCTCTGTATAGTGTCATCTCATGATGTATATGTGGTTTATGGCTCCTCTGTATAGTGTCAGCTCTGGATGTGTATATGTGGTACATGGCTCCTCTGTATAGTGTCAGCTCAGGATGTGTATATGTGGTACATGGCTCCTCTGTATAGCGTCAGTTCAGGATGTATATGTGGTATATTCTCTCCTCTGTATAGTGTCAGCTCTGGATGTGTATATGTGGTATATTACCTCCTCTGTATAGTGTCAGCTCAGGGGGAAGGGGGATTATATGGTGGTTTATTCTCTCCTCTGTATAGTGTCAGCCCAGGATGTATATGTGGTATGTTCTCTCCTCTGTATAGTGTCAGATCAGGATGTATATGTGGTATATTCTCTCCTCTGTATAGTGTCAGCTCAGGATGTATAAGTGTTATACTACCTCCTCTATATAGTGTCAGTTCAGGATGTGTATATGTGGTATATTACCTCCTCTATATAGTATCAGCCCAGGATGTATATATGTGGTACATGGCTCCTCTGTATAATGTCAGTTCAGGATGTGTATATGTGGTATATGGCTCCTCTGTACAGTGTCAGCCCAGGATGTGTATATGTGGTATATGGCTCTTTTGTATAGTGTCAGCTGAGGATGTATATGTGGTATATTCTCTCCTCTGTATAGTGTCAGCTCAGGATGTATATGTGGTATATTCTCTCCTCTGTATAGTGTCAACTACAGATGTGTATATGTGGTATATTCGCTCTTCTGTATAGTATCAGCCCAGGATGTGTGTATGTGGTATATTCTCTACTCTGTAGAGTGTCAGCTCAGGATGTGTATATGTGGTATATGGCTCCTCTGTATAGTGTCAGCGCAGGATGTGTATATGTGGTATATGGCTCCTCTGTATAGTATCAGCCCAGGATGTATATATGTGGTATATGGCTCCTGTGTATAGTGTCAGTCAAGGATGTGTATACGTGGTATATTCTCTCCTCTGTATAGTGTCAGATCAGGATGTATATATGTGGTATATTCTCTCCTCTGTATAGTGTCAGCTACGGATGTGTATATGTGGTATATTCTCTCTTCTGTATAGTATCAGCCCAGGATGTGTGTATGTGGTACATGGCTCCTCTTTATAGTATCAGTTTAGGATGTGTATATGTGGTATTTGGCTCCTTTGTATAGTGTAAGCTCAGGATGTATATGTGGTACATGACTTCTCTGTATATTATCAGCTCAGGATGTGTATATGTGGTATATTACCTCTTCTGTATAGTGTCAGCCCAGGATGTGTATATGTGGAATATTCTCTCCTCTGTATAGTGTCAGGATGTATATGTGGTATATTCTCTCCTCTGTATAGTGTAAGGATGGTCTTATGTAGGTAATTCTCTCCTCTGTATAGTGTCAGATGTGTATATGGTATATTACTCTCCTCAGTATAGTGTCAGGATTGTATATGGGTATAGTCTCTCCTATGTATAGTATCAGCTAGATAGTGAATGTGGTATATTCTCTCCTCTGTATAGTATCAGCTCAGGATGTATATGTGGTATATTCTCTCCTCTGTATAGTATCATCTCAGGATGTATATATGTGGTATATTACCTCCTCTGTATAGCGTCAGCTGAGGATGTGTAGATGTGGTATATTCTCTCCTCTGTATAGTATCAGCTCAGATGGATTTGTGTATATTCCCCTCCTCTGTTATAGTAATCAGCTCAGGATGTATATGTGGTATATTACCTCCTCTGTATAGAATCAGCTCAGGATGTATATATGTGGTATATTCTCTCCTCTGTAAAATATTATCAGCTCAGGATGTAAATTGGTATATCCTTCGCCTCGTATAGTATACTCAGGATGTATATGTGGTATACTCTCTCCTCTGTATAGTATCAGCTCAGGATGTACATGTGGTATATTACTCCTCTGTATAGTGTCAGCTCAGGATGTATATGTGGTATATTCTCTCTTCTGTATAGTATCAGCTCAGGATGTATATGTGGTATATTCTCTCCTCTGTATATTACAGCTCAGGATGTATATGTGTTATACTCCTCCTCCTCTGTATAGTAATCAGCTCAGGATGTATTATGTGGTAATAATTCTCTCCTCTGTATAGTTGTCAGCTCAGGATGTATATTGGTATATTCTCTCCTCTTATAGTATCAGCTCAGGATTTAAAATGTGTATATTCTATCCTCGTATAACGCATCAGCTCAGGAAGTATATATGTGGTAAATTAAACCTCCTCTGTATAGCGTCAGCTGAGGAATGTGTTATTAAGTGGTATAATTCTCGACTCCTCGTTGTACTAGTCACATCAGCTCACAATGTATAAAGCGTGCGTACATACTCTCAATCCTCTGTATAGTTATCACTCAGGATGTTATTAACAGTGGTTATATTCTCCTCTAGCCTCGTATAGTGCGTCAGACATCCAGGATGTATAAGTGCGTATATTACACCTCCTCATCTATATAATCCGATATCAGACTCAGAGATGTCATATATAGTGGTGCATGCGATTCCTCACTCTGTTATACAGTGACAGCCAAAGTAAGTGAATATGTTGTATATTCTCTCCTCTGTATAGTGTCAAGATCAGGATGTATTTGGGTATATTCTCTCCTCTGTGATATTACAATCAGCTTCAGGAAGTATATAGTGAACTGACAATATGGCTCCTCTGCAATAGTGTCAGCAACTCACGATATGTGGATATTAATCGTGATACTATAACCAATACACACTGTCTACGCTGGTGTCAGGTCCGTCTAGGATGTGTATAGTTGGTAAAAGTTACCTCCCCTGTTTAGTACACAGCCGACTATGATGTGGTTCTATACATTACCACACCTCTGTATCAGGTATTCCCAACTCAGAGATGTAGCGACGAGAGATTTCAGGTATATTCTCTCCCGAGTTATATGTACACAGCGATGTGTAGACTGTGGGCGTATAATCTCTCTCTACGTATATGTCGTTCAGATGTATATGTGGTGATATTCTCTCCTCTGTCATAGTCGTCACTTACATCGCGGGACTTGTACTATGTTTCTACATATTCTCCTTCCTCTGTATCGCGTCACAGATGCGAGGTCGTGTATATCGTGAGTATCTATTTCTCTCCTCTGTATAGTAATCACGTCTGCGCGTGTGCGATGAGCGTATCGTGTGGCGTATATGGCTATCCCTCCTGTACAGTGTCAACATCTCGGCATGTTATAATGTTTGTATATTCTATCCTCACACAAAGATATCCTGTCCAGCCCACACAGATGACATTGGTACATGGGTATATTCTCTCACTCTGTTATATAGTGGTCAGGATCATGGTTACATAATGTCATTATGGTTCGCTCCTCGTGTATAGTGTCAAGCTCCTGGATGTATACTGCATCTGGGTACAATCACTCGTCTCTCTCTCCTCTGTAATTAATGGGCAGCTACAGGATGTATACTGTGGAATCTCCTCTCCTCTGTATAGTATCAGCTCAGATGTATATGTGGTAATATTCTCCTCCACTGTATAGTGTCAGCTCAGGCTGTATATGTGGTAGATTCTCTCCTCTGTATAGTATCAGCTCAGGATGTATATGTGGTATATTCTATCCTCTGTATAGCATCAGCTCAGGATGTATATATGTGGTATATTACCTCCTCTGTATAGCGTCAGCTGAGGATGTGTATATGTGGTATATTCTCTCCTCTGTATAGTATCAGCTCAGGATGTATATGTGGTATATTCTCTCCTCTGTATAGTATCAGCTCAGGATGTATATGTGGTATATTCTCTCCTCTGTATAGTGTCAGCTCAAGATGAAGTGGTATATTCTCTCCTGCTGCATAGTATCAAGCTCAGATGTATATGTTATACTCTCTTCCTCTGTATAGTATCAGCTCAGGATGTAAATATGTGGTAGAACTCTCCACTGTAATACCGTCAGCTCAGGATGATATGTGTATTATTCTCTTCCTACTGTATAGTGTCAGCTCAGGATGTATATGTAGTAAATTCTCTCCTCCTGTATAGATCATCTCAGATTTTATATGTGGGTATATTCGTCTCTCTGTATAGTATCAGCTCAGGATGTATATATGTGGTATGTGGCTCCTCTGTATAGTATCAGCTCAGGATGTGTATGTGGTATACTCTCTCCTCTGTATAGTGTCAGCTCAGGATGTATATATGTGGTATATTCTCTCCTCTGTATAGTGGTCCAGAATGTTGTATATGGGTATATTCTCTCCTCTAGTAATAGTGTCAGTTCAGATGTATAGTGGTATATTCTCTCCTCTGTCTAGTGTCAGCTCAGGATGTATATGTGGTATATTCTCTCCTCTGTATAGTGTCAGATCAGGATGTATATGTGGTATATTCTCTCCTCTGTATAGTATCAGCTCAGGATGTATATATGTGGTATGTGGCTCCTCTGTATAGTGTCAGCTCAGGATGTATATGTGGTATATTATCTCCTCTGTAGAGCGTCAGCGCAGGATGGATATATGTGGTATATTACCTCCCTGTATATGTCAGCTCAGATTGTATATGTGGTATATTACCTCCTCGAAAGTATCCGCTCAGGATGAATATATGTTGTATATTATCTCCTCTATATAGTGGTCAGTGATGTGTATATATATTGTATATTCTCTCCTCTGTATAGTGTCAGCTCAGATGTATAGTGAGTATATTCTCTCCTCTGTATAGTGTCAGGATGTGTATATGTGGTATATTCTCTCCTCTGTATAGTGTCAGATCAGGATGTATATGTGGTATATTCTCTCCTCTGTATAGTATCAGCTCAGGATGTATATGTGGTATATTCTCTCCTCTGTATAGTGTCAGCTCAGGATGTGTATATGTGGTATATTCTCTCCTCTGTATAGTATCAGCTCAGGATGTATATGTGGTATATTCTCTCCTCTGTATAGTGTCAGCTCAGGATGTATATGTGGTATATTCTCTCCTCTGTATAGTGTCAGGATGTGTATATGTGGTATATTCTCTCCTCTGTATAGTAATCAGCTCCAGGATTGTATATGTGGTATATTACCTCCTCTGTATAGTATCAACTCAGGATGTATATGTGGTATATTACCTCCTCTGTATAGTATCAGCTCAGGATGTATATATGTGGTATATTCTCTCCTCTGTATAGTGTCAGGATGTGTATATGTGGTATATTCTCTCCTCTGTATATGTTCAGATCAGATGTATATGTGGTATATTCCTCTCCTCTGTATAGTGTCAGGATTGTGTATATTGGTGTATATTCACGTCCTAGTATAGTGTCAAGCTCAGGATGAATATGTGGTATATTCTCTACTAGCTGTATAGTGTCACTCAGGATGTAATTTAAAAAATCTTGTGAGGGGGTGGAAGTTCTCCTACACTGTAATAGTGTCAGCTCAGGATGTATAAGTGGTATATTCTCTTCCTCTTATAGGTGTCAGAACAGGATGTAAATGTGTATATGCTCTCCTCTGTATAGTGTCAATCAGGATGTATATGTGGTATATTCCCTCTCCTTGCGAGTGAGCGAGCGTGAGTGACGCAGAGGTTGTATATGTGGTATATTCTCTCCTCTGTATAGTGTCAGATCAGGATGTATATGTGGTATATTCTCTCCTCTATATACTGTCAGCCCAGGATGTATATGTGGTATATTCTCTCCTCTGTATAGTGTCAGGATGTGTATATGTGGTATATTCTCTCCTCTGTATAGTGTCAGATCAGGATGTATATGTGGTATATTCTTTCCTCTGTATAGTGCCAGGATGTGTATGTGGTATATTCTCTCCTCTGTATAGTGTCAGTTCAGGATGTATATATGGTATATTCTCTCCTCTGTATAGTATCAGCTCAGGATGTGTATGTGGTATATTCTCTCCTCTATATACTGTCAGCCCAGGATGTACATGTGGTATATTCTCTCCTCTGTATAGTGTCAGGATGTGTATATGTGGTATATTCTCTCCTCTGTATAGTATCAGCTCAGGATGTATATGTGGTATATTCTCTCCTCTGTATAGTATCAGCTCAGGATGTATATGTGGTATATTCTCTCCTCTGTATAGTATCAGCTCAGGATGTGTATGTGGTATATTCTCTCCTCTGTATAGTGTCAGCTCAGGATGTATATGTGGTATATTCTCTCCTCTGTATAGTGTCAGCTCAGGATGTATATGTGGTATACTCTCTCCTCTGTATAGTATCGCTCCAGGATTGGTAGTGGTATACTCCTCTCCTCTGTATAGTGTCAGCTCCAGGATGTGTATGTGGTATACCCTCCCTCGTATAGTGGTCAGCTCAGGATGTATAAGTGGTAATTCTCCCTCTGTATAAATCAGCTCAGGATGGAATATGTGGTATATTCTCTTCCCTCTGTATAGTGTCAGCTCAGGATGTGTATGTGGTATATTCTCTCCTCTGTATAGTGTCAGCTCAGTATGTATATGTGGTAATATTCTCTCCTCTGTATATAATAAGCTCAGGATGTATATGAGGTATACACTCTCATCTGTATAGTGTCAGCTCAGGATGGACTGTATGTGTATTACTCTCTCCTCTGTAAGTTCAGCTTTTCAGGATGGATATGTGGTATAATCTCTCCTCTGTAATATACCACTCAGGATGTATATGTGGTATATTCTCTCCTCTTATAGTGTCAGATCAGGATTTGTATAGTGGTATAATTCTCTCCTCTGTATAGTGTCAATCATAGATGTGTTTGGTATATTCTCTCCTCTGTATAGTGTCAGTTGATGATGTTTTTGTGTTATATTATCTCCTCTGTATTGTGTCTGCTCTGGATGTGTATATGTGTTATATTCTTTCCTCTGTATAGTGCCAGGATGTGTATGTGGTATATTCTCTCCTCTGTATAGTGTCAGTTCAGGATGTATATATGGTATATTCTCTCCTCTGAGATATGACAGCTCAGGATGTATATTGGTGTATATTCTCACCTCGTATAAGTATCAGCTCAGGATGTGTATATGTGTATATCTCTCTCTGATATGTCAGCTCAGGGATGTTATTGTGGTATATTCTCTCCTCTGTATATGTCACTCAGGATTGATATGTGGTATATTCTCTCCTCTGAATATACAGCTCGGATGTTTATTGGTATACTCGCTCCTCTTTATAGTTTCAGCACAGGGCACAGTGTATGTGGTATACTTCTCTCCTCTGTATAGTCTGTCTGCTCACAGGATGTATATGTGGCTACTCTACTCCTCTGTAAGTACAACCTCTCTCAGGATACACACAGGAAACGTGGTATATTTCTCATCCTCTATATACTGATCCAGCCCAAGAACACTGTTACTTGTGGTACTATTCTCTCCTCTCGTATATGTCAGGCCCATGTGGATAATGATTGGTATATTCTCTCCTCTGTATAGTGTCAGCTCCGGATGTATAGGGTGGTATATTCCTCTCTCTGTATAGTTATCAAGCTCAGATGTATAGTGGTATATTCCTCCTCTGTACGTATCAGACTCAGGATGTACATGTGGTATATTCTCTCCTCTGTATAGTGTCAGGATGTGTATATGTGGTATATTCTCTCCTCTGTATAGTATCAGCTCAGGATGTATATGTGGTATACTCTCTCCTCTGTATACTGTCAGCCCAGGATGTATATGTGGTATATTCTCTCCTCTGTACAGTATCAGATCAGGATGTGTATGTGGTATACTCTCTCCTCTGTATACTGTCAGTCCAGCATGTATATGTGGTATATTCTCTCCTCTGTACAGTATCAGTTCAGGATGTATATGTGGTATATTCTCTCCTCTGTACAGTATCAGTTCAGGATGTATATGTGGTATTATTTCCTTCTCCTCTGTACAGTATCAGTTCAGGATGTATATGTTGGTAAAATCCTCTCCTCTTTATAGTATCAGCTCAGGATGTGTATTAGGTATATTCACTCCTCGTATAGTGTCAGAGCAGGATGTATATATGGTATATTCTCTCCCTCAGTATAGTAGCAGGGATGTGTAATGTGGTATATTCTCTCCTCTGTATAGTATCAGCTCGGATGTATATGTGGAATATCTCTCCTCTGTATATATCAGCTCATGATGTATATGTGGTATAGTTCTCTCCTCTGTAACTGTCAGCTCAGGATGTTATATGTGGTATACTTCTCTCCTCTGTATAGTAAGCTCAGGATTGTATATGTTGGTAAATTCTCTCCTCTGTATAGTGTCATTCAGGAAGGTAAAAAAAAAAAAAATTATGTTGTATATTCTCTCCTCTGTACAGTATCAGCTCAGATGTATATGTGGTATATTCTCTCCTCTGTATAGTATCAGCCTCAGGATGAATAGTGGTATATTCCTCTCCTCCTTTATAGCATCAGCTCCAGGATGTATATGTGGGGTATATTCTCTCCTCTGTTATATGTCAGGATGTGTAAATGTGGTTATATTCTCTCCTCTGTATAGTGTCCACTCAGTAAGTATATGTGGTATATTCTCTCCTCTGTATAGTAATCACTCAGATGTATATGTGGTATATTCACTCTCTGTATAGCGTCAGCTCAGGATGTCTATATGTGGTATATTACCTCCTCTGTATAGTATCAGCTCAGGATGTATATGTGGTATATTCTCTCCTCTGTATAGTGTCAGCTCAGGATGTATATTGTGGTATTTCTCTCCACTGTAATAGTGTTTCAGCTCAGGTCTATATGTGGTATATTCTCTCCTCTGTATAGCGTCAGCTCAGATTGTAATAATGTGGAATATTCTCTCCCTCTGTAAATAGTATCAGCTCAGGAGTGTATATGTGGTATATTCTCTCCTCTGTACAAGTATCCAGACTCAGAGTAGATTGTGGTATATTCTCTCCTCTGAATAGTATCAGCTCAGGAGTATATGTGTGGTATATTCTCTCCTCTGTAATACTGTCAGCTCAGATGTATATGTGTTATATTCACTCCTCTGTAAAGTATCAGCACGAGAAGTAAAAGTATGTAAAATTCTCTCCTCTGAAAAGTGTCCACGTTCAGGATGTAAACTGTGGTATAATCTCTCCTCTGTACAGTATCAGCTCAAGGATGTTATATGTGGTAAATTCTCTCCTCTGTATATAACAGCATCAGGTGTAAGATAAAGAGTTGTATATTTCCTCACCTCTGTATAGCATCAGCTCAGGATGTTTCTGTGGTATATCTCTCCTCTGTATAGTGTCCAGGATGTGTATCATGTGCAGCACACACACTTCCCGAGCGAGTGAGAGAGCGTATGAGCGCGTCTTCTCAGTATGTATACACAGTCTATATATCTCTCTCTCTCACTCCCGTGTAAACAGTACAGTCTCTCAGGTATGGTAATAAGTGTTATATTTTCTCTCCTCTGTATAGCGACAGCTCAGGATGTCTATATTGGTATATTACATCCCCTGTATTAGTATCAGCATCACAGCAATGCGTATATGTTGGTAAATTCTCTCCTCTGTATAGTGGTCAGTTAGATGTACTCAGCCATCGTTGGTCATAATTCTCTCCTCTGTACAGTATCTCTCAGGATGTATATGTGGGTAATATTCTCTCCTCTGTATAGTATCGCTCAGATTATATGTAGGTATATTCTCTCCTCTGTATAGCATCAGCTCAGATGTATATTGGTATACTTCTCTCCTCTGTATAGTGTCAGATGTGTATATGTTGGTATATTCTCTCCTCTGTATAGTGTCACTCCAGGATGTATATGTGGTAATTCGCTCTCCTCTGATATGTCAGTTCAGGATGTATATTGGTATAATTCCTCTTCCTCGTACATAAATCAGCTCAGGATGTATATGTGGTATATTCTCTCCTCTGTATAGTATCACTCAGTAAATGATATATGTGTAATATACTCTCCTTCGTACAGTATCAGCTCAGGATGTATATGTGGTATATTCTCTCCTCTGTTTAGAGTCAGCTCAGGATGTCTATATGTGGTATATTACCTCCTCTGTATAGTATCAGCTCATGATTAATATGTGGTATATTCCTCTCCCTCAGTATAGTGTCCAGCTCAGGATGTGTATGTGGTATATTCTCTCCTCTGTACAGTGTCAGTTCAGGATGTATATATGGTATATTCCTCTCCTCTGTATGTGTCAGCTCAGGATGTATATGTGGTATATTCTCTCCTCTGTAGTAGTATCACTCACATGTAATGTGGAATATTCTCTCCTCTGTATAGTAATCACTCGGATGTATATGTGGTAATATCTCTCCTCTGTATAGTATCATGCTCAGGAAGATATGTGGTAATATCTCTCCTCTGTATAGTATCAGCTCAGGATGTATAATGTGTATACATCTCTCCTCTGTATAGTATCGCTCAGGATGTTATACTGTTTGTATATCTCTCCTCTGTATAGTATCAGCTCAGGATGTATATGTGGTATATTCTCTCCTCTGTATAGTATCAGCTCACGATGTATATGTGGTATATTCTCTCCTCTGTATAGTGTCAGCTCAGGATGTATATGTGGTACATGGCTCCTCTGTATAGTATCAGCTCAGGATGTATATGTGGTATATTCTCTCCTCTGTATAGTATCAGCTCAGGATGTATATGTGGTATATTACCTCCTCTGTATAGTGTCAGTTCAGGATGTATATGTGGTATATTCTCTCCTCTGTATAGTATCAGCTCAGGATGTATATGTGGTATACTCTCTCCTCTGTATAGTATCAGCTCAGGATGTGTATGTGGTATATTCTCTCCTCTGTATAGTGTCAGCTCAGGATGTATATATGTGGTATATTCTCTCCTCTGTATAGTATCAGCTCAGGATGTATATGTGGTATATTCTCTCCTCTGTATAGTATCAGCTCAGGATGTATATGTGGTATATTCTCTCCTCTGTATAGTATCAGCTCAGGATGTATATGTGGTATATTCTCTCCTCTGTATAGCGTCAGCTCAGGATGTATATATGTGGTATATTCTCTCCTCTGTATAGTATCAGCTCAGGATGTATATGTGGTATATTCTCTCCTCTGTATAGTATCAGCTCAGGATGTATATGTGGTATATTCTCTCCTCTATATACTGTCAGCGCAGGATGTGGCTCCTGTGTACAGTGTCAGGATGTGTATTCCTACCTGTATGTAGTGGCCGTGTGATGTATACAGTTGTGCCGTGCACGTCGCCGGCAGCACTGCCATGTGATGGAGCATGATGAAGCAGGCGGCTCCGTTACCTGCTCGGGCCCTTGGAAGCAGATCTTGCAGGTCGGCGGGCTCGGGGTGTCGCTGCTCTGCACACTGTCCGAGTCGGTCCTGGTGTCCGGGTGATCCGCCTGCTCTTCCTCGGGCTCCTGCTTCCCATCCCCCGGCTTGTCCTCAGCCTTGTCAGCCGCTCGCTCCTCCTGCATGCCGGCGGCAGAGGGCAGGTGCCCCGGAGAAGGTGTGTGCGGCGGCTCCGTGCTGCTGCGGGGTCACTGTGTGTCCGGCTCCATCACTGGAAGAGGCTGCACCTCATCTGCTGGAGACACGAGGAGGAGGAGACTGACACTCGCCAGTAATCACACGCTGCCTGCCGCTGTGCCGCCCTAGACGTGCAGAGCCCTGTGCAAGGGTGACCGGGCTCTGCAATCTACACCCGCCTTCTATAGCCCCCTGTACTGGTGACCCGGCTCTGCAGTCTACACCCGCCTTCTATAGCCCCCTGTACTGGTGACCCGGCTCTGCAATCTACACCCGCCTTCTATAGCCCCCTGTCCTGGTGACCGGGCTCTGCAGTCTACACCCGCCTTCTATAGCCCCCTGTCCTGGTGACCCGGCTCTGCAGTCTACACCCGCCTTCTATAGCCCCCTGTCCTGGTGACCCGGCTCTGCAGTCTACACCCGCCTCGTAAAGCCCCCTGTACTGGTGACCCGGCTCTGCAGTCTACACCCGCCTTCTACAGCCCCCTGTACTGGTGACCCGGCTCTGCAGTCTACACCCGCCTCGTAAAGCCCCCTGTACTGGTGACCCGGCTCTGTGCAGGCTCTGCAGTCTACACCCGCCTTCTATAGCCCCCTGTCCTGGTGACCGGGCTCTGCAATCTACACCCGCCTTCTATAGCCCCCTGTCCTGGTGACCCGGCTCTGCAGTCTACACCCGCCTTCTATAGCCCCCTGTCCTGGTGACCCGGCTCTGTGCAGGCTCTGCAATCTACACCCGCCTCCTATAGCCCCCTGTACTGGTGACCCGGCTCTGCAGTCTACACCCGACTTCTATAGCCCCCTGTCCTGGTGACCCGGCTCTGCAGTCTACACCCGCCTTCTATAGCCCCCTGTCCTGGTGACCCGGCTCTGCAGTCTACACCCGCCTCGTAAAGCCCCCTGTACTGGTGACCCGGCTCTGCAGTCTACACCCGCCTCGTAAAGCCCCCTGTACTGGTGACCCGGCTCTGCAGTCTACACCCGCCTTCTATAGCCCCCTGTACTGGTGACCCGGCTCTGTGCAGGCTCTGCAGTCTACACCCGCCTTCTATAGCCCCCTGTACTGGTGACCCGGCTCTGCAGTCTACACCCGCCTTCTATAGCCCCCGGTACTGGTGACCCGGCTCTGCAATCTACACCCGCCTCGTAGAGCCCCCTGTACTGGTGACCCGGCTCTGCAGTCTACACCCCACTGTACTGGTGACCCGGCTCTGTACATTACATACTCTGCAGTCTACACCCGCTTCCGATAGCCCCGTATACTGGTGACCCGGCTCTGTACAATACACACTCTGCAGTCTACACCCGCCTCCTAAAGCTGGTAATACTAGCCCCTGCCTGCCCGGGAGCCGCCCTATAGATGTATAGCCCTGTGTACTGGTGACCCGGCTCTGCAGTGGAGCTAATACCGGCTCCCCGGCTGCTGTGTGACAGATATCAGGGAGATGTCCCCTCCGCCCCCGCATGATCACAGCCATACACTGCAGGATTACCATATGATACGACCCTCCCCCACATCTATCCGGTAAACTATCGCCATCAATCTACATACCGGACTACCAGCGGGGAGTACCGCGGGGGCGTGTCTCTAACCGTCACTGGCACTGACGTCATCAGCTGGGCCAGCAGCCAGTCAGTCGTTAGAGATAGTAGACGCCACTGGATGTTACTATGTTACCGCTATGAGACAGATCTCCTCATGTATCTAATGTCTTCCTAGTTGTAACCAATACTAGTCTGGCTTTGTCACCTGATAAAGCCTGTCATCCAGCTTGAGGCAGAAATTCACCTCTTATTTTTATAGTTAATACACAGGAAAGGGCTCCAGCCCTGCCCCCAACCTGGTAGAGCTCTAGTCCAATAGTGAGACCACTGCAGTGGTTTGTGCTGGGCTGTCAATGACCTTTCAGCCTTTTTGTACTTAGGCTTCAGACAGGCTTAAGGTGTTTCAGACATATGACAGGAAGCTGTAGCTGTTTCCTGCCTGGTGCAATTATCTCTGAAGCCCTGGATCCCTTAGATCCATCACTGAGCAGTGACAAGTTCTTTATAGCTACAAAGTGCGGGAGAGGAGGGAGCATATATATATATATATATATATATATATATATATATATATATATATATATATATATATATATATATATATATATATATATATACACACACACAGTTATAAGAAAAAAATAGCTCACAACTCCTATCTACCAGGCACATGGAAAACGAATACAAAACCAGAAAACATTTCCAGCAATCCCTGTAAATAAGTATAAAAGTCTTCTTTATTGAGTATCCAAAAGCTTATGGCATGATGGCACAGGAGAAAGTAGCTGACGCGTTTCGAGTGTTAACTCTTAGGCTATGTTCACACGGCTTATTTTGGGACGGATTTCGTTCCGTATTACGCGCCGTACTGCGCAAAATACGGCTGGAATCCGTCCCATTCATTGCGGTAATCCACAGTTCTCATAGAGAACATGCACATTATCCTGGCGGGATATGCACTGTAGATAATGAATGTCTATGGGGCCAGTAAGCTGCCGCCCCCCTGCCCCGCCCCTGCTCCGGAGCACACACCGTAATTGTGGGTGAAATCCGTCCCGCAATTACGCCGTGAATAAGCCATGTGAACATAGCCTAAGGCATAGTATGAATGCACAGCACAATGCAGGGTATATATAGGACCACACTAATGCCAATAATACTGATTCAACTTACCTGATCACCACTCCACTAACGCATGCATTCTCCAAGGGTTCCACCATCTCGCTGCTGCCCTGGCTTAGCGTATGAAGATGACCTAATACGACGTGTCATCCCCCAAAATTGATGGGGGGACGATTGGTTGCCTCATGTAGGCTTCTGTAGCTGCCATGTATGTACACCCTATCATAGGCAGGGTGAAATAGGTTATGTAGGTGTAATAAACAACAGTACTGCTGTATACAGGACAAGGAATTGTTCCCACTAGTGGTCATGAATCCTTAGGGCGTCATCTAACGGCACAGGACAAATACCTATTTGTCCTGTTTTGCGGCCGTCCCCCCAGCCGCAGGGTGGGGCGCATTTTCTCCACAATGAGCGGAGAAAAGCCCTCCCCCTTCACATTGGCTTGCACAGATTTCGTCCGGAAACCGGACGGAAGATTGTGCTAGCACAATGTTTTCCGGCCGGACCGCCGGACGGAAAAACCGCTGGACGGAAAACCCATGCAGTGGGGACTGCTGCACGGGTTTTCCATAGAACACCATTGTGCTCATTTTCGGGCATTTTTTCAGGCGGTCTGAAAAACCGCAAACCGGCTGAAATACCAACAGAAAACCCGTACCGTGGGGACATGCCCTAAGGGGACTAAGTATTAGGGCAAGTTCACACGGCTTATTGCCGACGTAATTGCGGGGACGGATTTCGCCCCGCAAGGACGCCGGCTGCCGTGCAGCGGGGGCGCGGGGCGGCAGCTCGTCGGCCCCCATCGACACTCATTATTCACGGCGCGTACACGCCGTAAATAATTGACATGTCACTTTCTCACCGCTCTGCGTATTCGCCGAGCGGGCAGAGGAGACGGAATCCATAGTTCTCTATGAGAACTGTGAATTACCATAATGACAGAGATGGATTTCAGCCGGACTGCAGCGCCCAAATCAGTGCCCAAATCAGCCGTGTGAATGAGCCCTTAAAGTAATAAATAAATAAATATTAAAAGTTTAAATCACCCTCCTTTTGCCATTTTGAAAACAAAAAAATATAGTTAAACATAATTGGTATCATCGCCTTCCTAAAAGTCAAATCTGTTTAAATATAACATCATTTATCCTATGCCCTGAACACCGTAGAAGAAAAAAAAATTCCAAACGCCAAAACTGGAGGATTTTTTGAAATTTCATGTACCCCAAAAAATTGCAATAAAAAGTGATCAAAAAGTCGTATGTGTCCGTAAACGGTACTAATATAAACTAGACTTCAGCCCTTTTTTTCCTCCTCTAAAACATAGGTGCGTCTTACGGTAAGTTCACACGACCTATTTGCGGGGCGTAATTCGTCGTGTAATTGCGCTACTATGCGCCTGAAGTATGCACCACAAATATGGTAAGATCATAGGACTCATCTTTCCACACAATTTAGGAAAGTGAAAGGAGCTGTTTCACTGAACAAGAAAACTGGACTGCTACGGACTGGAACTGTGTAGTCTTTAGGGACGTATCCAGGTTCTGTTTGGGATCCGACGCTGATCAGGTTCAGTTAGAGAGACCTCATGGTGAAAGCTTCGATCCTGCCTTTGCTGTGGAGTGACACATTGCCCCCACCAGTGTGATGATCTGGGGAGCCATTGCATACAACAGTCGTGCACCCTTAAGGGTATGTTCACATGGTGTGTTGACTCTGTGTTTACATACGTTTATAGATGTGTGTTTGGATCTGTCTATCGTTCCCTAAACACGCATCTAACAATGAGCAGTGTGACTTACATTGCTTTCAATGTAAAACATGCATCGGTGTTCAGATGAGTGATCATTGCGTCTTTCGGATCCGTCCCAAGAATTCACATGTCGATCCTTGATATGAAAGACACAGCAGGAGCCCTATTTAAAACTATAGGGTGCGATCCTGCTGCATCCAACACGCATTCAAACATGCACTTGGTGTTGGATACGTGTTGGATGTGTTTTGGAGCCAACTGACGCAGCGCTTTTGGATGCGATTTTCGGATCCAAAATTGGATCCAAGATGCCGTGTGAACATACCCTTATAGTGATATCAGCTCAGCCATTTGTGCTGGACATCCTGCAGCCCCATGTAATGAACAGCTGTACTCCCACTGCAATGGTCAGTGAAGCTCATTCCAATCCTGGTCATTTGAATCCCTAGATATCAGAATAAATAGCTGAAATGAACGTGATCAGCCAAAAGGAGGGAGCTACTTGTGTCAGCCCAACGGTACACCCGCAATGAGATTGCGGGATGCTGCTAGGTTGCCATGGCAGCAGGACACTTGACACAGGCCCTTATGCCTGCTATGTATGTATGCCCATTAGGTCTTGCCAAAGCCAGCTAAAGTGTGAATATAATAAGTGAAAAAAATAAGAAAAATCTTTAAAAAGTTAATTTATTGTAAAAAAAAACACAAGAAAAACTTACAAAAATGTAGTATCGCCACAATGATATTGAACTGCAAAATAAGGCTATGTCTACACTGCAGTGGACAAAAAACGACCTGAAAACGAATTACTAAAAACGTTCATGAAACTGAGTTTTCTGTCCACTGTCTGTCAAAAGCAGCTGAAAAAACGTCTGTTTCTTGGCGCGTTTTTCGTGTTTTGAAGCGTTTTTTGGAGCGTCTTTGCTCTGCTTTTTAATGTATGCACAAATTAAGCCATTAACTACACCCTACAGGCGGAGTTAGCATGTTAAGTAGTCACTTCCTCTAGATCACTGTAGCCATTGTGAGCACATTGTCCTTTGTGTGCTGCTGCTGCATGCTACTGCTTTATTAAATTTTGCACCAGATTCTTGCACCAAAATCCACAAAAACCCACATTATCTTTGCATACAGCGAGATAACTGTATTAGCATCAAAATCTGTAAAGAAAAGGATTTTAGTGCCAAAATCCCCAAAAACGCATTATTGCGCCAAATTCCGTAAAATTAAATATTTTTCGTGTCAGAAGCGAGATAACGTTATAAGCGCTAAAATCTGTAAAAAAAATTAATTATTTTAGTGCCAAAAAACGTAAGAAAATGGATTCTTGCGGCAAAATCCGTAAAAAAACTTATTTTTGGCGTCAGAGACGAGAAAAAGTTTTTAGCGGCAAAATCTGTAAAAAAAATTATTTTAGTGCCAAAAAACGTAAAAAAAATGATTCTTGCGCCAAATTTTTAAAAAAATTTTTTTTGGGTCAGAAGGAGATACTTATTAGCGGAAAATCTGTAAAAAAAATTATTGTAGTGCCAAAAAAAACGAAAAAAAAGGGTTTCTTGCGCCAAATCCGAAAAAAAATTATTTTCAAAGCGTCAGTAGCGAGATAATTTATTGCCCCAAAAATAGTTAAGAAAAGGATTTTAACCCAAAAACCCCGCAAAAAACGGTTCTTGGGGCGGCAAAAATCCGAAAAAAAAAAACCGTTTTTTTTGGCGTCAGAAGCAGATAACGTTTATTACCAAAATGTGAAAAAAAATTTTTTTTAGTGCCAAAAAAACGAAAAAAAACGGATTCTATCGCCAAAATCCGTAAAAAAACGTTTTTTGCCGTCAGGGCGAGATAACGTTTTAGCGGCAAAACTGAAAAAAAAATTTATTTGAGTCCAAAAAACGAAAAAAAAAAAGGGTTTTCTTGTGGAAAAAAATGTAAAAAAAAAGTTTTTTCGTCAGAGGCGAGTAACTTTTTAGTGCCAAAATCTGTAAAAAAAATTTTTTAGTGACAAAAACGAAAAAAAAAAGGGATTCTTGCGCCAAAAACCCGTAAAAACTTTTTTTGCGTCAGTAGCGAGATAACTTTATTAAGCGCCAAAATATTTTTTAAAAAAAGGATTTTTATCAAAATCTGAAAAAAAGATGTTCTAATGCCAAAATCTGTAAAAAACGTTTTTTTAGCGAAAAAAATTGAATTGCGCAAAAATCGTTACGACCAAAGCATGTCTTTTTTACAAAAAGGGGAAAAAGGGGGACCATCGACATTGTATGCAAATTTGATAAGGATTAACCTTTGTTACACCCATTATAGGTCTCTGGGAGGGTTTTCATTGAAAAATCGTGGCAAAAAACGCAGCGAAAACGCGCCAAAAAACGCAGCCAATAGACGTCCGGCGCTTTACATAGACTCCTGTAGTAAATTTTCTGCCCTGCTCTGGCGTTTTTTAGAGCATTTTGCAAAATACGACCAGTAAAAAAAACGAGCAGAAAGAAGCTATGTTTAGACAGCAGGAGGGTTTTACATTAGATGTCTTTGGTAGAGGTTTAGAGTCGTTTTTCAAGCTTTTTTAGAAAACGCTGAAAAAAGGGACGTTTTTCTGTGCAGTGTAGACATAGCCTAAAGGTAACGTGAATGCATATTCTAACCACATTATATATGAGGGCAAAGGTAAATAAAGAGTATTACAAAATACATTGTTGTTCTGATTTTTCTTCTTTTCGGAGCTAGAGCATATCTTATCTCCTGCTTATGTACACAATTTTACCTAGGTTACCAACCACCTCTATCCTCTAAAAGCAGTGGGCGGGATTGTGATGTTACTCCTTGCTGTGTCTTAGCAGCAGCACAGGACCTTTTTAATCTTTCTTACTAACAAACTTTAACCCTTTAGAACTCTGTAGCCTTGTGTCCTTCTATTATTACCCTTCCAACACCAATATCACTCTAATAGGCTCAGCTAGAAATAGGAGTGCTGAAAAAGCTTGTTCGTCTGTCGGGGAAAGATTAAAAATAGGAGAAAAGGATCGTACACATGATTACTGTGGCCTGTGATTGGCTTCACCTGTCATGTGAACGAGAGACGTTCACAGAGACAGCCAGGATGAATGGGACGGCTGCCACGACTGAACGGGATTGTCTGCAAGGTGAGTATGATCCTTTTCTTCTATTTTTATCATGCCGTGACAGAAGAATGAGCTTTTTCAACTTTTGGAACACCCCTTTAAAGCCCTTTAAGTGAAAAAGTATTCAAATGGTGTATGTACCCCAAAATAGTAGCAATGAAACCAGCTCAGCCAGCAAAAAACACAAAATATGCAAAAAATGTCAGATATATGCTGGTTCTTCCTTGGGACCCACAACTTTTTCAAGAACAAGGGTCCCTGTCCGTCCATCTGGCTTCATGCGGCATGTGCATGTCTCTTCAAAGTCCACTGTGGCCATGGCATGAAGCAGGAGAGGGAACAGGGGAAACCTTGATCAGGGCTGTTCCTAGGCTAAACTGCACTCAGGGCGAGGGGAAAAAATTTCGTCCCCCCACCCCCGCAACGTAATGCGATACAGTGCATCACCATCAACCAAATCTAAAATATACAAAAAGCTTTATCCCAATGTGCTACATATAAAACTACTAAATAATAGTCATACAGTTACCAAATAACACCGCTACATAAACCAGAATCCCAGACTAATAGTACTAATGTCCTACTAAGACCACATATCACCAGCACACAGTGACTGAATAATACCACAACACCATAATCACTTATCACCAGCACATGGTGACCGAATAATACTGCTACACCGTGACCACATATCATCACCACATAGTGACTGACTGCCACCACACCATGACCACATATCACCACATAGCGACTGAATAATACAACATACCATTACTTAATACAAACCATTATACTACAACTAATATTACTCTCATACAGTGGATACCAATTGTACACAGGCTCTGCAGACATATAATACAGTAAAGTTACATCCAGGCCCTTACCGGAGACGTCTCTGAAGAGTTGTTCTCTTTCTCTTCTCCATCTGTCCCAGACGTCATGGCGTCTTCTCCTAGCCAGGTAGATGCCTCTATAGCCAGTAGATTCCCCCCTGTAGCCAGTAGATGCCCCCCTGTAGCCAGTAGATGCCCCCCTGTAGCCAGTAGATGCCCCCTTGTAGCCAGTAGATGCCCCCCTGTAGCCAGTAGATGCCCCCTTGTAGCCAGTAGATGCTCCTGTAGCCAGTAGATGCCCCCTGTAGCCAGAAGATGCCCCAATGTAGCCATTAGATGTCCCCTGTAGCCAGTAGATGCCCCCTTTAGCCAGTAGATGTCCCCCTGTAGCCAGTAGATGCCCCTGTAGCCAGTAGATGCCCCCCTGTAGCCAGTAGATGCCCCCAGTAGCCAGTAGATTGCCCCCTGTAGCCAGTAGATGCCCCTCGGTAGCCAGTAGATGCCCCTGTAGCCAGTAGATGCCCCCTGTAGCCAGCAGATGCCCCTGTAGCCAGTAGATGCCCCCTGTAGCCAGCAGATGCCCCACTGTAGCCAGTAGATGCCCCTGTAGCCAGTAGATGCCCCCTGTAGCCAGTAGATGCCCCACTGTAGCCAGCAGATGCCCCTGTAGCCAGTAGATGCCCCCTGTAGCCAGTAGATGCCCCTCTGTAGCCAGCAGATGCCCCTGTAGCCAGTAGATGCCCCCCTTGTAGCCAGTAGATGTCCCTCTGTAGCCAGTAGATGCCCCTCTGTAGCCAGCAGATGCCCCCTTGTAGCCAGTAGATGCCCCCTTGTAGCTAATTAGAAAATTAAAGAAAACTACTCACCTCGGTCCGTGCGTCCATCTCCGGGAGCTGCTGAGCAGTGTAAGCGGCGTGACGTCACCACGCCTCTTACCCTGTCACGTAGCTCCCAGGGATCTCCAGGGCGGCAGAGCTGCCGACCCAGGACATCCCAGCGTCGCAGGGGGCGCGGTAAAAGCCGTGCGCCCCCTGTGACGCTCTGTATGTATCGGCGCTCAATGAGCGCCGATACATACAGGGGATGAGTCAGGAGTGTAACGATCCCTCCTGCCTCCTCCCTGTAGCAGCCGCCGCACAGCGAGTATGCATCTGCTGCCTGACTGACTGCACGGCTGTTTTACAACGGCCGTGCAGTCAGGGGCTGATCTCTGGGCGGACAAGGCGGGCGGCGCCCCCCTCGAGTGAGCGGACCCCCGGCGCCCCGGGTGATCGCCCGCCTTGCCCACCCCAAGGAACGGCCCTGACCTTGATCTCCAGAGCTGGAGCCCTCTATCCTACATTTATGGCATATCTCAGATATATCTGAGAAACCTCTGTGACGGAAGTTCCTCTTAAACATGTCAATAGGGCTTTATTTTAAAAAGTTGTATCTACCTCAATATGGTACTAATAAAAGTGACAAAATTAGCTGTGGCAGCAAGTATTTAAAGGGTTTTTCCAAGACTTCCAATATCCTTCCTCTATACTAAAATAGTACATTAACCCATACTCCCATTCCAGCTCTGCCAGAGCTCCAGTGTTCTCCCCGGATCCCTCACGGATGACATCACGTTCATGGATCACATGATGCTGCAGCCAATCACTGACCTCTTTGGTCACATGCTGAGGCCAGAGACTGCTGAGGCCAGCGAATAGTTGCAGAAAATCATTGATGCATGAATGTGACGTCATCAGTGAGGTTTCACAGAGTGTCATTAACAGGTTACAACAGAGATACAGAGAGACTGGAAGAGTCGCAGAAAGGCAAAGAAGTGGGCGTCCTTTGGCTACATCACACACTGATAATGAATGGCACACAACTCCAGGAATGTTTCAGGGAGGTGAGAGATGTCACACCAGATTATTCGTAACAGTTTTTATCAGCGTGGTCTGCTATTTTTCAACAATTTCCTTAGTTACTGGCCACCTCTCTTTGCTCTTACAGGCTGCAGCAGTGGTCAAGATGGAGACCTCACTCCCTGCTCTGCTCCTTTTTTTGTAAGACTAGAGCTTGTTTACATTACTTACTGACATTATTTAACCCTTAAAAGTACTGTAGCCTTGTGCACTACAGTTTACAGATTTCTTCTCTTGTATCACTGTATCAATGTTCAGCTAGGAATAGCAGAGCTTATATGTCAATAACTGATGTAGAACCACCCATAGCCTAAACAGAAAGTGTGAGCCCGAAGCTGCCTGTGGCTCTGTAAAACAGCATGGTAAGACAAACCCTTTAAATGGGTTGTCTCACTACAGAGATTGCTTTTTATGTTAAAGATCTTTCAAAGACAAGTTACTTTGCAATATTTGTCCATTAACAGGGTCCTACCTATTTCTAGATATCCCTTCTTATATGAGCTTCATCAACTCCTCAGGTCGCTATAGCTACAGACCTGTTCAATCTCTTCTGATAGGCTGCTAGTGCCAGTCGCTATAGCTACAGACCTGGTGTCCGTAGCAGCTGGTCTCTGTAGACCAGTAGAGGCCAGTAAATTCAAAAATGAAACTGAGAAAACAGGACTCCCGATGAATCAATGTAGTGAGACAACCCCTTTAATATAATGTTCCCAGGAGAAGGGCTTTATCCACTTGTAATAACAACTGGACTTACAATGAGCAGCTGTCAACAACAGATCCCACTGAGCACAGTAAGCCACGATAGTTCTGTAGTTACTCCATCACTGTCTGCTTCTCGATCTCTCTAGTAGCTTTGACTGGACTGTACTTGTCTCTTGGTTCTGTACCTTTCTCTGTCTCTTTCTTTCTTTTTGGCTGGTGGATTATATGCATAATCTCTGGCCCAGTGTTCAGGGGAAGCCCATCTCTGGTCCACAGCCGTCCCTTGTGGCCACCTGACCTTTTTATACTAGAATTGGAGCACTCTAACTCTTGACTTTCTAACTAAGGCTATGTCTACACTGCATCGGACAAAAAACGGCCTGAAAGCGGTCGTTTTTTCTCTGATGCAGGACCGCAGCTTTTGTCACGCTTTGTGCAAAAACCGCGGTCGCTTCTCGTTTTCCTGACGTCGCCCATACAATTGTATTATATGGGAAGATGGCAAGAAAACGAGAAGTGCCGGCATATTATACGGCATGTTGTATAATACACCGCTGCCAAAAGACGAGCAGAGAAAAGACGAGCTGTGTAGACAGCAGCTCGTCTTTCCTATTGCCGCCTATGGGGCCGCAGGAACGATCGTATCTTTGGCGCTTTTAAAAAAAAGCGCCGAAGATACGATCGTTTTCCTGTGCAGTGTAGACATAGCCTAACAGCAAACTGTTCAGTTATCTGTATCATCCTTCACTTACTCCTGATTGGCCAAGGCAGGTTGCATGGTGTTAACTCATAAAGTGAACCAGTTTATGCTATCCTATCTAATATGACAGAGGGAGATAAGCTGAGCTTTTTGATATATAGTTATATATTTTTGGATGCTGCATATATCCTGACAAGATTCCTAGAAGAGAACGTGAAAAAGTCATGCTTACCATACCTACATATAATGATGGACAGTTTGCTCTGTACACACATTCACATAGGGAAAGCTGTCAAATACTATATAAGGGTGAGGTAAGGAGGACTTTTGCTATCTCTTGTCAGTGTCCTGTCAGTATCTACTGTGCTTTTTGCTCAGAAATTCTGCTGCAAATTATATAGACTTATATATCACAGAACTTAGCTTCTCTGTGCCCAGAGCCGCCAACAGAAATTTTGGACGCTGGAGGGTCTGCCCCCTCACTCTGTCCCCGACTCCGCCACCCCGCCGATCCAACCCCCTGCTCCGCCCCTTCCTTCCCCATCCCGTTCCGACCTGACAGTGCCCCACCCACCCCCCGGCCCACAACCAATCGCCACCACAGAAAAATAAAACATTGATTCTGCGGTCACAAGAAAAAAAAAATGCAATTGTGACATTGTTTTTGGATTTAGTTTTTGCTGGATTTTACAAGGTACAGTCTATCGTTATTTTGTGGGTCAGTTCATATACAAGGTCCAGCAAATACCACCACTATAATGTTACTGACCAAATCAGTATACCAGACCAATATTGCCAAGCAACAATATACAAATACTAAATAATACCGCCACCTATCACTACTATATACTGACTAGCACCACCATAATGTTATTGACTAAACCAGTATACCAAAACTAATATCACCAAACAACAACAATATACAAGCACCTAATATATCGCCACATCATCACCACACATCTGCACCATTAAAATACTGAATAATACCGCCATACTGTTACTGAATATAAACCATTACACTTAACTTTTTTATCATTTTCCCAACATTTTCCCTCACCACATGTACAAACTTCCCATCTAAAATCGCCCAAATGGTAACAATTACCCTCTGGTAATTATGGGCCCCCAGTCGGTATGTAGGTACAATGGGGCCCCCAGGCAGTAGCTAGGTAGCTTGGCACCCCCTGGCAGTAGCTAGGTAGCTTGGCACCCCCTAGGTGGTAGCTAGGTAGCTTGGCACCCCCCCCGGGCGGTAGTTAGGTAGCCTGGCACCCCCCGGGCGGTAGCTAGGTAGCTTGGCACCCCCTGGGCGATATATAGGTAGCTTCGGGTCCCCGGGCGGTAGCTAGGTAGCTTGGGCAGACGCAGGTAGCTTCGGGCCCGCGGGCGGTAGCGAGGTAGCTTAGCTTCCCCATGTAGGTAGAATGGGGGCCCCCTGTAGCTTAGGCCACCCCAGTAGGTAGAATAGGGCCCCCCTGTAGGTAGAATAGGGTCCTCTGTAGCTTAGGGCACCCCTGTAGACAGAATAGTCCCCCCCCCCTGTAGATTAGGACCCCCTGTAAGCAGAATAGCAGAATAGTCCCCCCTGTAGATTAGTATATTTACTATTTTGCCATAGGCAAACTTAAACTCTATCAGTTCTCTATCTGTTAAACACTAAGACGTAACTTTTATTATATCTAACTCTTAACCTCTATACACACTATTTAAAAACCTGATCTCTAACCTCATTATTTAACCCTTTTAGCTTCTGAGAGAGGGAATAACTCCCTTTCTATTATCAAGTCTGGTGGAACCCCACCTACTAACAGGGGAGCCTTATATCTATAGCAAAGCACTAGCTTCAGTAAGGGATCCCAAGCCAACTACTTGGGCAGTCGTCCCTAATCTCATAGACACAGAACAAATAAGGCCCCCTTGTGACACCGTCTGCAGCAGGTGACACTTGTAGACAGAGGTGAGAGATCACAATTTAAAACGTCATATCTGACCTTGCCGACATGTTTCACCAGCTAACCTGGCTTTATCAAGGCTTAGAGGTCTGATCACATGTGGTCTGAGCTCACTTCCTTTTATATCATGTTAGGTAATCAGAGAATCCACATAAAACCCACTCCCCCTTCCGCGCGCACACTCATAACATGTCCTGCTAAAGCTGCCACCATGCTCTCATGAGCCAACAACCTTCAGTCAAATTCGCCATCTCCATAACGGGCTTGCGCCCCATCTTACCGTACTGCCCGTGCCAATGCACTGCACCAACAAACAGCCCTGACTGTGATGGGCTTCCATCTCCTTTCTCATATTATTGCATGCGTGGGGACCAAA
>JAODAL010000827.1:247500-268181 GCA_025379985.1 Phyllomedusa bahiana | reverse complement strand
CCCCGCTGTTAACCAATCACTCGTTTCGCCTTTTTACGTTTTTTGAACGTCCCGTTTTGAATATTTTTGGTTTTTTTTCTCCTAGGCTAAATGGGCTTTGTCGCCCCTATTTGTTGGTAAATTCCCCTCCATAGGATAAATGGGACATTGTACTCCTTTTCTTTTGGCGGTTTAGGACCAAGGGGAATAGTTTAAAACAATTTGAATTACGTTTTTCCGGGAAATTTCCTCTTTGGCATTCCCCAGTAGCCCCGGTTCTGGGCAAAACCCTTGTTGGGTTTTTTAAAATGCTTTTTTTTTCAAGAATGTTCTGTCTTTACTGAGAATGTTTTACACTGTATACAAATAATTTGTTGATTAATCTTCATGCCGCGCGGCGCTAGCCCCGAGTTTTGGGTGCGCCCATCTCCCCATAGATTTTGGGGAGAAGTAGCTCCGCTCTGGGGCGAGCTACCCGAACCCCGCGTCAGAAATCAGTTTTTCAGCTTTTTTTTACTGTATTTTGAAAATTTTCCCCCCCGGGGATTCTGATTGGGTAAATTTCCCCCAAAGCTAAATGGGACTTTGTCGCCGTATTCTGATTGGTTAAACTTCTCCATACCCTTGAATGGGACTTTGTCGTCCTTTTCTATTGGTAATAGCAAGCCCCCGTTATCTCACCCAATCAGCTTTTTTCCATTTTTACGGTTTTTTGAATTATCCCCCCGGGTTTTTGATTGGTAAATTCCCCCATGTTTTTAAGGGTTCCTGTCGCCCGTTTCTGATTCCCCCGGTTTATGCCGACCAATGGAATAGGTTTCAGGTTTGAATACGTATTCCCGGCAATTTCCAATATCATATTTCTTGATTTTGACCGTTTGGGTTTGGGAAAGTGATTTTTTTTTTTTAAGAGTGTTTTTGTACATTCAGCTCCTTTTTTGAATGTTTTCCCCCTTTATAAAGGCGATTTTTTTTGGGAATCACACTTGCTGCAGGAGCGGAGCGCCGAGATTCTGCGCGATCTTGATCCCCTTCCTTTCATGTTCCGTCCGCTTTACTTCGCCTCGGACGGGGTTTTTCCCAAAAAGAAAAATTTTGCGTTTTTTGCTTATCCCCCCGGGAAATTAATTTTTGGCCCCCCCCCATCAAAAATTTTTCCCCCCCCCCCTTAACCCCCCCCCCCCTGGAGCCCCGGGGGGATTTTTCCCCTTTTTGCTTTTCGACCAAGTAAGCCCACACCCCCTTTTTCCCCCCATTCGCCAATTCACGGCACTTTAATGTTTTTGGCCCCCCCGGGGGACAAAAATCGCGAAAAACCCAAAACGGGGAAAAGGGCCCCCGGGGGAAATTCAACAGTGGCCCTGGGTTTTTTTCCCACATCCAAAAATTTTTGGAAAATTTTCTGGAGAAAAAATTTATCCAATTTAATAACGGGTTTGCTTTTTCAAAAAAAACCCCTGAAAAGCAATTGGTTTTTTTCGGTTTTTTGGGAGCCCCTTTTAATCCAGGTTAAAAAAATTTTTTGGGGTTTTTTTGTTTCAAATACCCTTTTTTTAAACCCAGATAAATTTTTTGGTCTTTTTCACCAATTAATCGGAAACTTTTTTGGTTTTTTTATTTTAAAAAAATGGGGGCCCACTAAAAGTTTTTTTCCTGGAAATTTGGGGAATTTTAATGGTTTCCCCAAAACCCCTTTAGTGGGTTCGAAAAATAAGGAGTGATTTTTTAAACATTTTTTAAAAACGGTCAAAAAAATTTAAAACAAAAGTTTTTCCAAGGGTCACTTTTCAATCGGGGGCCAAAAAGGAGCAGAAAACCCAAACAAGAAAAAAGGGCCCCGAGGGGGGTCCCGGGGGGAGAAAAACTTAATGAGGGCCATTTTAAAAGGGTTTTTAGGTGTTATTATAAATTCTCCCAAGATAAACCCTACAAACAAGGGGGGAGAACAACCTGAAAAGGGGGAAAAACCTTTCCCCTCATGAATTTTGCCCCCTTCGGCCCCCCACCGAGCTTTTGGGGGTTCGGGGCCCCAAAAAAAAAAAGGGGGAAAAAATTGAACTCCCATTTGGGCAAAGGGGGGCCCCCCTTTTTTTTTAAAAGGGGAAAGGGAGTTTTTTGGGAGCGGGTTTTTAAAAGTTGGGAGGCCCCAAAAAAAAATAAAATATAAAAAAAACAGGGTTTTGGGGAATCCGTTTTTTTCACCTTTTGTTAAATGACCTTAACTTGAACAAAAAGGGACAAACAAGGGTGTTTTGGCTTATTTGCCTTCCTTTTCTTAGAATTGAAAAAAAACCCGGGGGCAAAAAAAGCAAAAAATGGGAAAACGGGTTTGATCCTTCAAAAAAAAAACGTTGCCAATTAAAAAAAAAACCGTCCTCTGGAGCCCCCTTTTTTTAAAAAAAATTGCACCAAGGATTTTCGTGGTTTAAAAAGAATTTTTAAAATTTTTAAAATAAAAGGTTAAAAAAAAGTTTTCAATTTTTTGGGGGAAAAAAAATTTTTGGGGCTGTGGAAATTTTTACTGCTTTTGGGAATAAAAGGCCCCCCCAAAAACCCCAAAAAGCTATAAAAAAAAAAAAAAAATCTTTAGACCAAGAAACGTTTCCCACCCTGCTGCTTCCTGTACCGCCCCCGCCCCCCCCTTTGGGAAAACCCTTGCCCCCTTTCCCGGTTTTTGGGTTTTTTTTCCCCCCCCCTGATTTTGTTACGTTTTTACCCAAAACCCTGGCGCCCCCGCAAAAATTTTGGGGTAACCCCCTGGAGATCCCCCTACGGGTTTTTTTTTTTTTTTGGTAAAATTTTTGTTTTTTTTTGGGTTTTTTTTTTTTTTTTTTTTTTTGTTTTTTAAAAAAATTTTTTTTTTAAAAAAAAAATTTTTTTTTAATTTTTAAAAAAATTTTTTTTTATTATAAAAAAATTATTTTTTTTTTTTTTTTTTTTTATTTTTTTTTTTTTTTTTTTTTTAAAATAATTTTTTTTCCCCCCCCCAAAAAAATTTTTTTTTTTAAAATTTTTTTTTTTTTGGGTTTTGGTTTTTTTTTTTTTTTTTTTTTTTTTTTGGTTTTTTGTGTTTTTTTTTTTTTTTATTCCAAAAAATTTTTTTTTTTTTTTTTTTTTTTTTAAAAAATTTTTTTTTTGGGGGTTTTTTTTTGGGGTGTTTTCCCCGCAAAAATTAAATTACCCTGCCCGCGGCCTAAAAAAAATTTTTTTCCCTTTTTTTCTTTAAAAAAAAAGGGGGGGAATTCCAACTTTTTAAATTAAACCCCCCGGGGGGGGTTTCCCCGCGGTTAAGAGGGTTTTTGGGGGGGAAAACGGAACATAAAGTTTCTGTCCATTTTTTGAAAGTCTTGAGATGGGGGTAAGATTTGAACAACCAATTGAACATGTATGCCATACAGAGAGCTGGCTCAGCCCTCCTCCTAGCAGCGCGGACCCAGTTTTTCCATGTCTTCACAAAGGTTCTAATTTTAATTGCACGGAGAAAGCCACAAATCGATGTCATCTTGCATGACTCGGAGCATTTCCGCCTGTTAATATATTTATTCCTGTTCATCAATTTTCCCCTGTTTTATCATTGGGCTGCCTGTACACGACCTTTCTGTTGTTACCTACCTCGAATCTCTACCCCCTGCCCTGTTGGCCTAACCTTTACTACGAGTTTCGTCTTACATTTGGGACCTCGCTGCCCTTTGGCTGCCACGCAAGCTAGTCGCACCAGGGGGAGCGACCCGGTAGGACTCCGCCCCAGAAAGTCCATCCTGCCCTTTCGGGGGCTTGGGGAAAACCGGGACCTACTTTGACCCCCCCCCCCCTGTCGCTACCCCTGCTTGCGGGGGTCCAGAGGAGCCAACCCTGTTGTTACAATCAAGAAGTAATCCAAAAAATTCCGGGCCCGTTTTTTTGAATTGGGGCAGAGTCCACCACTGAAAAAGGGGGAACTGCAGTACCCCCAACTTGGACAGGAGCAAGGGCAGCTTTTGCACTTCGGGATGGCTAATGCTTACGCTGTCTTTGGGAAACGCTCGGTGAAGGACTGTGGGACCATGAGTGCCGAGGAGCAGAGTATCTGGACCGGTAGATGATGTAATAAACAGGAGTTTTTTCGGCAGAGGTGGTGAACCCTTTATGCCCGAAATGGGAGGGGTGCCAGGGGGCTGCTACTGTTGGGACAGGATTTACCACCACATCTGAAAAGAGTATGGGCATGAATGATGTTGATGAGGGGCCCTGGGGGGCAAGTTAGGTCCTGGGCACCCTTTACTTTTGCCCACAGATTTTTAATATATTTTTTGTTCCCTCCAAATCCGCCGACTGATGTTACCCCCCCGCTGAGGTGAGCCCTGTGCTGCACTTCTGGAACCTGCAAAGTGGTGGTCTAAATTGTACCGTTTGGCTCCCACCCCCACTGCTGCACCCCTTGACTCCCGGCCCCCACAAACCCACTTACGGGCGGCCACGCCTGACACGCAAGCTGCTCTCTCTTCTCCCCTTTAAATGATAACCCTTGACACGTTGGGTTTGGGTCGTGATGCATCCCCCTGGGTTTTAAAACCACAAGTATGTGTGACACGAAAATTTTAAACTCGGCCCCCGACATTAACCCATACTGTCCAAAGACCCAGATTGTCTGTCGTCCAAAGCCTCCTTTCTTCTCCTCCCGTCTCCTAAATTAAGTAAGATAACGGAAAGCTTCCAGTCCGGGAAATGGGGAGTCGAGGGTAGGCACCGCGTAGGGCGGCCTTTATCCCAGGGGGAAAAAGGGGGGAAAGGGGATGGGTGGACTGAATTTTTTCCCTTTGGGGGCACTTTAGCCCTTTTTTAACTAGGGGAAACCCGATAATTGTCCCCGACCGCCCGCTTCTCCCCCCTTCCTGGCATCAGCTACATCGATTGTGTTTGCCTGTCCCGCCGCCTCCTCAAAGGTGTCGCGCACAAAGCCCGACCACTCTTAACAAACCCCCCCTTGCAACTCTCCTCTTCATATTTGCCCCTTCTCAAGAAGCCAATGTCTTCCCCACTCTTGCTGCCCACGTCCTCAAATATTTTGGGCCTCACTGTATAGGGCGCAGAGGCCCAGCACAAATAGTTCTCTGGCGTGGGAAAACGAACGGTAAGAGGTGGGGTTTAGGACAGGTGAGAGCCCTTCCCCCGCTACCCGGGCCATGCCAACAAGGGGTTTTGTTGAAAACCCACCACCTTTTCGGGGGTTGTCAGATGTCATCTGGGAGAAAGTGGACCTATGGTGGGCAACAATGGGCGTAGATGACACCGGATGCTGTGGCCTCGCGGGGGCCCTGCTGTGAATCCCTTTTCGTTGGGGTGCGACTTTTGGCTCCGGAACCTACACGTGTTCTTTGACGCTATGGTAGGATCGTACCCTCAGCTTTTTTTTTTACTTCCTGCCATGACTTTATCAGGCTACTTTTCCCCCTTCATTTTTTTGGGCAGTTTTGCCCTCTTAAGTCCCGGGAATTTTATAGTGAGGATTCTAAGAGCGGCAGCACCCCTGTTTCATACTAAAACACAACTTTTATGAAGACCAAACCAAGCTCCCTTGCATATTTAAGAAAGGCAAACGTTCTACAGCACCCTACGGCTCTGGGCACTGGAAATAGCTGTTTTTTTAAATTGCTTTACTATAAAATTCCTGGCAAATTTAAAGGGCAAAATACCAAAAAACTGAAGGGGAAAGTAGCCTGTTTAAAGCATGGCAGAGACACTGGAAAAAAACAGCTGAGGGGTCAGGGGGCAACATCAAAAGAGTGTGGGGGGACGGCAGCACCACAGCAGCATGATGTCAAGAGTGGGACAATGACATTCGGGGGTAAAAAACGGGTAGGCCACAAATCACAATGAACAGGTGAGTTGACGGCATCAACACACACAACAGGGTCAACAGTGGTACAATGACACGTGTTGGGCACGCACAGCCACAGCACAGCGAGGGCAACATGGGACAATGACATTTGGAGGTGGGAAAAAAAGGAGTAGGCCCCGATGGGGCAATGACACAGTGTGTAGGTACGCAGCAGCCACAGCAGCAGCATGAGGGTCTAGACAGTGGCACAATGACACAGTGTTGTAGTCACGGCAGAAGCAGCATGAGGTCAGACAGTTGAACAATATATTCTGGTAAGGTGGCAAAAACAGTAGAGGCCACACATTGCACAATTACGAGAGAGGAGGTGACGGCGGCAGCACAATGGAGTCAGACAGTGGGACACTGACATTCTGGAGTGGCAAAAACTGGAGTAAGGCCCACAGAGTGGCTCAATTACAGAAGTGAGGTGACCGTGGTGAGCAGCAATGAGTCAGACAGTGGCACAATGACAGAGTGTGTAGGTCACGGCAGCAGCCTCAGCAGCAGCATGAGGTCAGACATGTGGCACAATGACACAGTGTGTAGGTCACAGGCAGCAGCCACAGCAGCAGCCTGAGTCAGGACAGTGCACAATGACACAGTTTGTAGGTCACGCAGCAGCCACAGCAGCAGCATGAGTCAGACAGTGGTACAATGACCACAGTGTGAAGGTCACGGCGGCATGCATCAAGCAATGAGGTCAGACCAGTGGCAACATTGACATTCTGAAAGGAGTTTGGCAAATAATCTGGAGTAGGCCACAGAGGTGGGCCACAATGTGACATAGAGTGATGGTGACCGTGGCAGCAGCATATGGTCGACAGTGTCACAATGTACAGAGTGGTTGTAGGTCACGCAGCAGCCACAGCAGCAGCATGGAGTCAGGACAGTGGGCACATTGACACATGTTTAGGTCACGTGCAGCAGCAGCATGAGTCAACAGTGGCTATCTAAATGACATTCTGGAGTGGAAAAACAGTAGTAAGGCACAGAGTGGCAGCAATGACAGAGTGAGGTGACGGTGGCAGCAAGCATTAGGTCAGACACTGTGCACAATGACAGAGTGTTTAGGTCAAGGCAGTAAAGCCACAGCAACAGCATTAGGTCCAGACATGGCCAATACACAGTGTGTAGTCACGGCAGCAGCACATGAGGTCAGAGAGTGGCACAATGACACAGTGTGGAGATGTCATGGCACCAGCACAACAGCATCATAGAGGTCAGACAGTGCACAATGAAAGAGTGTGGATGGTGGGTGGCAATACAGTCCCTGGTAAAGAATGGATGGTGGCAGATGGAGAAACCTGATCAGCAGATGTGGTGGCAAACAGGCGGTGGCGGCATCAGAATAGTGCTGAGGCAGTAGTTTGAACCCAGACTCAATTTCTCACAGTTTGGGTGAGCGTGTGGGCTTGATTAGTCTGATGCCTAAGGCATTGGTGTGTGGAAATCCATGGCCGATCCATGCCTGATTCATCTTGACAATGTCAGTCGTTCCACTTTTCCCAGGAAAAGGGGGTTCCCTTGGGGTAACGATGGCCCCCGCCCCACTGAACCCCCCGCTCTATGCCACACTATGGTGGCGGGACAGCTTCTCCACGAAAAATCGGAAATTTTTGGGCCACACATCCAGTTTGGGTGCCCAGTAGTCCAGCGGACTTCTAACTGAGGTGGCAGATTTGCTGTCCAAGTAGGCCCACCCCCTTTTGGTTCGGGGTCTCTCCGGGGCCCTGCTGTGCGCTGGCGCTCCCCCCCCCCTAGGCGGGTAAAGGGAAGGCTAAATCATGACTCCAACTTGGGTTTGGGCGCTGATTGAGTGGTATGTCCGCCCCCCCACCTTCCCCCAGCAGCCGGGGCAGTAGTACGGAGCGCTGAAGAACCCCCGGTAAGCCCTGTCAGGGGAGGGGACTTGCTGCACATGGGCAGCGGCCAACTGAACGGGGTTTTCCCCTTATAAAATTTTGGTTTTTGTCCTCCCCCAAATAGGGGAAAAAGGCCCCTTTTTTTACCGTACGGGGTCCAATAGGGTGGAAGCCAAAGTCATCCCCTGCCGGAGCTGACATTCAGTGTCACTAGCCGGGCAAATCACATGCGCGGCCATTGCACAATGACCCCGGGGGGCCCCCTGCCTTTTTACTCCATGTATACTGCCAGGGTGTTTGGGGGGGGTCACTCCTCGTCTTCCTATCCCACTCCCCTCCCCCAGCGCTCCGCCCCCCTTCTTGTCACCTGGGTAGAAAACCACTCATTTCACCAAAAAATCTTTTTGCTCCTGTCCCCTCCCCCCCCCTCCTCCCCATTTCATCCCCACCGACTCATGTGGGCCCCGAGATGTAGTCCCACGTTCCCCTCCCTTCCCGATTTTTTTAGTCTTTTCCAGACATGAAACATGGAAAGCGTTTTTCATCCCTAGTCCTGGGGACGACAAAAAACGCGCCTCCTTTAATGGCCTCAACAAACGGCAGGGGGTTATGCATGAGCTGCCACTGGGTAAAATCAAATTTAACAGGAGAGTACTCCTGTCCGCCCGGGTCATCAAAAATCGTTAAGGCCTTTCTCTGTTTTATCAGTCGGTCCAACAGTGCAGGCTGGAAACCCCGGGGGGAAACTTGCATATCAAGGGGTGTTGGGGGGGCCGTTTTGCCCGGGTCTCGGGAGGGTGTTTTTGGCTTTGTACGAATGGAAAGTCATGCCATTTCCTGGCCATTTTTTAAATCTCTGAAGATCGGTGGAAGACTTCAGGAACCTTTTCACAACCAGATTGAACACTTCGCCATGCAGGGCACATGGACCATCCCTCCTCTGTGCAGCCGGACCCCATGTTCCTCCCTTTGGGCCCATCACCATGGTTCCGATTTGCAGTTGGCGGGAAAAAAGCCCACATCGATTTCTTTCTGCATGACCCTTTTTTTCCCCCCTTTTTACTTTTTTGGGGGGGGTGGAAAAGGGGGGTTTTTTAAAGGGGAAAAATTTGGGGGGGAGGGGGGGGGTTGGGGGGGGGGAAGGGGGAGGGCCGGGGGGGGGGGGGGCCCCCATAAAAAAAAAAAAAAGGGGGGGGCAAAAAAAAAAAAAAAAAAAAAAAAAAAAAAAAAAAAAAAAAAAAAAAAAAAAAAAAAAAAAAAAAAAAAAACAAAAAAAAAAAAAAAAAAAACAAAAAAAAAAAAAAAAAAAAAAAAAAAAAAGAAAAAAAAAAAAAATAAACCACAAAACCCCCCCCCCCCCCAAAAAAAAAAAAAAAAAAAAAAACAAAAAAAAAAAAAAACCCCCAAAAAAAAAGGGGGGAAAAAAAAAAAACCCAAAAAAAAAAAAAAAAAAAAACCCCCCCAAAAAAAAAAAAAAAAAAAAACCCCCCCCCCCCCCCCCCCCCCCAAAAAAAACAAACACAAACCCCCCCACCCAAACAAAAAAATAAAAAAAAAAAAAAAAAAACACACCCAAAACCAAACCACAAAAAAAAAAAAAAAAAAAAAAGAAAGGGGGGGGGGGGGGGGGGAAAAAAAAAAAAAAAAAAAAAAAAAAAAAAAAAAAAAAAAAAAAAAAAAAAAAAAACAAAAACCCCCCCCCCCCCCCCCAAAAAAAAAAACCCCCCCCCACCTAAAAAAAAAAAAAAAAAAAAAACCCCCCAAAAAAAAAAAAACCCCCCCCCCCCCCCCCCCCCCAAAAAAAAAAAACCCCCCCCCCCCCCCTTTTTCCCCCCCCCCCCCCCCCCCCCAGGGGGGGGGGCCCCCCCCCCCCCCCCCCCCTGCCCCCCCCTCCCCCCCCCCCCCCCCCGGCCCCCCCCCCCCCCCCCCCCCCTTTTTCCCTTTTTTTGGAACCTTTTTGGAAAAAATTCCCCCTTTTTTCCCTTTTTGGGGGGTTTTTTAAAAAAAAAATTTTTTGGGGGGAAAAAAATTTTTTTAAAAGGGGGTTTTTTGGGGGGGGGGCCCAAAAAATTTTTTGGGGGGGGCCCCCCCCGGGGGGGTTGGGGAAAAATTTTTTCCCCCGGGGGGGGTTTTTTTAAAAAAAAAAAGGGGGGGGGGGGGGGGGGGAAGGTGGGGGGGGCCCCCCCCCCTTTTGGGCCCCGGGGGGGGGGGCCCCTTTCCCGGGTTTTTTCCCCCGGGGGGGGGGGGGGGGGGGGTTTCCCCCCCCCTTTTTCCCTTTGGCCATTTTCAGAATCTCTGAAGATCGGGGGAAGTTTTTCAGGAACCTTTTCACAACCAGATTAAACCTTGCCCAGAGGGCACAGGCCATCCCCCTCGGGCAGCGCGACACCATTTTCCCCCCTTTTGCCCCATCCCAGGTTTCCATTTGCAGTTGGCGCGGGAAAGCCACAATCGTTTGCTGCATTACGCGGAGCAGTTCCTCCCCTGTGTGACTTCGTTCGCCAGGCAAGCCAGGTGAAAGAACTGCTGACACGCTGTGCCCTACACATGTGGTATGATGGAGCAGAAACTTGTGGAGGCTGAGTTTGGTGGTGGTGGTGAAGGAGGATGACGCGGACATTGGCGTCAGGAGCCGCAGTTTGACAACGTGGAGGAGAAAGCGGCGTCTCCCTGTCCAAGTTGTTTGGTGTGCCTGGGCCGGAAGCACATTCACCCAGTGGGCCGTAAAGGACATGTACTGGCCCTGACCGTAGTTACAGCTCCAGACGTCCGCGCTGCCGTGCACCTTGGAACAAATCGATAAGCTCAAGGACTGGCCCACCTTCTGTTCTACATATTTATGAAGTGCTGGTACTGCCTTTTTGGAAAAGAAATTACAGCTTGGAACTCTCCATCTCGGCTCGGCAAAAGGCATTAGTTCTCTGAACGGTGCAGAGTCCACCATTTGGAAAGAGAGGGACTAGCAGCACCAACAACTTGGACAGGCGTACGGTCAGCTTCTGCACTTAGGATAGTTGGACGCATACTGTTGTCTCTTTGCAATCGCCTCGCGAACGACTGCTGGCGCCATGAGTAGCGAGGAGCAGGACATCTGGACCGGAGAATGATGTCAAAGAGAAACAGCTCCCTTCTGCAGAGGTGGTGGAGCCTTGACTGGCTGCAATGGCATGCGTGCCACTGGACGCTACTGCTGCTGCTGTTGCTGAGGCGGCAGGATGGACCACCACATCTGAGCCACGTTTCTCCCAGGCCACCGGATGGTGACGCTGCATGTGTTGACGCAGGGCTGTGGTGCCAACGTTAGCTCCCTGGCTATGCTTCACTTTCTGCATACAGATTCTACATATACCCATATTCGGCTCCTCCGGTGTCTTAGCAAGGACCTGCCACACCGCCGAGTATCGGATTTTACCGCCAACGCTCTACTACTACTACTACTGCCGCCGCTGCCTCGCAGAGCCCCTGTGCCGCTACTTTCTTGGACCTGCGAAGCGGGTTTTTTACCCCGTGGCCGCTTGGCTCCCGACCTCACACTGCTGCTATCCTGCTGACTCACAGCCACACGACCCACTTGCTGGCTGTGCCGCTGCCTGACGCGCAAGCTGACGCACTCTTCTCCTGACGATGATGAAGCCCTTGCCTCACCCGGCTCCCAATTGATGTCGGCTACATAATCATCTATTTGTGTTTCATCGTAACTTCGGTCCTCATCACCGGTCTTGGTATGCAGAGGCTGACCCCTCACAACGTGACCTCCCATGCCACTCTCAACATTTATACTTTGCCGCCTACTCCAAGAAGCAGGGGATATTGGCCCCATTTCTTCGCTGCCAAGTAGCTGCTGACTGCCCTCCTCAAATTGTTCATCCTCGCTATATAGTGGCGCTGAGCCCAGACCACATAGTAGATCTCTGGCTGAGGGAACCGGATGGGACAGAGGCGGGTTGAGGACAGGTGAGGGCTGCTGACCCGCTCCCAGGCCATGCCAACTAAGGGTTGTGTCCGACGTTCCCACTGACTCTTGGCTGGGGTTGTCAGATGTCATCTGGGAGGAAGTAGGTGACCTAGTCAACCAATCAAGAACCATTGGGTTGCTGAACAAAACACGGCCGCTAGATGACAGCGGCAGTTGTGGCCTTACCGAGTGACCCCTGCTGCGATGTCCCCTTGCTGTGCTGCGACCTGGGCCTAGAATGTTTGTGCCTCTGCCACTCGCAGGTGAAGAGCCTGCCACCTCTCTGTCTGACATACTGTTTGTTCTAAAATGTACAGACACTGTTTGATGAAGATATCTGTATATGATAAATACACACCCTATATTTGACTCCAAATGAACTCAGTAACAAGCTTGGTAACCCTTGGATATAAATTGCGCTCCACAAATGGGCAGGAAAAATTTACTTGTTTGTGCCGTTTAAAAACTCTGTGTATTTTACTGAATAAAAAAGCGCAAACAGGCTTAATTAACCTTCGGATATGAATTATGCTACAGAATTTCTTCTGTGGCGGTGAAAAACAAAGTTTCTTTTACTGAGTACAACTGCAGAACAATGCTTAATTAACCCCTGGATGTAAATTGCGCAAAAGAATTGAGCAGCCACAAACTTTTAGCTTTGTAGCGTGTTACAATGGCGTAATTTTTACGCTACACAACAAGAGAAAAAATTGTAATTAACCTTCGCTTGTGAATTATGCTACAGGAAAATTGTATTTTTTTGCGGTGAAAAAGACGGTTTATTTTTGTCACCACAGCAGAAAAACAACGCTTAATTAACCCCTGGATGTAAATTGCGCAAAAGAATTGAGCAGCCACAAACTACTAGCTTTGTAGCGTGTTACAATGGCGTATTTTTTACGCTACACAACAAGAGAAAAAATTGTAATTATCCTTCGCTTGTGAATTATGCTACAGGAAAATTGTATTTTTTGGCGGTGAAAAAGACGGTTTCTTGGAGTCACCACAGCAGAAAAACAACGCTTAATTAACCCCTGGATGTAAATTGCGCAAAAGAATTGAGCAGCCAAAAATGAAGTGGTATTTGTATTGTAAAAATGCTGTTTCTTTAAATGAATACAACAGGAACTGGCTTAGATCCCCCTTGGATATTCAATGTGCTGTGAGCAGATAGCATTAAAATGTATATGCAGCTGCAGTGGACGCACACTGGACTTCAGATCCAATACCCCAAAAAATCAGAAATAGAACATTAAGAGAAGCAGTCTCTGAGACAAGCTGAGACACCCCACAAAAATCGCTGTATAAAAATCAGTTCTTCAGTAAGAGCTATTACAAGCAGCCGCGGCAGCACCTTCCCTGATCAGTACAGTGAGAGGAGTGTGAGCTCCCAGCGTCGCACCCGGACTTATATAGTGCGGTGACGTCACAGAATCCCGCCGGTCTCTGATTGGCTTCATCTCTGCACATGTCATGCAGGCTATGCCTTTCTTCCTCCCAGAGTGCTTTGCCCCATGTAACGCCATGTGCTCGCAGCTATTTTATCAATCAAAAGCACACTTCGTTCACCCGAAGTCCTCCAAACTTCAACTTCGTTCAGAACCGAAGTTTTCCTGAAATTCTAAACGAATTCCACTTCGTTAGAATCAATTCGCCCATCTCTAATCAGGGCCTTCAAATTTTTTTTCGAACGAATAAACTACATATATCTACAGTATCGTGAGTAGATAATAAGGGCAATATCAATTGCCCTTATTGACTGTCTTTGGTGCTTATGTGTATTTGGATTTATTTACTGTGACTATCAGTGTGGGGAGGATTGTGTTTTTTTTTTTTTGTCTTAATATTTTAATTAGACTAAATAAACTTACTTTGTTTTATTGGTGTTTAGTCGTTCTAAAAAATTCATGAAGCAAGCAACATTGTCCAACAGCTTTCACATGCAAAATTCTTAAATTCCCCTTGAGGTAAAGATCTGAGGATAGCCACAACTTCCTCTTTTGAAAGTCCAGCTTTTAACATAAGATATCCTTTCACAGCATTATATAAAGTCACTGGACTTTTTGTAATTTTAAAATTCAGCTCACAGTTTTGCAATAGGCAAGCTTCAACCTACTTCCACTTGTAAATAAATAAAAAGTTCACGTCTGTCACATATCCGAAAAAGCCAATCCTGAGTGGGAAAAACCATGTATAAACTGTAAAATCTATCAATGGTCTCCCTTCCTGATACAGTAATTGGTGCATTTTAAAGTTCATACACTGTTCACAGAATGTTTGCAGTATACTGCACCATTTAATACATCACTATTATATTTATTTACTGTTTCAGAAAGTTTACTAACAGTTATTACTGTCATAACACCTATACAGGGGGACAGTGTAGGTAGTATTTTAGCTTCTTCTATTGAACTTCTTCCAATGTAGACATTAGACATGCCTAACAGTTTATAGTCCTTAAAGGGGTTTTATTGCTACAAAGATCATGTCTCAGATTATGGGGACAGTAAAAAATAAGCACTTGTTGATGCCTTTTCCCAAAAAGCTCTACTTTTGTCTCACCTGACCAGAGAACATTCTTCCAAAACGTTTTAGGCTCTCTCAGGTAAGTTTGGGCAAACTCCAGCCTGGTTTTTTTTATGTGTCGGGGTAAGAAGTGGGGTCTTCCTGGGTATCCTACCATACAGTCCCTTTTCATTCAGACGCCGACGGATAGTACGGGTTGACACTGTTGCACCCTCGGACTGCAGGGCAGCTTGAACTTGTTTGGATGTTAGTCGAGGTTCTTGATCCACCATCCGCACAATCTTGCGTTGAAATCCATCCACATCTTGGGAGGTTAGCCACTGTGCCATGGGCTTTAAACTTCTTGATTACACTGCGCACGGTAGACACAGGAACATTCAGGTCTTTGGAGATGGACATGTAGCATTGAGATTGCTCATGCTTCCTCACAATTTGGATTCTCAAGTCCTCAGACAGTTCTTTGGTCTTCTTTCTTTTCTCCATGCTCAATGAGGTACACACAAGGACACAGGACAGAGGTTGAGTCAACTTTAATCCATGTCAACTGGCTGCAAGTGTGATTTAGTTATTGCCAACACCTGTTAGGTGCCACAGGTAAGTTACAGGTGCTGTTAATTACACAAATTAGAGAAGCATCACATGATTTTTCAAACAGTGCTAATACTTTTTTCCACCCCATTTTTATGTTTGGTGTGGAATTATATCCAATTTGGCTTTATGACAATTGTTTTTGTGGTTTTCCATTGAAGACAAATTAAATGAAGATAATAATACCAAAGAATTTGTGATTGCAATCATTTTCAGGAAGAAACTGAGAATTATCTGACAGAATTGCAGGGGTGCCAATACTTTTGCCCACCACTGTAGGGCTGGGAGAGGAGCATACAGAAGCTCAGAGAGCCTTTATTATACAGACACAGTCAGCATAGAAAGCTGAGGCAATTAGTTTCACTTTCAATTTACGCAGCTCAGAGGGGAGTTAGCACAGAGTGCAGGAAGCCAATCACATTACTGGGGGCTGTATGAAATATTAGGCAGCCAATCACAGAATAGGGGGCGTGGCCCGACCACTTGCTTCAGAAATAGCTACAGACACACAGATTAGCTCATATCTGCTATACTAAGGGATTTAGGTAATGCAAACCAACTGCAAAAGTGCTTATTTTTTACTGTCCCCATCATTTCAGATATGATCTTTGTAGTGAGAAAACACCTTTAATTATGGTTCTTTCATGGTCCTGCACCTCATCTTATGCCTAATATACTAATTAATACATATTTCTAATCTCAGTATGTTTTAAGTGAAATTCCATCTTTAATAGGAAGATACAAAAGTATATCAAAGTATGAACCCCTTAAGGTGGCAGCCATTTTTGGCTTTCATTTTTTCCTCTCTGCCTCCCAAGATCTATAACCTTTTTTAATTTTATTTCTATCATTGCAGCATCTGAAATGTTAATAGCATGGATGGGAGCTGGTAGTGAGAAAGCGAACACACAACGGAGCAACAAAAACACTACAAAAGTATATACATAATGATATACATATGAAGTATATCCAGGAACCACAGACCCGATGCGCGTTTCGCCAGGAGAACGGCAAGACACACTTTTCTTTGTACTCCTCACCTGGTTGTTGCCACATAAGCTGACACCATCTGAACTAAATAAGTTTATCTTGGTCTCATCAGATCACAGGACATGATTCCAGTAATCCATGTCCTTAGTCTGCTTGTCTTCATTAAACTGTTTGTGGACTTTCTTCTGCATCATTTGATGTGGATTATGGTCTGAGCCAGGCTCAGTCTGGCCCACAGGGGAATAGGGGAAACCCCCGGTGAGCTCCTAAGCATGGTAGACCTGAATTTGTTTTTAACTTCATATACATCCTCAGAAGTGGCAAAAAAGCATAGAAAGAAAGGCAAAATGTAAGAGGCAGGGCATGGGAGGCATGAACAGTCACAGTAGCTGTAGAGTGGGCCCCTAAAATAAACTCCACTGGTGGGCCCAGAAACGGCTGAAGTGGTGGGCCTCTAGAGTCAACTCCACCTGTGGGGACTAGGCAACCCAGTCCAACACTGGTCTGAGCACTGACAGACTGACCCTCCACCCCTTCAACCTCTGTAGCAATGCTGGCAGCACTCATACTTCTGTTATGAAAAGACCATCTTTGGATGTGATGCTGCCCACCAGGGCTGGGACGATGCATAGGCATAGGTAGGCGATGGCCTAGGGCGGCACCTCTGCCTGTCAAAAGGAGGGCGCAGTAAAGTGCTGTCACATAACACTGATTCCCACATTAATAAGCTAAGTGCTGCAGCACTCACGCTCAGGTTACTAAGCAGCAGCTACTCAGCATTGCCCTTTTGCACTCAGTGCCTGCTGCCATCCCCCCATCTACATTCACCTCGACGCCCCTCCTCTGCTGCGTGGTGCCGTCTTCTGTGGAAGACCACAGCAAAAAGGCGCGCCTCATACCTCCAGCTTCTTAATATTCAATGTAGTCACTGTGACTGGGTGGGATCACAAGCATTTACAGGTCCGGCTCAGTGTGTGGGAGGGGAATTATTTGGAAGTGTCATCTATAGCAAATTGTCTTTACAACTATTTGTATGCATTTTCTACACAACATATTCTATATAAACACATCCTAATAGATCCTAGTAACGGCACTGTGTTTTTAGTTTTCTTTTTCCTATTCCACCTAGCTGGGGAGGGTTCAGGCGGTTAGGGCTGATGATTTGAATTTTTTCGGGGGGGAAGGGGACACTATTGGCCTTACCTGCCAAGGGCACCAAAATGCCTTGTCCCGGCCCTGCTGACTACTTGCACTCAACTTCTTTGGTCAATCATGACGAGGCCTGTTCTGAGTGGAACCAGTCTTGTTAAACTGCTGTATGGTCTTGGCCACTACGCTGCAGCTCAGTTTCAGGGTTTTGGTAATATTCTTATAGCCTAGGCCATATCTATGTAGAGCAATGATTCTTCTTCTTTTTTTTTCCAGATCCTCAGAAAGTTCTTTGATATCAGGTTGAACTTTAGGTGACCAGTATGAGAAAGTGTGAGAGTGACACCAAGTTTTTAACATACCTGAGACCTTGTAAAATTAACGAGTCACATGACACGTGGAGAGAGAATGGCAAATTGGGTATGTCACAAAAAGTCCGCACCCACTCGAGGGTCGATGGCCTGACTTGGGGTGTATTTGTAACGTTGCGCTCCCCATAGGGGTGCGCGAGGTCAGCCGGATACAGTTTCACAGTTAACCCCTATCCACATGGGCACAGGAGTGCGAGAGGATACACCACAACCCTGAACGGCTGGGAGAGATCTGTTTACCCACATTGGTGAAACAGAACTCTGCCAGCCCAGTAGACTGCCACCAGTTCCTCGTTGGCCATAAGCCTGGCCTATTACAGACTTATAACAGACCGGGAGCCTGCCTTGGGTAGCGATATTTTAGAGACCGAGAAGGCGGACACGTGAGATCAGATCAAGACAACAGCCCAGCTCAGGATCAAAGTCTAAAGATGTAATCGCCTTGGGGCACACTAGACAAACAATGAATACATAGGAGTATAACTGTACATTGGTCGGAGGTGCAAATACAATATGGGTGTAGGGGTACAGACAAAGCAAAACAGCAATATGTGTCTATTTATCTTAGGTTGGCCTTGTGCTGGCATACAAAGGGCTGAATGCAGCTTGCCGGTTCTGGACGCTCTTGGTACACTAGGCTTAACCCCCTTTCACAATGGAGATGACCCTGGGCCCAGTTGGCCTCAAACTTATAACTGTACTGGGACATCCCACATCACACCCCCGGGACGGTCTGTGCCCTTGGCACTATCAGAACCAGGTGGGTCCAAGCTATGACTGGGTACCAAACAGTAGACTTTTGCTCTTTTCCTTGTACCAGCCTTCCGTTTTTCCCTGTAGGTGGCTCCTACAAACGCAGGGAGTTTCATATTTAAAAATATGAAACTGGGGTGTGACTGTGACATGCAGTTATTCCATAATTCTTTATGAAAGTTCGGCACCGACTGTCTGCTCTATTTCTTTGATGCTTCTTCTCTGGAGCAGGACACTGGCCCAGGTGCTAACGGAATTAAATGAGAATCCTTTGAGGCTCAGACTCCCTGTTGGGTTTGTTTCCTATGGATGGAGCATTTGTTTAATTGAGTGCTTCCTCAATGACATGTGTTGCACAGTGGGAGAGCTTGGGGGACGTTTTGAATCCTGCCATGACTAAGTGAATTTGGGTCCAAAGCTGTGGGTTGTCTTGTCAATACTCCTCACAGGGCAAATTTTTTTCTTTTTCACTAAAGGGTGTACTCTTCTTGTTGCCAGTGGTTTAGACATAGATACAATGTAAAGCAGACACTTGTATAGCAAGGTCAATTTGGTGTGCCCTCAACACAAAGCCATCTAAGTGTCATATCTTTTGTGTTGTCCCATAAAAACATCTAATACAATACTTACAAAAATGTGAAGGGTGTACTCACTTTTGTGGAAGAGAGAGATACACGAGAGAGAGAGAGAGAGAGAGAGAGAGAGATACACGAGAGAGAGAGAGAGAGAGAGATACACGAGAGAGAGAGAGAGAGAGAGAGAGATACACGAGAGAGAGAGAGAGAGATACACGAGAGAGAGAGAGAGAGAGAGAGAGAGATACACGAGACATGATGTACCTATGGGGACATTATTATTATTATTATTATTATTATTATTTATTTTAAAGCGCCATTGATTCCAGGGCGCTGTACATTCGAGGGGGTTACATACATTACATAAGTCAAACGAGTACAGTGATAAGGGATAATGACAATTGGCACGACAGAGGGAGAGAGGACCCTACCACGCGAGAGGGCTTACAATCTACAAGGAGGGGAAAGAGACAGGAGTGAGGGGCAGACATGTCTGTGGAGGAAGTAGTGACAAGTTTAGTGAAGGTTATAGGCAAGCCTGAAGAAATGGGATTTTCAGGTTGCTTTTGAAAGCTGGTGAAAGTGGAGGAGAGTCTGATGTGTTGGGGCAGTGATTCCAGAGTGTGGGTGAAGCACAGGAGAAGTCTTGGACCGGTTTTTGAGGTGAGCTGATAAGGGGAGAGCAGGGAGAAGGTCATTGTAGGAGCGGAGAGTGCGTGGGGAGATATTTGGAAATTATGGCAGAGATGTATGGAGGGGAAGTCATGGAGAGCCTTGTAGGTCATGGTTATTAGCTTGAAATGAATTCTCTGGGCAATGGGAAGCCCAGTGTAAGGGATTGGCAGAGGGAGAGGCAGAGGAGTAGCGAGGAGAGAGGTGGATAAGACGGGCACGCAGAGTTAAGGATGATTGGAGGGGACGAGGGAGTGCTAGCTGGGAGGCCACTGAGAAGGACTGTTGCAGTATCTAGTGCGGGAGATGACAAGGGCATGGACCAGCATTTTTGGTAGTGTCATAGCCGAGGAACGAGCGGATGCGAGAGATTTTTTCAGTGAGAGGCGGGAGGCAGAGTGAGGGTTTGGATGTGGGTTTGAAAGATAAAGCAGAGTCTAGGATTACCCCAAGACAGCGGACTTGTGGGACCGGTGAAAGTGTAGAGCCGTTGACTGTAATAGAGAGATCAGGGGCAGGGGTAGAGTTGGATGGTGGAAAGATGATGACATGACTGCCTATAGCTACCTATGGGGATACGACTGCCTTTGGGGACATGACCCTGCCTATAACTACCTATGGAGACATGACCCTGCCTATAACTGCCTATGGGGATATGACCCTGCCTATAGCTACCTATGGGGACATGACCCTGCCTATAACCTACCTATGGGGGCATGACCCTGCCTATAACCTACCTATGGGGGCATGACCCTGCCTATAACCTACCTATGGGGGCATGACCCTGCCTATAACCTACCTATGGGGGCATAAACCTGCCTATAACCTAACTATGGGGGCATAAACCTGTCTACGTAATTTTATTGGTATCTATTTTTATTTTTGAAATGTACCAGTAGCCGCTGCATTTTCCACCCTAGACTTATACTCGAGTCAAGAAGTTTTCTGCTTTTTTTGTGGCAAATGTAGGTGCCTCGGCTTATACTCGAGTATATACGGGATAGAGAGAGAGAGAGATAGAGAGAGAGATAGAGAGAGATAGAGAGAGAGATAGAGAGAGAGATAGAGAGAGAGATAGAGAGAGATAGAGAGAGAGATAGAGAGATAGAGAGATATAGAGAGAGATATAGAGAGAGATAGAGAGAGAGATAGAGAGAGAGATAGAGAGAGATAGATAGAGAGAGATAGATAGAGAGAGATAGAGAGAGATATATATAGAGAGAGATATAGAGAGAGATATAGAGAGAGAGAGATATAGAGAGAGATAGATATATATAGAGAGAGATATAGAGAGAGATATATATAGAGAGAGATATAGAGAGAGATAGAGAGAGATAGAGAGAGAGATAGAGAGAGATAGAGAGATATAGAGAGAGATATATATAGAGAGATATAGAGAGA
>JAODAL010000827.1:240000-242500 GCA_025379985.1 Phyllomedusa bahiana | reverse complement strand
TGCTTAAAATATATGACAAATTCTTAAAGTTCAATAAATATATTATAATAGACTCTAATTTATTTATACTTTCGAGTGATCAGCATCCTTTACAGCCGGTAGTACTTGAAATTAATTGATAGTTACATATTCTGAAACATTTTGTAAATAGGTGTGTTAAACATATGCAAACACGCTGGGGCTATTAAATAAATTCACATATTTTTACTTTATATTTTGTAAAAGGTGCATGTGCAATACATTCACAAGACGAAGACCTTAGGCAATGAAATAACACAATAGAAACGTGGCAGTACTTAGCTGAACTTTCATCCACTCATTGCAGAGGGTAAGAGTATGGATCAATTCATATAGAAGCTGATGATGATGATGATGTTGGAGTGCAGCTACGTGCTGCCAAACAGCGGCGCGACGTTTCGGAAAACTTTTTTTTCCTTTTTCAAGCATACAGTTTTTAATGTTATTCACTGTCTATTTCTGTTACTATGTAACTGCAGTTCTATTTCTTAGGTATAAATAAGTATACACACCTGTGCAATTCATTAAGGGTATAAAGAAGGAGATGTGCGTCTACAGCGCATGCTTGAAAAAGGAAAAGAAAGTATTCCGAAACGTCACGCCGCTGTTTGGCAGCACGTAGCTGCACTCCAACATCATCATCAGCTTCTATATGATTTGATCCATACTCTTACCCTCTGCAATGAGTGGATGAAAGTTCAGCTAAGTACTGCCACGTTTCTATTGTGTTATTTCATTGCCTAAGGTGTTCGTCTTGTGAATGTATTGCACATGCACCTTTTACAAAATATAAAGTAAAAATATGTGAATTTATTTAATAGCCCCAGCGTGTTTGTGGTTGTCATTGGGAGTTTATGCAAGGAACTCCTAACGGGCTAAAATATAAAATATAACGTGGGTAGTCGGATCTACACGGCTTTATGCATAGTTGTGTTAAACATATGGCAATGTTATGCATACGTTGAACGTCAACCCGTATATATAATGTTTAAAAGAGACTTTGATGGATACATAGGGAAAAGATCGATCGCAAGTGTGAGAACGAGTTCCCTCAGAGGATACTGTTCCTCAACTAAGGTTTACAGACGGAATCCCCCCTATAACAAAAAGCACAACGTATGGCAGCTGAATGATAGACTGGTGGTGAAGCATTGTATATATGAAGGAGGGAGAGAGTTAGGTATAATGTCTAGAGCAAGGTAGAAGATGTCATAGGGACGGCTGATATAGATACTTTTATACAGACAAAAATGTTTGTATTCAGAAGAAAGAATATGTAATATAAAATGACACATATCTGTGTGACTGCAAAGAACGCACCGAATGCTGTGAAAGTCCCACATATAGACAAACATATCTACTAGAAGGTGAGTGATCAAGGGATAATGGATATTATGGACTTGTATCACTTAGATGACTGGTACAGTGTGCATTGTAAAACATTAGATGTGTTCCGCATGAGTCAGGGAAACTTTGATTTGCATCTTTTTGTTTCCAAATTGTTGAAACAAGATGAAGTGCTTATTGAAAACTGTAAAAAACCCCAAAAGTTATGAGTTTAAATTTGGACAGTTGAAAAAAATTTTGAGTGTCATGAAAAATCTAGCCTACTGTGATAAAAAATAGGGCTAGGGCCCAAAAAAAAACAACAAAAAAACGGTTATATCCAATAACATTGTTTTTTTATTCTCGGCTGTGTACTAAACGGGTTTTTATGGATACATGACCCACTACCCCTTAGTCCAATTTAGGGGGTATGTTTAGCGGATCATTTTAAACCCAATTCTTTTTAAACCCGATTTTTGGAGGGGTTTTTTAAGCGATTACCAATATTTTTTCTGTTTTTTGTAACAACGAAATTTTTGGTACTACAGAGGAACCATTCAATGGAGTGATTGTAAATTTTAAAAAAATCCTGAGGTGTCCCCGGAATGTTTTTTACCCAAACCAAGTTTTTGTACGCACCCCCCTTTTTCCAAATGGGGGACTCGCACCATTCGGAGAACTAATGGCTTTTTGCCAACCAAGATGGAATTTCTAACCGTAATTTTTTTCCAAAAAAGGCAGTACCAGACTTCATAAAAATGTAAACAAAGGTGGGGCCATCCTTTACTTACGTTTTTTTCCAAGGGGCATGGGAGCGGGACAAAACTGGGGCTATAACTACGGTCATGCCAGTACAAAATCCTTTACGGCCCACTGGGGAATGTGCTTCCTCCCAGCACACCAAAACTTGGACAGGAACCCCCCGCTTTCACCTCCATGTTTCAAACCGCAGCTCCGCCCAAAGTCGCCTCCCTCCTCCTCCTCCCCCCCACCCCACCATCCAGCCTCCAAATACTTCCCCCCCAAAAACCCCATGTGTAGGGGACAGCGGTTTTAACCAGTTTTACACCTGGCTTTTCCCGAAACAAGTGACACAGGGAAACTGCGTCATCAGCCAGAAACGATGTGTCTTTCCCGCGCCAACTGCAAATTGGAA
>JAODAL010000827.1:0-235000 GCA_025379985.1 Phyllomedusa bahiana | reverse complement strand
GGGGTTTTTTCCTTTTTAAAAACCCCCCCGGGGGCCAAAACCAAAAATTTTGTGGGGGGGAAACTTTTCCCCCCTTTTTCCCCCCCGGGCCCCCCCCAAAAAAAAATTTTGTTCTTTTTTCCCCCCTTCCCCCCCAAAATTTTTTTGGGGCCCTTTAAATTTCATTAAGCCCCCCTTTTCAAAAAAAAAATTTTTTTTTTTTTTTTTTTTTAAAAAAAAAATTTTTCCCCAAAAAAAAAATTAAAGGGTTTTTAAGGGGTTTTTTTTTTTTCCCCCCCGGGGGAAGGGCCCCCTTAAACCCCAACCCCCCAAAACCCCCAAAAAACCCCCCCAAAACCCCCCAAAAAAATTTCCCCTTTTTTTAACCCAAAAAAAAAATTTCCCCCTTTAAAATTTTCCCAAAAAAAAAGGGGGCCCCCCCCCTTTTAAAATTTTTTTTTTTAAAAAAAACCCCTAAAATTTTTTTTTTTTAAAATTTCCCCGGGGGTTTAAAAGGGGGTTTTCCCCTTTTTTTTTGGGGGGGGGTTTTTCCTTTTTTGGGGGGTTGTTTAAAAAAAAACCCCCCCGGGGAAAGGGGGTGGGGGGGGGTTTTTTCCCCCCCTTTTTCCCCTTTTCCCCCCCCCCCCTTCCTCTTCCCCCCCGGGAACCGGGCCCCCCCAAAAACCCCCCCCTTTTTTTTTTTTCCCCCTTTAAATTTTTAAAAAAAATTTTTGAAAAAAAAAAAACCCCCCTTTTAAACCCCAAAAAAAAAAAAATTTAACCCTTCCTTAATATAGCTCTGAAGTCCCTTTTAATTTTAATTTTCGTAATTCAGTCCCCTCTTTCCGGGCCCAAAATCAATTCAGAATTTAAAATTTCAAAGTGGTTTCTGATTGGGGGGTTTTTAGATTCTCCTTTAAAATTTTTTTAAAAAATTTTTTTTTCCCCCTCCTCAAGGGGAGAATTTTTGGGATGAAAAAGTAGGGAAGATTCAAAACCTCCTTTTTTCCCCAAAATCGCCAATAAAAGGTTTAGACCTCAGTTCCCCTCTGCTGGTTGGGAAGTGTAAATCGAAACCCCCCTTTGGGGGCCAAATTTTTTTTGTAAAGTATGTTCCAAAGACTGGATTTCCCACCAGGAGGTGACGTTTAAACCTTGTTGTACGTGGGGCATCTCTAAATGCCAACTTTTTTGGGTTTTGGGGAAAACCCTAGGTTTAAACTAATGTTTTTTTTCTGAAAAGGGCCCCGTGTGCCCTCTCGGGGAGCCACCACTTTTAATCTATATTTGTGGGCAATGAAACCCTCCCCTTTACACAGACAATCTAAAACCCAAAAAAAAAACCTCCCCACAAAACCCCAATTAAATTTTTGGGTTTTGGTTAAAAATAAGTACCAAATATTCCCCTTTATTGATTTTTGGGGAGGTTTTTTTTTTTGGGGTACCCGGGTTTTTTCCACCTCCAAATGTTTATTGTGCCACCTTCTGACCTCGTTCTGCTGCCCCCCTCACCCCTCCCCTTTTCTGTCATTGTGCCGCTCTGTGGCCAACTCCTGTTTTTTTGCCACCTCCAAATTTCATTGTGCCACGTCTGATCTCGTGCTTTTTTGCTGCCCCTGACCTCCACAAAAAATGGGGTCATTGTCCACTTCTGTGGCCTACTTTCCCGTTTTTTCCACCCCTTTAGAATGTCCCTTGTTTCCACCCGTCTGAAACCCCATGCTTCTTCCCCCCGGGCACCAAAACCACTCCCTGTCTTTTTCCCCTCTGTGGCCTACTACTGTTTTGCCCCCCCCAGAAACCCAAAAGTCATTGGTTTTCATGTCTAAACCCTTCCCCTGCACCTTGCCGTGACCCCCCACACTGTGTTTATTGTGCCACCTTGGGCCCCACCCAGTTTTTTGCCAAACCCCCCAGAAGTCCCTTTTGCCCCTGTCTGACCCTCATTTCTGCCGCTGTGGCTCCCGTCTGACCTCCACACTGTGTCAAATTTTGCTACCTGTGGCCTTTCCCTGTTTTTTGCCACCTCCAGAATGTCATTTGCCACTGTCTGACCTCATGCGGTGCTGCCATGGCCCCCCCACAACCCGTGTCCCTTGTGCCACTGTCTTTGGGAACCCCCCGATGCTGCTTGCGGTTTACCCCCCACCCCTCTGTCATTGTGCCACCTTGGGCCTATTTTTGGGTTTTTCCACCTCCAGAATGCATTTTCCACTGCCTGACCCCATGCCCGCTGGGTGCCCTGCCCTCCACAAATGTGTCCAAAGTGCCACTTCCTGAACCCCATGCGTTGCCCCTGCCGCCGTCACCTCTACCCCTCCCGTCATTGTGGGCCCCTCTGTGGCCAAATACTGTTTTGCCACCTCCAGAATTCATTTTTGCCACTGTCCCAAAATCGTGCTTCTCGGGCCCCGGGGTTTACCTCCACAAATGTGTCATTGGGGCCACTCTGTGGCCCACTCCTGATTTTTTGGGGCCCCCTCCAGAAAAACATTGTGCCATTGCCTTTACCTCATGCCTTTCTGGGGTTCTGTGCCCTCCCCCCAAAATGTTTTCATTTTTTGCCACGGGCCCCGACCTCAAACTGGGTGCTGTGGGCTGGGTGCCCTAACCTTTCACACTGTGTCATTTTTTCCCCCTGTTTGACCTCATGCTCGGGTGGCCGTCACCTCCACCCCTTGTCATTGGTGCCACCTTTTCTGCCCCACACTTTTTTTGCCCCCCCCAGAAAAGCATTTGCCACTCTCTAAACCTCAATTTCTGCTGCTGCCGGGACCTTTCCCCACTGGGGTCAATTTTGCCAACCCCTGTGGGGGGAACTCCTTTTTTTTGCCACCTCCAGAATGTCATTGTGCCCCCCTCCCGACCTCACGCTGGGTGGCTGCCGTGGGGCCCCCACACTGTGTCTTTTTTGGGGCCCCTGTCTGGTGTCATTTCTGCTGCCCGCCCCCTGACCTCCACCAAATGTGTCAATTTTTACCACTCTGTGGCCTACCCTGTTTTTTTTTGCCACCTCAAAATGTCATTTTTGCCACTGCCGGGCCTCACTGCCCTTTTGCCGTGACCTTCCACAAATGTGGGCAATTTTTGGGCCCCCCTGTGCCTACTCCCGTTTTTTTGCCACCTCCAAATTTCATTTGGCCACTGTTTTGAACTGATGCGGTGCTGCCGTGCCCCCCCACACTTGTCATTGGGGCCCCTCTATGATCTCAAAGCAGGGTGCTTTTGGTTTTCTGCTGGCCCTTGGGCCCCACATTGGGGTCAATTTTGGGCCCCTCCCGTGGCCTAAATACTTTTTTGCCAAACCTCCCGAATGTCACTGTGCCCCTGCCTGACCTCATGCTGCTGCTGAAAAGTTTTTCCCCCACACTGTGTCATTTGGCCCCTGTCTGACCTCATGCTGCTATGGGGGGCCCTCTCCCCACTGTGTTTTTTGTGCCACTCCCGTGGCCTACCCAAATTTTTGCCACCTCCAAATGTCATTGTTCCACTGTCCCGACCTCATTCTCTAGCCACCCCCCAAAAAATCCCCCCCCTCCCCTCTCTGTCAATTTTGCCCCTCTGTGGCCCACTACTGGGTTTTTTGGGGAAACCCCCAGAATGTTATTTGTGGGCCCCTTTCTGAACCCCCATGGGCCGCTCCCCGCCGTGACCTCCCCCCTTTTCAAATTTTTTCCACTGCTGACCTCATGCTGCTGCCACCGGTTAAAACCCCCACACTGTGTTTTTTGTTCCACTCTGGGCCTAAATCCAGTTTTTTTGGCCCCCCTCCAGAAAAGTCAATGTTTCCCAAATCTCTAACCTCATGTGCTTGCCACCGCACCCCACTCTCTGTCATTGTGCCACCCCCTGTTGGGCCTTTTCCAGTTTTGCCCAACCCCAGAATTTTATTGGGGCCAATTTCTGACCTCATCTGCCCCGCCCGCCCTTACCTCCACACTGTTTTCCCTTTTGCCACTCTGTGGGCCCATCCTGTTTTTGCCAAACCTTTCCAAAAAAGGCATTGTGCCACTGTTTGAACCTCATTGGGGGCCCGCTGGCCGGGGGGCCCCCCGTCACCTCCACCAAACCTCCAATGTATCCCCCTAGCCTTTAGCTTGTTTTTTTCCCCAAGGGGGTTTCGCTGCCATTAAATTTATCAGGGTACATTCCCCCCTTTATTTTTTTTTGGGTCATTTTTTCCCTTTTTAAGTGCCCAGGGAATTTTTGAGTGAAGCAATTCTAAGGGGCGGGGGGCAGTCATGTGCGTGTCATACTAAAAAAACAACAGTATGAAGACCCAAACCCCAACCCCTCTTTATACTTTTAAGCAAGGCCAAACATTCTACAGCACCCTGCCAAGGGTCTGGGGTAGCCGAAATAGCTGTTTTTTTAAAAGTGGGTTTCCCTCCCCGGGAAATAAAAATTTGGAAAACCAAAATTTTTATTTTTGGGAAAAAATTCCGGGGAAGTTTACCGGAAAAAAAACCCCAATTTTTTTTAGGAAAAATTTTTCCCCCTCTCTATGATGATTCACCAAAACCCCTTTTTTTCCTGAGCGGCCCTGCAGCGTGGGGGTAAATGGAAAGGGGATTTTCTCAATCAGCAAAATAAAACAAAAAAAAACGGCTCCCCTGGGGACTTCATTTTTCGGGGCTCTTTGGTTCCGGGTGCCTTCCCCTTTTTTTTCCAAAAAAGTAAAACAGCAATCAAAGAAAACAACCCCGGCCCTTTAGCAAAAAAGATGAAATTTTTGGATGAGGGGAAAACATATGCAGGGCAACCGGGCTTTAAAAAATTATCCAAAATTTATTTGATTTTTTTTTTTAAAAAAACAAAATAAAAAACAAGAACATTTTGAACGAGAGACCCTCCCCAAAGGGGTGGTGAAAAATAAAGGACAAAACCCCCCGAAGCGTTATTCCCGGGGCACTTTCCCATACCATTTGGGGTTTTTAAAAGTTTGCTTTGTAATTTTTCCCTTTTAAAAGACCTTTTTAAACATGACTCAGTAACTACTAATTAAAAAACACCTGACTTATCGCTAGTATTTAAAACTCTTATGTATAGCTCCACTGTGTCAACCTATCGTCTTTAAAGTTACCTATTCACAGTTTAGTAGTGATATTGTATATCTTGACGTATATTTAACCCCCTCGGTGCTCTGGTATCGAGGTGGAAAATCCACCAAGCCTCTCTGGCTAGGAGTTTCCTATGTAAGTCTCCACCTCGTACTGAGCTATATACTTGTTCTATACCTATCACTGTAAGTGTACTTAAATCTCCTCCGTGAACCTCATAGAAGTGTTTGGATACTGCTGAGAATTTAAATTGTTCTGATTTGTCTGCATCAGACATATGCCGTCTGATGCGGACTTTTAGAGGGCCCATTGTACACCCTACATATTGCACTTTACAACTCTCACAGTTTATGAGATAAATCACAAACTTAGTGTTACAATTAATAAAATTTTTGATTGGAAAAGATTTATTATTAGTAAAGGATGTAAATACTGTCGATTTTTTTACATGACTACACATTTTACATATTGTATGGCCACATCCATGGAATCCTTTGATATTCAGCCATGTATTAGGCTTATTTTTTGATGTATTAAACAAACTTGGTGAAACATGTGATCCTATTGTAGGAGCCTTTCTTGATACAAATCTGATGTTATTTTGAAGCATCTGTTTAATAGATTTATTTACATATAAAATTGGCAAATGTGTTTTAACTATCTTTACTATTTGGTCAAACTGAACACTGTAATTAGTGGAAAACGTAATTATATTATTTTTGAGAGCCTCGTCTCTATATTTTTTGACAAAAAGTTTTTTTCTTTCCATTTATTTACCTTACGTGCTGCTTTGTCTAATAACCATTGTGGGAATCCCCTATCTCTAAGATTAGAACAAATGTCTGTGCATTGTATTTGATATTCTGCTTCTGTACTACTGTTTCTTTTTGCCCTGATGAGCTCTCCTATTGGCATATTTCTTACTACGTGTTTGGGATGACAAGAATTTGCTCTGAGGATTGTATTCCTATACATGGGTTTTTTATATGGTTTAACTCTGATTTTCCCATCTTCTCCTTGTAAGGGACCAGTCAGGGACACACGAGAAGACACAGACAGAGTGAGGCCCTGACGCTGGTCCCAACCCCTGTCCCTGCCTTTTGGGGGTACCCGACTCCTTAAAAGGTCGGCCCCAACCAGAAGACTGAAAACTACACTGAATACGTGGGAACACAAGACACAGACAAACAAATAAAAATACAATAAGGGAACGTGAGACAAGCAAGGTTGGCAGCAAGAGGGCAGGGCAGTAACAAATCGGGAGACAGAGAGAAAAACGTAAGACGAGCAAAGTCGGTAACTGTCGGGCAATGCAGTACAAAATCAGGAAGAGCAGAATAGTCAGAAGCCAAGCAGAGTCAGGTAACCAGAAAATCCAACAATAGACAGGCAAGCAAAAGGTAAAGGAAAGACCCAATATAACAGGCACAGGGGACAGGTAAGGGAATCCTTAAATAGGGAACTGGTGAACACAGAGCAGAGGTGATAGGTGGAAATAACACAAAGCCGGATAGGGAAACAAAGCTGTCAATCAAAGAGGAACACAGTTAACTAAAAGGGTGCTGGAGGATTGCTGGGCACGGGCGTTGGCCAGTAATCAATTACACACAGGGAAGGAAAGACTCAGTTCACACTGGTAACCAAGAATACAAAGCATTATGTCAAAAACCACGGCTTCCGTCGCAACGGCCGTGGCCGGCGACCAGAACTCGAAGCTGGGGGTCTGTCGTACATGATCATGACAGTACCCCCCCCTTTAGGAGGGGCCACCGGACCCTCCACAGACCCTCCAGGTTTACCAGGGTGGGCTTGGTGAAGTTTCCCCTTTACCAGCTTGGGAGTATATTTTACTGATGGGACTCGAAGACGGAGCCTTTTTGGTCTGAGTCGATGTTTTTTATTGATTTGTTTTAGTTGGGCATTTTTTAGAGTCTTATGACTCCTAGCCCAGACTGTGCACAGTCGTTTACCGGCGGATTCAATTTTAGTTTCACAACCTGTAACGGCGGAATACGTGAGGTGGAAATCATCGTCACAGCAAAAGTGGAGCTGCTCGGAAGGAGCAGAACTTGGTGTGTCTGTAGTCGAGGGCACAAGATCTGAAATCACGGTGGCGACAACTACTCCCGGAGAAACAATATTTTCAGGTTCCTCAATATCTCGGTACATAGATTCTCGTTCCAGGGCAGAATAGTTGAGCTCTGCCCTCGGAGAGAGGTCTATAGTGCAAACATCAGGCTGTTGCAGAGACAGTTTATCCACCACGTCTCCATCAAAGCCGCCATTAAAAACGGAATTACATTCAGAAATGTCATGAGTATCAATTACAGCACACACCAAGGAGTGCGCTGCCTTCGAATGAGAACCACACGAGTCCCCCCATTTGATCAACTCGGTGGTCCTCCAGTCGAACACAGGATTATGGAGGCGGAGCCAGGGTAACCCAAGAATAATATCCGCAGTGAGTTTCTCCATGACAAAAAAGGAAAGCTTTTCGGTATGCGAACTCCCAACATCTAAAGTGATCTCTGCAGTATGATATTTTATTCTTCCTCCGGTTAGGGAGGTAGAGTCGACACTTGAAACTGAAAAGGGAGAACACAATGGAACTAGTTCCAACCCCAAGGCTTGAGCAACAGCCATGCTGATAAAACTAGCTGTAGCACCTGAGTCAATCATGGCTCGACAAGCAAAACTCTTGGAACTAGAAACCAAGGTTACGGCAAAATAAACTTGTTATTAGAGTTAGAAGGTACCTGTACATCCGAGTTACCTTCCTGGAAATTGCTCAGGCCTTTGGTGTTTCCTCGGGGTGACTTGGGCCTAGTCGGGCAGTTTCTCAGAAAATGGTCCGGTTTCCCACAATAAAGGCACAATGCGTTCTCCAACCGGTGTCTCCTCCTGGTGGCAGCAGATATGCAACCCAACACCATGGGTTCTTCTTCGGAAGACTGAGAGGGAGATGGAAAAGAAGAACTCTCCAAGAAGTTAGAAGGAGGTTTTACAGGAAAGCCTGACTTGAGCTGAAGAGCCAAACCCCCTTGCTTTTCCCTGCGTCTCTCCCTTAGTCTTCTGTCAATAGTTACGGCTAAAGTCATGAAGTCATTTAGGGTCTCAGGGGTTGGGTGGCTGACCATAGCATCCTTTACAGCATCAGACAGCCCTTGCCTGAAGAGGGTTTTTAGAGGTTGGTCAGACCACCCGGTCAACGTACACCATTGGCGGAACTCTGAACAGTAGTCTTCGGCTGAGCGACGGCCTTGCTGAATAGATAACAGCTGAGATTCTGCCCATGTCGCATGGTTGGGATTATCATAAACATGGCCTAGAGCTAAAAAAAATCTGTCCACTGATCTCCACTCAGGGGCTTCAGGGGGTATCGCTAATGCCCAATCCTGAGGTGGGCCCTGAAGGAGAGACACAACAATTGCTACTCTTTCAGCCTCAGTGGAAAAATAGTTGAAGCGAAAAAATAGATGACAGGATTCCCGGAATGTTCGGAATCTGTCAGGATTACCATCAAAGCGATCCGGTAGCAGCATCTTAGATTTCTGACGGGTGCTAGAATCCACAAAAGCAGGGGCAGGTGGGGACACGGATGGGATGGCAGGTCCGGGTACCGGGGTCGTTATAGCGTCCAGAGGCTGCGAAATTAAATTCACAAGCCCCGCCATACCCTGAAATTGGGTCGTCAACTCGTCCAGACGGTCAGTGACCGACAAGTCAGTGCTCATGTTGAACCGCCGGGGGAGTTGACGGGAATATGGGCCTGTTATAATGTAAGGGACCAGTCAGGGACACACGAGAAGACACAGACAGAGTGAGGCCCTGACGCTGGTCCCAACCCCTGTCCCTGCCTTTTGGGGGTACCCGACTCCTTAAAAGGTCGGCCCCAACCAGAAGACTGAAAACTACACTGAATACGTGGGAACACAAGACACAGACAAACAAATACAAAACACAATAAGGGAACGTGAGACAAGCAAGGTTGGCAGCAAGAGGGCAGCGCAGTAACAAATCGGGAGACAGAGAGAAAAACGTAAGACGAGCAAAGTCGGTAAATGTCGGGCAATGCAGTACAAAATCAGGAAGAGCAGAATAGTCAGAAGCCAAGCAGAGTCAGGTAACCAGAAAATCCAACAATAGACAGGCAAGCAAAAGGTAAAGGAAAGACCCAATATAACAGGCACAGGGGACAGGTAAGGGAATCCTTAAATAGGGAACTGGTGAACACAGAGCAGAGGTGATAGGTGGAAATAACACAAAGCCGGTTAGGGAAACAAAGCTGTCAACCAAAGAGGAACACAGTTAACTAAAAGGGTGCTGGAGGATTGCTGGGCACGGGCGTTGGCCAGTAATCAATTACACACAGGGAAGGAAAGACTCAGTTCACACTGGTAACCAAGAATACAAAGCATTATGTCAAAAACCACGGCTTCCGTCGCAACGGCCGTGGACGGCGAACATAACTCGAAGCTGGGTGTCTTTCGTACATGATCATGAAACTCCTCCTATCAGTGTAACATCAATATAATTAAGGGCATTTCTTTGGTGATCATATGTAAATTTCAAACCCATCTGATTATTATTAATGTATGTAACAAAATCCTTTATCTTGTCACCCTCTCCCTGCCATATGAAGACCAAGTCATCTATATATCTTGAGTACCATTTGATGCAATTCACAAATGGCTGCTCTGGATTATATAGATACTTTTCTTCCCAGGAAAACATGTAGATATTAGCTAAGGAAGGTGAAAAACGTGCTCCCATAGATGCTCCAGAGACTTGGTAGTAAAACTACTAACTGTTTGGTGTTAATCTGGTGGTGTAACTTTAACAAATCTTCCTCTATCCTGTCTTGGAATATTTCCATTGTACTTAATCTAGAATGGATTGGGTAGAAGTATTCATTGCGTATAGTAAAAGGGTCTGCTGTCTCCCTATCTGCTATATGAATAGACTCTCCTGCCAATTGTCTAAGATTAGTAATGCCAACCAATTCCTTGAAGTTTGGGATAATATCCTCCAGGCTATCATTTATTCTATTGTCACCATCTATATCATTTTTGTTATCATTTTCTACCCTGTCGGATGTGAGGCTGGAAAAATGATTTTTTACGGTAATTTGTCTTACCAACCAATTCACATCCAATAGGGTTTGATATACATCAAAGTTACATGTAGTGGAAAATCCTAGACCTTTGTCTAATACTGCTAATGCACTTTCAGATACTATCTGGGCTGAGAGATTTATAACCGATGGTAATAGTTCCTCATTCTTCGAGTCTCCCCCCACCCTATTCCTCCGGTGTTTACGGCCCGCCCTCCTCCTCTGCCGTTTTTTGAGAGTCTATTCAGACTTTGCTGAGAATCCTCATAGGCTAGGTGAGGAGAGCTGGTTAGTTCCTCTCTGTTTGCTGCATGTCTTCTTGGTCTCCAGTCCGCATTAGAGGAATGAGAGTCGTCGTTCTGACTTCCTTGTCTGAGTTCTCCTGAGGTGTCGGACGATGAACGTTCAGTGCTGGAGATATCTGAGAAGCTAACTCTCCTCCTTGAGGAATTGTGGTGAGTGCGCTTCCTAAGTATTGAGCGTGGTATATGATTGTTTTGACTCCAAGTGTACACCATGTTGTTCGCATAGTCCTGTATATCTCTTTTGTATTTATTTTGTTTAATTTTAATGATGTTATCTTCCAGTTTACGTAAATTCTGTTCCATTTTTGTATTAAACTCTTTGTATAGTGCTTGAGATGGTAAATTCAACAGTCTCTTTTTGGTCTCCGCTATTTTCACTTTAAATTCCTCTAGCTGTATTTTTTCTTGTTCCTTTATTAACTCCATCAAATCTAGGGAGCACTTCGTAAGGAAATTAAACCAGCGATCTTTAAATTCACTTGTATATTCTGTGATTGGATGTTTTTTCAAACGAAGTCCTCTTGGGGTTATCCCTTGTTCCAAATATAAGTAAGGGTCACGTGACCCGAAACGCGTCGGCGGTCTAGCTCCATTTAGTTTTCACCATCATAGGTGACGGGTCTCTCGTTCATATGTTCATGTTTGTATTTTGATTTTAAAGAAGAACGAATAAATTTTGGATAATTTTTTAAAGCCCGGTCTGCACCTGCATATGTTTTCTCCTCATCCAATACTTCATCGTTTGCTGAAGCCGGTTCGTCTCTTTGATTGCTGTCTACATAATGGAGAAGGGAGTTCAACCCCACTCCCCCTATATATTACTGCTGACCTCATGTCATATCACCCGGGGCTGGACTGAGCACCGGCCATGGGAGATTAATCCCTTTGCTGCGGCAATCTATTATGATCGCCGCAGCAAAGGCAGAAGGAGGGAGCTTCTTCAGCCTTCTGTCGGTGTGTCATCAGCCGTCGTCCCTGCTGTGTGTACCTGACTGCCTGGGAGTGTTGTAAGAAACACTCCTGGGCATTGCCGGACTTGGTGAGTTGGCATAGAGACCAGTATACAGCAGCAATGCGGTGTACTGATCTCTATTGTATCACTGATCTGAGAAACATGGATTGAAATCCCCTATGGAGAAAAGTGAAAAAAAGTAAAACGCAAACATGAAAAATAAAATAAAAACACGTAAACCGCCCTTTTCTCTTTTACAAATGCCAATCGCCCCACAGAAGATAAAAAATAATCCTATTTAGTAACGACCTACCCTATAAATCAGTCTGTCATGTTAATTAACCTGCACAGTGCACGCCGTAAAAAAACAAAAAAACACCCACAGAATTGTGTTTTGTGTTCATCCCGCAGGACATAAATGGATTAAAAAGCAATCAAAAACTCATATAAATGTCAAAGTGGTGCCAATTAAAATGTTATTTCATCCCCCAAACGGAATGCCGTTTATACACACACAAAAAAAAAGCCCTGTATGCGGAAAAATAAAGTTATGGCAATCTGAAGATAGCGATGCATGAAGATTGTTTTACACAATAAAAACACTTTTTTAAAGCGCTTCAACATAAAAAAAAACTATATAAATTGGGTATTGTCGTAATAGTGCCAACACAGAGAGTAAAACTAACTTGTCATGTATACTGCACGCTTAGCCCTGTTAAAAATAAAATTAAAAAACACCACTAGAATTGCAGTATTTTCTTCACCCTGCCTTCCAAAAAAACGGTTTTAAAACCAATAAAAAATCAAATCAAAAATGATACCAATAAAAAAAGTCAACTCATCCCGCAATAAACAAGCTGCTACTCCTCTCCAATCTCCGTACACAGAAAAATAAAGTTATGGCTCTCAGGCTATGGCGATGCAAAAACGTGTTTTCCCTTTTGAATAAAAGTATTTTTACTGTGTAAAAGCAGTAAAACATAAAGAAAATATACAAACTGGCTATCGCTGTAATTGTATCGACCTGCTGAGTAAAGCTAACATGTCATTTATACCGCACAGTGACTGCTGTAAAAAGTTAATAAAACACTACAAGGATTGCTGTATTTTGTCCAAAATGCTTCACAAAAGCCTTAATAAAAAGTGATTAAAGGGTCATATACACCCCATAATGGAACCAATAAAAACGTCAACTCATCCCACAAAAAACAAGCCCATAATCATCTCTGTATACTGAAAAATAAAGTTATGGCTGTCAGTCTATGACGACATAAAAACGCAAAGTTTAATAAACACATTTCTATTGTGTAAAAGTAATAAAACATAAACTGTATAACAATTTATTTCTTGCAATTCTACCGACCCACATAGTAAAGTTATGTCATTTATACCGCATGGAGAACACTATGAAATTGAAGCCTAAAAAAAACAATGGCGGAACTGTGTTCCCCCACCACCACCCCATTTTCATGGCCCAATGCTAAAAAAAACTGTGAAACACCTGTGCACACAAAATGCACAATACACCCCTAGATGAGATCCATGAGGGGTATTGAATCCAAAATGTGGAGACTTCTGGAAGGTTTAACCTGTTCTGGTACTTTAGGGGCTTTGCAAGTGAGGCATGGCACCCACCAAAATCTGCATTTCAAAAGCGAAATCGTGCTCCCTCCCTTGAATGCCCTGCCATGCACCTAAACAGCAGTTTACACCCACGTATACCGTACTACAGAACTTGTGTAACGTAAAATTGCGTAAAGTTGCATAAGGAAATTTGGGGTGCTTTTTTCAGAATTCCTTGTAAAAGAAATTAAACATTTTCTGCTGAAATTGCAGGTTGTTGAAATTACTTTTAATTTTCACAGCCTAGCGAAAATGTGAAACACCTGTGGGGTCAATATACTCACTACACCCCTGGATATAATCATTAAGGGGTGTAGTTTCCAATATAGGGAGTCCACAAACCTGGAAGGTCGTCTGATTAAAATTGTAAAATTAAAATTGATAATTAGTCTTCAAACTCCAGTAGGTGCTTCTCTTAATTTGAGGCTTGTGGTTGAGCTAAAAACGGCAGATTCTGGGGAATCAATATTAAGTTGCATTAGAAAATCTGCAAAAAAAAAGTGAAATTTCAAAATTTCACCTCCACTTAGCTTTAATTTCTGTGAAATACCTAAGGAGTTAACAAACTTTCTAAACACTGTTGTAAATAGTTTACGGGGTGTAGTTTCTTAGATTAAGTAATTTAAGGGTTTTTCTAACATGCAGGCCCCTCAAAGCAATTGCAAATTTTCTTGATAATGTGAAAAATGACTACTAAATTTCTAAGCCAATGTCGTAAAAAAATTATTCTAACCTACAGTAAACATATGATAGATGCTAGTTTTAAACTATCCGTCTTACACAAAGAAATTTTTGAAGTTTGAAAAAGGCAAATCGTTCACGATACTGCTTGGAACAAAATTTCTTATTAACTTAAAGCACAGTGTGTCACGAGAGATCAGTCTCTGAATTGCACAGATGGGTAAGTGTCAAAAAGTTATTCTCACATAAATTATCAGATGTCCGATTTAAAAAAATGGGGCTATGTCGGAAAGGCCAAAATTGGCTGCAGCGGTAAGGTGTTAATTGTCATTTAAAATTCACACCAGGTTCTTATAACTACAGGGGGCATATATATTTGTCCTTACAGGGATATATATATATATATATATATATATATATATATATATATAATATATATATATATATACCTACAGGGGGCATAAATATCGACCTACATGAGGGCTATATTTACCTACAAGGGTCCTGTATATTTACCTACAGGGTGCTTATATACCTTCCTACTAGGAACTACTGGGGGCCCTCTATACCTACCAGCTGGGAGGGGGTCTATTTCCTACCTACAAGAGCCCTATGTAGCTACATACTAGGGACTTATATTTCTTCTTATTGTGGAGGTTTGTATAACTACCTATCTGCTTCATAGGGGACCTAGATACAGTGCCTTGCGAAAGTATTCAGCCCCCTTGAAGTTTTCAACCTTTTGCCACATTTCAGTCTTCAAACATACAGATGTCAAATTTAAATTTTTTTGGGAAGAATCAACAACAAGTGGGACACAATTGTGAAGTGGAATGAAATGTATTGGATATTTAAAATTTTTGTAAAAAAAACCCCCAAAAACTGAAAAGTGGGGTGCGCAATATTATTCGGCCCCTTTACTAGTTTTTATAGAGATAGGAATTGATAGGGAATTGCTGGAGAAGTGAGGAGTCTGAAATTTGTTTTGTAAATTCTACAGTGAAGAGTCATGGCCAGGAGAAGATGTCATGGTGGTCTGGGACAGATGGAGAAGAGAAAAGGAAAGAGGACAACTCCTCGAGGAGAACAACTCTTCAGAGACTTCTCCAGTGAGTCCCTGGATATAACTTTACTGTAATCACGTATATGTCTTCAGAGCCTGTGTACAACTGGGATCTAACACTGAATAGTGGTAATATTGGTCATAGTATAATGGTTTATATTCAGTAATGGTATGTTGTAGTATTCAGTCACTATGTGGTAATTATGTTGTTGTATTATTCAGTCACTATGTGGTGATACAGGGTCATGGTGTGGTGATATTATTCATTCACTATGTGGTCATACTGTTGCAGCATTTGGTCACTATGTGCTTGTGATATGTGATCTTAGTAGGACATTGGTAATATTAGCCTTGGGATTCTGGTTTTGTGTAGCAGTGTTATGTAGTAAATGTACGACAATTATTCAGTAGTTTTGATATGTAGAACTTTGTATTTTAATGCTTTTTGTATATTCTGGCCCTGGTTCATGGGGATGCACTTTCGCTGCACTTTCGCGTTGTGGCTCAACACATTAGAGGAAGAGGGGGAGAAATTTCTTCACCCTGCCAGGAGTGCAATTTAGCCTAAGAACCGTCCTGCCTGTATACTATGGCCAATATCTGGGGTTAATCCGTTTGCCTGCTTAATCACTTACATAAATCCAAACGGATGATATCAAAGGTATATTGATTTAACTTTCTAATTCAGGAGGAACACATTTGTTATTTGTTCCATTGTGGCATCTCAATATCTTGGTGTTTATACTTCTGAAGACGAATCTTGTCTATACAATTACTCGTATGTAACATCCTCTAGTTGCACAAGTGCAGTCTGTGTGCATAAATTTGGTTTTGTCGCAGCGCTCTGGCTCTTGTGGCACATGCGCCATCTAGGATAGGTGACGCGACTGTGGGAACCTCCACACACCCTGCTATTTAGCTGCGCATGCGCATTGTGTGACACTTGACGACATAAGTCTCAGCACAGGCGCACTACACCTAATAGTCACCCGTGTGACAAAAAGGGTCTTGGTGTAGGTGAGTAAGGGCTTTGTACCTGACGCGTGTCAGAGGACGGGAGCTATATGTTTTGAAGTTATCTGGATTAAAGATTGTTTGTATGTTTATTTGGTGCTGGAGAACAAGGTTTCTATTGGAATACGAAACATTTTGCTTAACGGTTCTGAAATGGCACACATGCCAGTGTGTTTAAAACCTTATAAAGTGGTGCTTAAGCATAACAATACAAGAAGTCCTACTTAGCGGACTCCCAAGAAAGGATAACACAACACAAACAGATTGTCCCTGATGAAAAATCTTAAGCAAGGATCAACAATAACACATCAGAACACTATAACATAATTTTATATCAAATCTTGCAAAAAGAATTGTACTTTATGTACCACATATACCAGCATTTTAACAATGATGTATAACATTTTTTATATTATGTGGGGTTTTTCACTTTTCCAGTATAATTCTGAATATGGATCACACTGAAAATTACAAATAACAGCCATAATGTAGTAAAATTTAATAATGTCATTACAACATTACACAAGGTTCATATCTTTCATGAGAAATTATAAATTTGTTTACTCACCATTTCCAACAAGAGGACACTTGTACAGCTTTTACTTACTATGGTAACGCAGCAGCTGAAGAAACGTTTTGCATCTTAAATAGGCACAACAACAAACAAGCAGTGAACAATAATGAATGAACGTTGTGTAATTTCCAAGCTGCGTAAGAAATAGTCAGGGAGAAATAACCTACTATTCAAAGTAAAATACTGTAGGATGTTATTTCTGTACGATCTGTTTTATTGCAGATTTTTTTTTCAGTGTAGGTTTAGTTAACAAATAGAACCTTTTGTTTAAAAATGTAAATAAATCTGAAGGGATTCCGCATATAATTCTATCTGTATTATTTAGGTATTCATCATATGATACCCTGGTATTGACATTTTTTTTTCTGCTACTTTACTACAAAGTTGGAAATATAAATTATTGTATCTTATTTTTTCCCTGTTTTAGATGTATGCTGTTATTGCATAACAATTTTTTCTTAATTTTAAACATAATTCAATATTACACGGTGAGGATAATCTTAGAATAAAAGCAGTCAAAACTATTTTACAAAGACTTGCAGTGTCGGATTGGTCCCACCAGTGGAATTTCATTTTAGGGGCCAGCCTACAGTTACTGTACATGCCTCTTATACTCTCTTCTTTTCTGTCCATCCTAAGAATGTGTATGCAGTTTAAGAGAAGCTTCAGCCCCGGTGGGCTTCAACCTGCCATGCTTGGGGCCCACCGGGGGGTTCCCCTAAAGGCCAGTCTGAGCATGCTTGCAAGCTCCTCTGCCACCTCATTCCTTTTAAAATAACCATTTTGATGTGTTTTTTTTTCTTACAACTCTTCCCTGTGCCATTCCCATGTTTTTCCTCCTAAATAGGTGTCCATAATTGATGACTTTTTTATATTGCCTTGGATAATACCAGACTGTAAATGGAAAACAGCCCATTTACAGAATGGTGATGCAGAGTTGTCAGTTAATTTCCAAGGATAGCACAATGATATCTAAGACCTGCATTGTCTATAAATAGGGCTCTTCGCAGTATATCTAATAAAAACAATATGTAAGGCGAGCAGACAGGTCTTTCTGACTTATCCCTCCTTTATGTGGAAATCTAAGTTTATAATCTAGAATTAAAAGCAACTTCATGTTCAATGCTTAATTACTTCACTTCAGACTCAATACATTTCAGTGGGGGGCACAGTAGAAATACAAACAAGTTGTTTAAGTGTCTGTGAAGAAAATGTTCCTTTCTTTTTTGTGACGGCAGCACTTTGTGTGCTGATGCGTACTTTTCGTGTGTTGTATGTCCCATTATTTTCAATGCTGTTAAGCTCATATACACTGTACCACATATACCAAAGTGGGTGAACAGAAAAAAAAATAATTTTCTTAAAAATGTTCTGTGTATTTAAAGCAAAAGCGTATCGGCATTGCAAATTGGCTCCATTTAGTGGGACATTCTACAACCTAAAATACATGAAAATAAAATATATATATATTATATATATATATATATATATATATATACATTAAAGGCAAGCATCTGCCGTGTAACACTTTAAGATGTCTGGTGACAGTTTCCCTCTGTGTTTTTGATCCGAACGTGCACTGGAGAAAGAGAAAATTTTAGGGCCACATGTATGAAAACTGTTAGGTCTAAAACTCAAAAAGTGAGTTTTAGACCTAAAAGTTTTCATACATGTTGCCCTTTGTGTCCAGGAAATCTACTTTCTCTATCAAGACAAAGCCCTCAGACAGACTTTATAGAAGTTCATGTAAAAAGAGATAAAGGATAAGGCACAGTCGATCAGTTAACACATTGGAAACTATCTTAATGCATTGATCTTTTAATCAGTTAGTTAACAGGGTTGTCTCACCAAGTTGTTTCAGAGTCACAGTCTGCTTCAGTCTCGCACTTCCTGGTTAGTTTGGGTGTACAACAATGATTGGCATATCACTTCTACTATTCCTGATTCTTTTATAGGGACATTAGTGCTAGAAGTTCCTAAGCAGCAGTGCACAAGGCTACAGGGTGCTAAAGGGTTAGAGCTTGTTTACATGACTTACTGACGAACTTTATCTCACAGGTAATACATAGCAGGGAGGGAGGTCACCATCCTGGCCACTGCTGCTGCAAACCTGTAATGGCACAAAGAGATTGTCAGTAACTTAAATAAGCTTATTTACAAAAGCAGGACATAGCTGTTATAACTTTCAAATAAAACAAAATCAGAACGGAAATGTATTTGGTAATAGCCTTTATTTATCTTTGCCTATCATTTTCATCCCTTTCCAATATTTGACACTTGAATATGTCAAAATGCTAGTAAGGATGTGTGGAGTGAGTTCACTTGCTGAGCCCACTACATAATCCACAGGTACCTGCTGTTAATTACAGCTGGTACCCGCCGCGGACAGCAGACTTCAGAGTCGGTTCTGATTCTTGTTTAACCCTTTATGTGCCATGACAATCATGACAGTGACTTCAAAATGAATAAGAAATGGTGCTGCACACCGTTGCTTGGAGGGAATTACGGTACGCAACATTTCTCATTCATTTTGAGATGTTGATCCTATTATTTCCTATCACATGTAAAAGTAAGATCAACAGCAACATAACTGCTACAAAAGCCTTTACTAACAAAATTGCAGGGTGCTAAGTGGTTACCATTACAGACGGAAGCCTAATAAAGGAAATAATAGGATCAACGTCTTTGTACACCTTTCTGCATTATGTATATAATATAAAACGGTGTATAAGTGATAACACTACCTAGTATTCAAGTACCCTAGGAGGATTAAAAGTATAAGTTTGTAAAAAAAAGAAAAAAAAAGTAAAAAATCCCCCATTTTTCCTATTTTACAAATAAAAAAAATTAATTACATATTGACACTATCAAGTCAGATCTATTTGAAAATATCATTTATCCTGTACGGTGAATACCACAGAAGAAGAAACATTTTCATAACGCTGAAATTACGTTTTTTTGGTAATTAAATTATGAAGTATGTCATTTATACCCAACCGGAAACTCTACAGAAAATCCGCAAAAATGGCACAATTACCACCCTTCTTTAACCCCTTCCTGACTTTGGACCTACCTGTACGTCCTGGCTAGGAGTGACTTCCCGAAAACGGATGTGTAGGTACGTCCTAGACACCGTGCAGACTCGCAAGCGGGGCCCGCATGATCACAGTATGGAACCTGCTGTATATTACAGCTGCCCCTATGCTGTGTTGTCCACGACTGGAGTGAACTCTTGTCGCAGGCGATTAAATCCTTAGCTGCCACAGTCAATCAAGGTTGTGGCAGTTTAGAGAAAGACAGAGGAAGGGAGATGCCTGTCTCTAGTGGCTGCTGATGCTCTCCTTTAGGCTTCCGGGCTGCCTGTGACTGTCGAGCTTTGTAACAGTGATCTAAAGATCACTGATGAAAGTCCCCTACGGGGACAAATAAAAAAATAAAAACACATACACCCTTTTCCCCTTTTATAAGCGTCAATCGCCCAAAAAGGATTTAAAGCCAAAGTGATACCAATGAAAACGTCAGTTCATCCCACAAAAAGAAAAGTCCTTACACAGCTCTGTGTACGGAACAATAAAAAAAAAAGTTATGGCTGTCAGAAGATAGCGATGCATAAATTTTGTTTTACACAATAAAAACACTTTAAAAAAAAAATACTGCGACAAAAAATATATTATCACTGTAATCGTATTGACCCACGGATTAAAACTAACATGTCAGGTGTACTGCATATTGAGTGCTATTAAACAAAAAAATAGAAAACACTACTTGGATTGCAGTATTCTCTGTACCCTGCCTTTCAGAAAAAATGGATTTAAAAGCTATCAATAAGTCTTGTCCCTAAAAAAATTATACCAAAAAGAAGTCAACTGATACCACACAAAAGAAGTTGCTCTATATACAGATGATGGCAATGCAAAAAACAGGTTTTTCTTTTTGCATAAATGTTTTTGTTGTGTAAAAACAGTAAAACATAAAAAAAATACAAATTGGGTATCAGTGTAACTGTATCGACCTGCTGAGTAAAGCTACCATGTTGATTACACCGCATGGTAACCACTGTGAAAAATAAATATAAAAAACACTACCATGATTGCTGTATTTTGTTTATCCTACCTCCCAAAAACCTTGATAAAAGCGATCATGAACCCCATCATGGTACCAATGAAACTAGCTACTACTCATGCAGAAAACCAACCCTTACTCGACTCCATATACAGAAAAATAAAAAAGACTACATAAAGCAATTTTTTTACATGCGCATTTCTATTGTGTAGTAAAATATATAAGATTTCTTTATATGTAGTGACCTGCGTAGTAGAGGTATCATGTAATTTATACCGCACGTTGTACGTTGTAAACTTAAAGCCCAAAGAAAACCAAGGCAAAACATTATTTTCACCATGCCCCATTTTCATGGCCCAATGCTAAAAACAAAATCTATGGTACACCTGTGCACCCAAAATGCACAATACACCACTAGATGAGATCCCTGAGGGTTGTTGAATCCAAGATGGTGTGACTTCTGGAAAGTTTTACCTGCTCTAGTACTTTGGGGCTTTGCAAATGACATGGCACCAACCAAAATGAAGTGCTCCATCCCTTACATACCCTGCCATGCGCCCAAGAAGTAGTTTACACCCACATATAGGGTATTGCCGAACTTGAAAGAAATTGCATAACAAATTTTGCGGTGCTTTTTTCTTTCCCAGATTCTTTGCTAAAATGAAACCTTTACAACTAAAATTGCAGATTGCTGTTAATTTTTTTTCATTTTCACAGCCTAACGCTAAAAAAATCTGTGTAACACCTGTGCGGTTAATATACTCAAAAACGTACTTAAAACAAAATCTGTGACTTCCGGATCCGGCACCGACATGAGGAGACACGTGGAGCGGCATTGCCAAAAAAGGGCTGTTTTACCCAACAAGTAACCCCTGTGAAGCGGGAAGGGGAAAGCGAGAAGGAGATGGGGGACCCGGCTGAAGTCAGACTCCAGCTACAGAGCAGTGCCGGAGGTTCGTGAATGAACTGCCAGGGTCCATCGTTCTGCAGCGCGGTGGGGGAGTGCAACGTGGTGGCAGCGAGCAGACAGAGGCCACAGGTGGGAGCCCCAGGCGTAGCGTTACCCTTGAGAGCCGGTTGGTTAGGACAACGGTGACTCTATAACCTTACCTGGGGGGAGACAGCTTGATTAGCCGCCATTACGGGGGAATGAGCAGAGTGAAGACAGAACCCGCCATTTTGTCTGACAACACTCCGCAGCAAGGACTCACTCCCCCAAACGCAGCACGGGAGCAATACATACGGCACTGGCCCCAGATATTACCCTCTCTCAACCAACCTTTCCCAGGACACAGAGGAGAGGATAGCATAGCCCGACTCCCCGAGTACCTTGGGACATATGCCCCCAGCAACTCCCTGCAATAAACACGTAGCGCCATTTACCATACTACAAGTCATCTGCTGGCAGCCAAGTGTTGATACTACCGCTCCTCACCCTTACTGACCAAAGCCACAACATACGTGGGGTGTATGGACCGTTACCTCCAGAAGATGGGGAAGTCAAAAACCACCAAGCAGCAGGAAAGGAGGGTAAAGCTATCTCCTCAGGGCTGGAGGGTATAGCGGACAGTGTTTGCCCACCAGAAGATAACTATAAAAAGATAGCAACAGAGGTTGCCCGCCAGATTGCCCCGGACTTGCAAGAGACATATGATAGCGCAAATCAGGGGAGAGCTCTGAGACCATGGCGATAGATTGGAGAAGTTGGAGTTTAAAGTTCAGTCACTAGAAATGGACGCGGATGCCCACAGATCTCAATTACAAGATGTCTCATCTGATAATAAGCGCCTTGCTGACAAACTCGAGGACTTAGAAAACTGCTACAGAAGAAACAATTTGAGGATTCCCGGCCTGCCAGAATCCGTTCTCGAAAACAACCTGATTAATCTATGTGAATGAGAAATCCCCGAACTGGTGGGTTTCCCTGGTAGTTGTAAGGTCAAAAGAGCACATCCAATAGGGCCTTACCTATAGGGAGACAGAAATGTTGTACCAGCCTCGAGGGAGAAAGCCGCCTCTCGTGACAGACCGAGACAGGTTATTGTCAAGCATCTAAACTTCATTGACAAAACAGAGATTCTGAGGGCCTTTAAAAAGCTAAAATCTGACCTCCTCTCTCAGGGATATAGTGCTAATCTTTGAGGACTTTTCAGCGAAGGTGGTCAAACGGCGTAGGGCATCTTCGGCTATATGTATGGAGCTTTACCATAGACAAGAGAAGTTTGCACTCATATACCTAGCCGTCCTCAGAGTCTTCCCTAAAAGTGGGAAATCATCGACATTTCACACCCTCAGAGACACAAGCTTTTCTTCAGAGCTCGACGTGCCTAACAGGACCCGTCTCCCCAGGGATCTCCTCAGAGAATTACCCCAGATTCAACCCTTCCTGGGCCTTAGCGGGAGGAAAGCGACCGATCCCCTGCAGCCCTCCTTACAGCCCAAAAGAACAACCTAAACGCTCAGCTTCTGCTCTGGGCACTTGACTTTTTGGAGGATAGACGGGGCCCTGATTTCTAAGAAAGGTTTCTATTCTATTCCGAAGTGATATAAGTGAGATATCTATCTCTTGGGGGACACCTGATGATATACAATATTGTCTCTTTCCTCCCCTTAGTTGGGGGGATGGGGTGCGTTGGCTCTTCTTGGGTGCCTCTCCGTTCTCCTTCGGGGGATCATGGAGGGGCTTGACGAGAACAATGGCCCCCGATATTTAATGGCAGCTGACCTTGGTCGATGTTTTGTGCGGGGTTTGTGGGGGGTATTTGGTTGTTGGAGTCACTTGTGGGGGGTCTCTTCCTTTGACTCCCTCTTCAGCCTCCTTTTGATGGGGGAGACTACCCCCCGTTCTCCATACACGAACATGAGAATGCCCCGCATCTTGGGTAATTGTTTTCTGCAAAATGACCTTTTATATTATATTTCGGAAAAAAGAGAAGTACACAAGCACATTAGTCTGGGGTAGTTTGGTATATGATCTTCTCTCAGGGTGCAAGAAAAGGAGTGAGAATTCCTCCACTGTTAAATCTACTTGGTTAGGGGCAAATAGGTTTGTTACAGTTTATTTGTTCACTTGAAGTTTTTACTTTAGTTTATTTAGGAGGTTCAGACTTATCTATTGCCTAAACAGAAGAACATGGATAGTTAGTAGAACAAAATCTGCCGCCTTTGCGGCTACCACCCCTCTAGATCAAAATGATCAATATAAGCTCTTGGATCCCCAGAAAAACGTCTAATGGTGCTAAGACATCTGAAGAGGTCAAAATTGTATGTGGCACTACTGTAGGAAACACACTTAGGGTATGTTCACACGGGGTAATTTCGGCGCCGAAATTACGGTAATCCATAGTTCTCTATGAGAACTATGGATTATGCCTCTTCTCCCCGGGCGTACGATACCATCGTATTGTACGCCCGGAGAGATAAGTGACATGTAATGAATCTATGGGGCTGGTGGGCTGCCGCCCCCCCCTCCCGTGTCGTGGGAGTACGCGCCGATCAACACGACTCCCAAACACCCGGCGTAATTGCTGGCCATACTGTACGCCCCGTAATTACGCCTTGTGAACATACCCTTAGAGGTGGAAGATTTTTTCAGATTAAGAATGTTGTGGGTGGGGCAGGTGTTTGGGTCCTCAGCGACTGGTAGGAAGGGTGGGGTCATTATACTGATTCATAAAAACTTGGCGTGTTCATTGGTGGAACAAAACCATGAAGGAACCCCCCACTTACTTTGGGAAACAGCCAAGGCAGTTCTGCATGGCAGAATTATATCTTACATCGCTTCACAGAAAAAAAAAGTTCTTACTAAGCTAGATGACCTATGGAACTATGGAAAGCTTGTACAGCTTTCAAAACCCATTCAAACCAGGAAAATTGGGATAACTGGTACAAAATGAGTCCTATCATGATTCACAATTATTCAAGTTTGGGAATAAGTCAGGGAAACTGTTTGCAAACCTAGCTAACGGATTACAGCCCCAAACCACAATTTGCTCCCTTAGAGATGAGTCAGGAACTCTTAAACACGCAGGGACTGATATTGTAAGTATATTTGAAAAATTCTACTTCAAGGACTCTGGAGAAGTGGATCAGTGGTTAATGGAACTAGAGCTTCTGACACTCACACAGGATGACAGAGATTTTTAGGTGCCCCCGTAACAGAGGAAATTATCTCGCAGATGGTCCATAAACTAGCCAATCAGACAGCCCCGGGACCAGATGGTTATGCTGCTGAATTTTTTAAAATACTCTTTCCTGATATCTCATCCACACTCTTGACCCTTTATAACTTTTTTTCTAGAAGGCAAAGGAATCCCAAAACATATGAATGAGGCCTTTTATTCGTGTCATCCCAAAGCCAGTTGGGGACGCCACCACTCCGGCGTCATACCGACCCATCTCGCTCTAAAAACGGATCAAAAATAATGGCAGACAGCTTAGCGGTACTGTTACCCAAGCTGATTTCTAGCCATCCAGTGTTGTCAAACACAGATCAGGGGTGGCAAACATCCGTAAAGTAATAACGATACTCGATGACATCAAGGTTCACCCGCATAAACACCGTCCCCGACCCTGCTAACATCGATATGCCAAAAAGGCTTTTGATAATGTGAGTTGGGAGTGGATGGGAAAAGTGATGGACAAAATGGGTTTTGCAGGCACCTTCAGGCAATATATTCTCTCATTATAAAGTAACCCCTCAGCTAGGATAGCCATCTCGAGATTTCTATCTGAATCTTTTTTATTATGGAGGGGAACGAGGCAAGGGTGTCCTCTATCACCCTTGCTTTTCAATATCGCAATAGAAGCATTGGCATATATATATAAATAAACTCAGGGAATTTGGGGGCAGAATTTGTGCTCACCTGGCTAAAGATGTCCCAATAATCCTGGATGCTCTGAACAAATTTGGCATTAGTTCAGGCTTTAAGGATAACATTAATAAATCAGAAATATTACATCTTAGGCGATGTTCACACGGCTTAATTGTGGGGCATAATTAAGCCCCGCAATTATGCCGTGTGGACAGGAGCGGGGGAGGGAGCGGGAGCGGGGGGCCGGCACCTCGTCGGCCCATAGACTATCATTACTAGTGGTGCGTATATGCCGCTAGTAAATGACATGTCACTTCTCTCCCCACTTGGCGGGGAGAGGAGACGTAATCCATAGTTCTCTATGAGAACTGTGGATTACCGTAATGCCTGGGCCGTATTTCAGCCCGTAATTCGCGCAGTACGCCGCAAATTACGGGCTTAAATACGTGCCCAAACAAGCCGTGTGAATGGCCCTTTACTCCCCCGATGAATGCAAGCGAAGGTTCTCTGAGGCACCTCACGGTCGCCACAGCTCATAGCTCTATAAAATACCTTGGTATCAATATAGGGAAAACACCGGAATCCATATGTTGCAGTTCAGGGGTACACCGCGTGACTACTTCTGTCCAAATTAATCACTGATTGCCGGCGTGAAGAAATGGCACCAAAATACAGAGAGCTGGTATGAGTTCCTCCTCAGTGTGTAGCAGGCCCAGACTGAATCAGACTTTATTACAATACAATGGATTTTACAAATTGGTTTCAGGGGCTTTTTTTCTTGCATTCATCAGGAATGTGGCACTAGTTGATTGATTCTCCAGATATGGTCATGGTTTCCACCCAGGTCCATGCTGCCACATAGTGTGGAGTGGTCCAGGAAGCAGGCGCTGTCTTGGAGTATATCTGCTGTTCAGCTAAGCTTATATGTGTAATTATGTTTTTGCACCATAAACTTCATTACAAAAGCATTAGGAAAATATATGTTTCCCTTCACAATCCCCCCTAAAACATTATTACACTCTGACCCTAAGTTTGTTTAACATTGTTTCTTCCCCTAATCTAAAATCACCTGTGCCTGCCAAAACTGGGTGGGAAAAGGGATGTGGAAGCTCCACCAGGTATGAGATGAGCCACTCCTTTGCGAGTGACCCCCATTTGTAGTTGGACTTTCCCAGCCCTGACAGGCCCCTACTCTTTCCCTTTACATTATTTGGATCCTCATCTTGGTAAAGAATTGTGGTTCTCAGGGGGCTATATGGGTCTCGGCATCAATGCATGTTGTCTCACTGTTAACCATAGGGAAAGTTAGAGTTATGTTATCAATACTCTTTTTTTATGCAAGAGAAAATACACAGGAGAATCACTGCCATCAGTATCATAACTACAATTATGGCAGTGCCTACTTGAGCAACCAATTATACAATACTGGGCTCTCTTAAAACTTTATACTTTATTCATCATACAAAAGCATCCATATTCAGGCATTAGACCGCATTGTACAGCATAACCATAATGGACATTGAATTTTGAAGCAATACTCAGTGTTATGTTGCGACCTCCCGGTCGTTCAGATCAGTTCATCATTGGAGACGCCAGAGAGTCCCGAGCAGAGTGGCGCAGTGATGGCACACCTGCGCAACGCACCTGCGTGCTACGTTTCGGGGTAAGCTCCACCCCTTCTTCAGGCATATGCATCATGGTTTACAGCCATTTCTTAAATAGATTAAAACTATTAACCCTTAAGAACCCCAAGCCAAATGAAAAACATTAACCTCCCAGTGTCTGCAGGTGTTTCCTGGAATAAATGATGTTAACTCCTACACTTGGCATATATTTACACATCTTACTACAAGAATACCCGCAGATTCAGACTTTCATTTAGGCCTTTCGGGGACAGTGATTCTAATAGCGTGATCCAATATGCCTCACGCTTCAAGAGTTTAGTGCTCATGTGTGAACTGTCACTACTTATAACCTTCTCCAGCACACACCAGCGCAGCTCACAGACATCATGTCATGCTTCAGTGAAGTGTCTAGCCACAGAAGTTTCCCCAAACTTTTTTTATGGCTATCATCTCTTTTTTCACTCTCATCCTGTGTAGGATTCATTGTTTTTTTCTTAAAAAGTCTAATAGCGGATCTGTGCTCATTAATCCTAACCTTTATACTTCTAGATGTTTGTCCCACGTATACTCGCCCACAAGGGCATTTGAGCATATATACAACCCCTTCGCTTTCACATGTGTGGAACCCTTGGATTTTAATTTTGTGGCCTTTAGTCGGATGGTTTACTGAATCACCTTTTAGTATGAAAGGGCAGTTCACACACTTCAAACATGCAAAAGTCCCTGATCTCGTGCTACTTAGCAGTGTCTGTTTTCTATTTTTTGCAGGTCGTTTTAGGTCTGCAGATATTAACTGTTGGCCAAGGGTTTTCCCTTTTCGGTATACCCAGCGAGGTGGTTTTTTAAATAAATGGCCAATTTTTGGGTCACTTCGTAGTATCCCCCAATATTTCAATATCACTTGTTTGATAATGCCTGCATGCCTATCATGTAAACCACCCCCTATTTATGAAACATGGCCAGACCATTGTAAACTTGGCACTTCTTACCATATGTTTCACCCATACACCCTAATAGATTGTAAGCTCTCACGAGCAGGGCCCTCACACCTTGTGTCTCATTTGTAAGTACTTTTAATGTGTAATGACTGTATGTTTACCCTTGAATTTGTAAAGTGCTGTGGAATATGTTGGCGCTATAGAAATAAAGATTATTATTATTATTATTATTATTATATGTGAATTCCTGGTCTTGTCCTATTTTCTTGGGGTTAGGATTTAATAGATTTTCCCTAGGGATCTTTAATATCTCCATTACATCTTTCTCAATTCAATTTCAACATAGCCCCTATTTTTAAAGCGACGGATAAGCTTCTCCATACTGACTAAATAGTCATTATCAGTAGAGCTAATACGTCTAGCTCGTATAAACTGTGATTTTGCTATCCCTTTAAACGTCTGTGGTGCATGTTGGCTAGTGTGGTGTAATATATTATTGCGATCCGCATCTTTCTTATATAGTGATGTAACAATTTCACTATTACATTTTTTTAACTGAACATCCAAATAGTTGATGGTGTGTTGATCACTGGTAATCGTAAATTTAATTAGAGGATGCACTCCATTAAGATATTCGGCGAAGTCCTCGAGCTGTGACGCCGTCCCGGACCACAGCAAGAGGACATCATCCACATCGCGAAACCATGAGATGATATAGCTATTGTATTGGGAAGGGAACACATATTGGTTCTCAAACGATTGCATGTACAAGTTAGCAAAGTGGGTGCTGTCGGAGATCCCATCGAAACTCCTTGTTTCTGAAGGAAGAGTTGTTCACCGAAGCGAAAATAGTTCTTAGTAAGAACTGTTTCCAATAGCCGCATTAAAAACGCAATCTTTCCATTTGTCAGTGTGGCATCCCGGCACAAAGTCTCTCGTACTATTTCCATCCCTTCCTCCAGCGGTATGTTGGTGAATAGAGACTTTATGTCGAGAGTACACAACAAATTGACTTTTGTAACATCAATCTCTCTAATAGCCCTTAAAAACTGTCCTGTATCATATAGGATCCTAGGGTCTTTTTTCGCTGCTGGCTGTAAATACATGTCGACATAGGCTGCTAGGGGCTCTAGTACTGAGTCTATCCCGGAGACTATTGGTCTCCCCGGTGGTTTTGTTTCTGACTTGTGGACCTTTGGGACCATATAAAGGATAGGGATTCTCGGATTTTTCTTTATCAGTATTTGCCTTTCATGGGCATCAATGATCCCTTCCTCAAACCCTTCCTGGATTAACTCTTGAACATATGTACTTAACTCACTCGTGGGGTCTTCTTTAAGGGGGGCATACACCTGTACATCTTGCAATTGTAACATTGCCTCTTGGATGTAGGGTTCCACATCCATAACCACTGAGTGCCTACTTCAGTCATCCACTTCTGCCATCCTAATACAAATGAAGATGAAAAACCAGTGTCCTAGTATTCACCAGGTATCGGGCATACACAATGGAGACTGAATGGGCTGTACCGTAATTAAAACATATATACTTTTAATGCCAACATTTTAAAAACGTACACATGTAGTTGTGGTACAAGTTCGTAGATGCAACCACTCAACGGGACATGCACTGGACTCAAAGAACCGACCGACATGTTTCGATGTAAAATCTTAGTCCTGGTCTGCCATCCTGCCATCCTGACATCCTGACATCCACTGAAAATAACTGTCCCACGGGTCCTTCACCCCAGAGTTCTCCTTCCACTCTTTGGACAGATCATCCAATTTTGTCAAGGCCATCGTCACCTTCCCAGTGAGACCAGTATTGTCTGTAATATATGTGCAACAACTGTCCCCATTCATTTTGCAAACCCCTCCTTTTTCTGCTAAAATCATGTCCAAAGCCATTCTATTCTGGAACGTCATGGTGGAGGTGGGACCTAGTTGGTTGGCTAGACCTTGGAGAGCATCCCTAGAGTAATTAACCTCTGTTAGTTGTAAAACAGGTAATTAATCCAGTTGACATTTTCATTAATGACCACATGGGGCATAAAAATGAGAGAACCCCCCTGCTTGACTTGGTCACGCTCTTTAAATTCATTAGGGACCCCCCTTGGGACGCCTATGGCATTTATGTATATATGTGGGTCAAAACTGCCAGCTGGGGCCTCCCTCTTGTGTCTGCTATGTGAGTTACCTTCCAAGATACCAATGTCCTCTGGATTTGACAGTATGTGGAAAGGCATGATTAATTTGGTGAGCGTACATTGACCCATCCAGTTACTCTCTAACCTGCTCCTCAGCTTACCATCACCACAAATCCAATAGATGTTTGCTAAGGACTGGACCTGATTCTGAACTTTGGACGCATCCAGTGAACTGAAATTGGCAGAAAAACCTTCGCTAACATTGCCTATAAATCTAGTACCTGAGGTGGACTTGTAGCAAGTGTAATTCCCTGGATAGATTGTGGAGCCTTCCCCTGGTTTTGGGGTCTTGGTAACTATGGGATACTTAACTTTCCAATCTTCACAGGCACTGTGGTTTGTAGAGGTATTGGTGAATAAACTCATAGAACACTCTTCTGCACTGACAGGAATAGTTAGGGCTATTGTGCCCAGATGGGGCTTGGCACTAGCACATACATAACAACAATTAGTTTTATTTTGGCTTTGGGCAGTATACTTGAGCGATTCCACCCAGGCATTCATTTCATTATACGCTGTTTCCATTGCCAGGGTGTCCTCAAAAGTGGGATTTGCCATGGCCACCATTTGTTTGAATGTTTGGATTTTGGGCGCCAAGGGGTTGGGGTGACTCGATATTGAGAATCAATGGATTGCAAGCTCCTATATCACCACAATTTTTCCAAGTAAGTCATTCTAGTGAGGAGAGATCTTTGTCTGGAATCTTTTCTGTTCAGTGCCGGTTGAGGTCTGTCCAAGAACTGCAAGCTTCATCCCACCCTTCACCAGTCACACAGATATATTGTTGCCCCTCCTTCAACTGGTGGGCCCTACCCATCTGTGGAGCCCAACTATGATAACAACTGACAATACAATACAGTAATCAAATGTATATGTGGCTACTTGGGCGCTTGAAGAATTATACCAAAAGGTGGTCATCCCATTATCCTGAGTGATTGCTGTAACTGTGCTAGGGTAACACATAAAATGATATTCAGGCCACACAGGGAGAGATCTTTTTGCAGTTCAATGTGTGGATCCATGTAATCTTCCCTTCAATTTTCACAGCTGTGGGAGTGGTCAGAAGGGCTTGGAATGGGCCATCAAAGCTAGGCTCCAGGGATAGTGATGAGCGATTACGTTGACTATCGACATCGGGTCGATAGTCGATATCGTCAATTATCATGCCGATATCCGATAGTCGATAATAGATTATCGCCGATGACAATTAATGTCTATGGGAGAGGAACAACACCTTCATTCTTACACCCAAACAGGGCTGGAGAAGCTGGAATTAACATCCACAACAGTGAAATGGATACCTGCTACATCTTAGGCAACACAATTAGGCAACAAGAGTAACAAAAAAAAAAGTCACAGACTATTCACTATCCCTGTCCTGTACCACAGCATGACCCTTAAACCTGCATGACCCACAAATTAAAAAGTGCCAGAAGGCAGTATTATTTGAAACATCATTTTACTTGAACTGAACATTGACTATCCCTGTCCTGTACTGCAGCATGACCCTTAAACCTGTCTGACCCACAGATCAAAAGGTGCCGGAAAAAGGAGTCTTTCAACCACCATTTTAGTTTCACTGGACATTGACTATACCTCTTCTGTACCACAGTATGACCATTAAACCTGTCTGACCCACAGATTAAAAAGTGCCGGAAAAAGGATTCTTTCAACCACCATTTTAGTTTCACTGGACATAGACTATCCCTGTCCTGGGCCACAGCATGAGCCCCAAACCTGCATAACCCCCAGATTTAAAAAGTGCCGGAAAAAGGAGTCTTTCAACCACCATTTTAGTTGAACTGGACATTGACTATACCTGTCCTGGGCCACAGCATGAGCCCCAAACCTGCATGACCCCCAGATTTAAAAAGTGGCGGAAAAAGGAGTCTTTCAACCACCATTTCAGTTAAAATGGACATTGACTATCCAGGTCCTGGACTGCAGCATGACCCAAAAACCCGCACAGGTGCCCTTATGGACCATCAGCAGAAAATTTCTCAATAAGAAATAAACTATATTAAAAACAACTCATTTTCCATTACTGCTGCTGTTAGAGCTACTTGCCATTCTACTGGTGACATTGTTCCACCGTGATATTAGAATGTGAATAAAAGAAACAGATGTCCCCAGTAGGTCAACGAGGCCTGTCTGAAAATTCTGCATTCAGGAAATTACCGATCAAGGCAGGTGAGGCTGTAAACGTGGATCAGCTGGCAGGGCTGGACTTACAGTGGGTGTGGTGAGAGCAAGGGCTGGCGTCCGTCATCTATTAGCACGCAGGTTCAGCTAGCAGTGCCCGAGTTACAGTGGGTGCGGTGAGAGCCCAGGCAGGCATCCGTCATCCATTAACACGGCAAAAAATGCCCTTATGATGCAGCATCGAAAACAGTCGTGCTGAAGCAAAGTGCGGAAGCGGAACTTTGAGCTCAGATCTCCAGCCTTCCTCAGTACACAGTCAAGACCTGGGTAGCGCTTGAGAAATTTCTGCTTCTACGAAAGCGCTTGCCCCTCCGTATGAGTGCGGACAAATTGAGCTTCACTTGGAGATGCTTTTGGCTGACGCTCCTTTTTCACCCAGGTGCCCTTTTTTTTGGCATTCTTTTTCTCGTTTTACTCAATGTGTTGGAGGAAATTGTCTCTGTACTTGGGGTGGCGAATGTGCTCCATACACCATGTCCTCTGAATAACCTACATCTGTTCAAGTCTTCCTGTACCTCCCTTGTACAATTCAGAGGAATATTTTTATCAGCTATTTTGTACATGCAAGTTGTTTAGTAGTTTAATTCTAGAAAACAAATTTTTAAAATAGGATGGAATCTCACCACGTCTTTGTTTCTCTTTTTTTAAATTGTATTAAATGGGTTGTCTCACTACAGGGATTGCTAGCCATTTTAAAGATCTTGCAAAAATAAGTCATTTTGCAATATGTGTCCATTAACAGTATCCTACCTATTCCTGTTTTTGACAGCACCATCACCATTGAGCCACTCTTGACAATTGTGAAGAACAAATGTCTGTTAGAAACCCCATTTTTTACAATATGACCTGTAGTATAGCTGCATTTCACAGCAACATGCCCCCCAAAATTCAAAACATGAACCTTGAGCCACTCTTGACAATTGTGAAGAACAAATATCTGTTAGAAACCACAATTTTTTATAATAGGGCCTGTAGTATTGCTGCATTTCAAAGCAGCATGACCCAAAAAATTATAAATATGACTTCTCAGCCGCTATTAAAAACTGTGAGGGGGAAATGCCACTTAGAAGCCACATTTCTGTTCCAAAGGACCATGATTATAGCTGTATCTCACAGCAACATGACCCCAAAACCATTGACAATGCGAAAAATTCAAAGATAAAGGGAGTAAATGGAATACGGTTTTGTCATGAAACCTTGCTGTCTTTTACAGTCTTCTCACCGCAAAACCAGCAAAATTATCTTTTAGGAACTAAGAATAAAAGTTGCAGTAAGAAATGATAATTTAGAAAAAAAAAGTTTTCAAGAGGACCATTTCTTTTGGAAGAGGAATGTGAAGTAGACCGGCAACTAATCGGTGACCTCGGCAATTGGGGCCACAACATCATCAGAGATCCATCCCTGATTCATTTTGATGTAAGTTAAACGTTCCACTTTATCTGTGGAAAGCCAGATGCGTTTGTCTGTAAATAACTCCTCCAGCTTTCTGAAGGTCCGCTCAGATATGACCAGGCTGTGGCAGGAAAACCCCTCTATGGCGTGGCAAGCAAGCTCAGGCCATTCATCCTTTTTTGGGATACCCAAATCAATTTGGGGTCCGGAACACATCCAAAAACATCGGTGTTGAGAACGCAGATAGTCGTGCACCATAAATCTTAAGCTGGTCTCTTTGTGTTTAGTGTGCCCTGCATTACATGCGTTGTGAGGTGGTAAATAAAAAATGCCAGAGGTCACCCATTAGGCTTCTGCCACCTTGTCTGCTGCTGCTACGGCTACTTGGCACTCTACTGCTGTCACGTTCTGACGTTGTTCCACCGTGACATTTGAAGAACGTGAAGCAGACGAAACAGATGTCTCCAGTTGATCAATCAGCAAGGTCTCCTTTTCCCTTTGCATTTTACTCTCTATTTGGGTGGGTGGAAGAAAGTGCTGAGTTTGGTTTTGTCCCGGGGGATCCGGAGGGTGGCCACCCAGTAACTTTTTGCTCATCTTGATGGCCTTAATGCGAGGATCATTTTGGGAGGAAATGGAGCATCCAAACACTCATGTGAGAGATGGAGCCTTGATTTCCCAAGCCTCTGGGTCAGGGGCACAAGCAAACTGATCTTCCCTCATCTTCCTCCTCCCCTAAAATTCGCCGCCAACCTCTTTCCAAGGCAGGGACGTTGGTAAAGTCGTGTCCAGGAATACCTCATCCTCCTCCTCCTCCGCTTCCTCTGGCACAGTTTTCAACACAGCCCTGACTTGCCTCAGATGATGCACCCTGAGAGCTGAGGGGCCGCCTTGCACTAGCCCTGGACCCTGAACCACTGCCTAATGTAGACCGATAAAATTGTGAATCTGTCGGGCCATGTGGATTCGATGGAGAGAAAGGCTCCGTGTCCGCATCTGTGTCCGTCTCCTCCTCCGTCTCTGGTTGGACATGATGTTTCAGAGTGTCCAACTATCATTCCAGAACTAAGATCACCACAATGGTCATGCTGACAAGGGCATTGTCCGCACTGACTATTTTGGTGGCTTCTTCAAAACTGGCAAGGATAGTGCAGCGCTCTATCACCTGCCTCCACTCTCGGAGGCTCAACACTCCAAGGTCCGCACCGCTGCTTGTCAGGCCATGTGTCACTTCGTACTGCGTAATGGCATTGCGCTGCTGCCACAATCGCGGGCGCATGTGGAGGGTGGAATTCCAGCGTGTTGCCACATCAACAATGAGACGGTTGACGGGGAGACCGAGCTGACGCTGCAACGCAGCCAGGTGGGACAAAGCAGGATACGAACGGTGCAAGTGTGAACTCAGATCTCGAGCCTTCCTTAGCAGGCAGTCTAGACCCGGGTAGCGCTTTAGAAATTTCTGGACAACAAGGTTCATGACATGTGCCAGGCACACCACCTTGCCTGGCACAAGGTACTTGTCACCCAGCCAGCGCTCGGTCTCGTTGCGGAAAGCCGTCCACAGCTCCTGACCTGAGTGTTGACAGTCTCCAAGACAGATTAATTTCAGATTAATTTGCCTGGTTTCTCTGGGCACGTGATGCCACCAGAGGACCTTGGGGGAAAGATCCCTGCACCACCCCTGCGGTTTTGAAGAGCGTGCGCCGAGCCTGAGAGCCACCGTCACCACCAGAGACATCCACCCACTCACCCAGTGGGGCTGTCACAGAGATATAGGGGGCCTTGGCCTGCTTACTAGTCCATGTGTCTGTGGCCCAGATGGACTTTCCCCGGCCCACAGATGCAGACAACGCGCTTGAAATTTTAGATGACACGTTGTTTGGCCAGGAAAGGGACGGCTTTTCTGGCAAAGAAATGCCTGCTCGGCATCTGGGATTGGGGGGAGGCAAGGGCCATGACGTGGCGGAACCCATCTGTGTCCACCAGACCGAAAGGCAACATTTCCAAGGCCAAAAGCCTGGCAATGCCGACATTCAGGGGTTTGGGTTTGGGATGGTTTGGGTTGAAGTGTTTTTTCTGCTCCCAAACCTGGTAGACAGAAGGCTGGCTGCTAGACTGGCTGCTGTACGGTGTGCAGGTCATCAAACTTGTGGAAGGAGAATGGGCAGGATGGGTCTCTGGTGGTGCTAGTGGTACTCAGGTGACAGTGGAGGCTGAAGCGGAGGCTGATCCCTGATCATGACTATGAGAGACATGGGCAGCGGAGGAATGCTTAGTGGTGGCAGAGGAGGAGGAAACGGAGACAGAGGGTGTGACAGTGGTTGGAGACCCGGTATCGGTGTGGCCTTTATTGGCCAAGTGTTCCCTCCATTTCAACTCATGCATTCGCTGCATGTGACTAGACATGTTGGTGGTGGTTAAACACCTAAGATTCTTGCGTTTATGGCAAAGGCGACATATGACATCACTGGGTGAATTAGGGGCTTGCTTGAAAAAAGGCCCAGGCTTGAGAGGTCCTGGACCTTTTCGATGGCGATAAGCGAGGAGCGGTGTTTGCACTGATCGTGGCTGGCGGAATCATCTCAGCGGACTTCTGCGACCGCCCTCTCCCTTTTTGAGGCGGGAGCTGTACTGACACTACCCCATCATCTTCCTCCTCTCCAGTATGAAGCGCTCGCAAGCAAATTCTGCTGAAAAGACCATGTTGGATCTGCAATGTCATCATCATCATCAACACAGGGGACTTGGTCCTCCTGACATTCTGCATCCAGTGGCTGCGGGTACAAGCAAGAGGCACTGCAAGGCGTTGCCGACCGCCCGGGATTTTTGCCGATTGACCGGCTTCCTTCTCCTCCTCTGATGGCATCAGTAATTGGGCATCAGAGCAGACAAAATCATTCTCTTTGGCCTCTTGATTTTTGGAAATGCCTTCTGACCTCAACCGCAATTTTGTCATCAAAGAGATCTTCAGAAAATGGATTTCCACAGTGGTGGGTACAAACGAGTTGACATTTGGGGTGCCTTCGCTTCATGTTTGGACGGATGCGGACGATGATGATGACGACATTTGGCCGTGACTGGGAGGGGCGAGGGGGTAAGACTGCTGGATGCAGGTTGCATTAACCACTGAAGAACAGATTGGCGACGCTGTTTGTTACTGAGATTCACAGGGCCCTAACCCAGCGATGACAGGCCTGACGGTCCTGCAACCGACGATGCGCTGGCTTGCGTGTTGTCGCCAGCACTGGAAGGAGCACCTTTTCTCGTACCTCTACCTCCATGTCCTACACCCCTCTTTGCTCGCTTACCACCTGCATTTCGCTCCATGTTCAGAAAGATAAAAATTTAAGAAGGTATGGAAGAGTTTTTGACAGTATCTTATTGAAAGATGACCAATCACAGCTATTCTTAAATTCCTCTAATTTCCTACAGCCAACTAAGATTAGAAACTGAATTTTTTCTAGCAAATACCTGTGAAATGCGGTCTGGTGGAAGAACCGTAAGACAAAATCAAGTGTTCTTCCTTCAGTCCCAGGGATTTACAACTGCCCAGTAGGACTAGGAATTGATAGTTTTCAACAAAATATCATACAAGTGCGCTATCTGCACCAAACTGAGATTCAGTGATCGCACTAAAACTATTCAGTTACACAGTTGAGAAATTGCGTTTTTTGCAGCAATGACAAACGGTCATTACTAAAGGTTATTGGCAGGTACCCCTTACCAAAGGGCCAAAGAAAAGACCCTTTTTTCCACCCCAGATGGTCTGTTTCAGTACTCTGCTTTCCATTTGGGTTGCATGGGGCCCTGCAACTTCCAAAGGTTAATTGGGTATACTTCTCAAGCCCCATCGTCGTTTGCCTCAGCGTATCTCGACGACATAATTATCTTTAGTGAAAGGGCTGGACAGCCACCATATCTAAGGTACAGGCGTGCTTGATTCGCTTAGAGAAGCAGGGCTTACACAAATCCAAGAAATGTGCCTTAGGTCTGGAAAAGCCCGGTACCTGGGGTATGTAATTGGTAGGGGTGTCATAAAACCGCAAGTCAATAAAGTAAAGGCTATACAAGGCTGGCCACAACCAGTTCTAGTCACCCCTAACTTTAAAGAGGAGTTTATTGTACAGACCGATGCGTCTGACGTGGGGCTAGGTGCAGTACTTTCCCAGGAGGTAGATGGAGAAGAGCACCCCATCACATATCTAAGCAGGAAGCTCAGCCACCGAGCGTAACTATAGTATTGTTTGAGGGAGTGTTTGGCCATCAAGTGGGCCCTTGAGTCCCTCAAGTATTACCTACTGGGAAGACACTTTAGGTTAATCACGGACCATTCGCCACTAACCTGGATGTCCCAGGCAAAAGAGAAAAATGCCAGAGTCACAAGGTGGTTCTTGACGTTACAAAATTATAGCTTTTCCGTGGAACATAGGGCTGGAAAGCTACAGGGCAATGCTGACGCGCTGTCAAGAGTCCACTGTTTGATGGCTAAAAGTGTCCGACCCCACAGGCTCGAACAGAGGGGGAGGGTATGTGAGACAGTGACAGGTGGCGTTATTGAGGGAAGATACGTTTCCCCTAGAACACTCTCATATGTGACTATAGGGAGCGCATGGATAGATGCGTGTCACCGAGTGGCCTGGACTCGGTGAAGGGAGAGCCGACAGTCTTGTGTGTCAGTAGCACTACGCTACTGACATGTGTAGTAGAAGCGGTTCCAATCCGCTTGTGTCCGGGTCGGCTTTTCCTGGAGTGGTCAAAGAGCTGGGTGGGTGGCCACTCCCATGCCCCGGGTGAGGCGGGACTCAGGCCTATAAAGCCTGGGTCTGCAGGCGTGTCATGGCTGCTGGTGGAATGCTACAAGCCACATGGTAAGCAGCCCTGTTACTGCGTGTAAAGGTCTCTGTACAAGAGGCACTTAGTGTGTCTCTGGTGTAGTCAGGGCCATTACTGTTGAGTTAGAGCTCAGCCGAGCAGGATTTTGTTTTGTATGTTTTGCCTGACATTAAGGCTGTGTTATTTTGTTGCCTTCTAATAAACCCAGGCATAGCCTGGACTTGGACTTTTTACGCTGTGTCCCTGACTCTGTCTGCCAAAGCCCAGGCTGCTACCTGAACGTTGAGGCTAACCCCCACAACGGATAATAAAAGGTCGTTTTTGCACCTATGAAATACACCTGCAAATACTAGCAAATTTCTGTATCGTAATATAAGTACAAGGTGGGTCTTTGAACAAAAATGGTCTGTGCCAAAGTGAAAAACACCTAATTAGATTATGTATGGATAAAAAAAGATGGTTTTTGCACCTATGAAATACACTTGCAATTATTAGCAAATTTAAGTATCGTAATATAAGTACAAGGTGGGTCTTTGAACAAAAATGGCCTGAGCCAAAGTGAAAAACACCTAATTAGATTATGTACGGATAATAATAGGTGGTTTTTGCACCTATGAAATACACCTGCAATTACTAGCAAATTTCTGTATCGTAATATAAGTACAAGGTGGGTCTTTGAACAATAATGGCCTGCACCAAAGTGAAAAACACCTAATTAGATTATGTATGGATAATATAAGGTGTTTTTTGCACCTATGAAATACACCTGCAGTGACTAGAAAAGTTCTGTATCCTAATGTAAGTACAAGGTGGGTCTTTGAACAAAACTGGGCTGCACAAAAGTGAAAAAAAACTAATTAAATTATTTATGGATAATAAAAGGTGGTTTTTGCACCTATGAAATACACCTGCAGTTATTAGAAAAGTTCTGTATCCTAATGTAAGTACAAGGTGGGTCTTTGAACAAAACCGGGCTGCACAAAATACAATGTACTATTTCATCAAAAACTGGCCAAAAACTGGTAAAAAAAAAAAGCCATTTCAATGCAGGTTCAAAGCAGTCTGGGCTGCACAATATACACTCTCCTTTCAAAAGCCTGCCTGTCTGTCTGTGTTCGCCCTCCCCCCCCATGACTGTACAGCGCTAGATGCTTCTTTAAAAGTCTCAGCCTAACTAACTAAGAACTGAAATTCTCTAATCTACCTATGTTCTAATGTTCACAGCTAAAAGCATAGTTGTCTGTGAGAACAAAGAGAACTGTGTCTCTGAGCTGAGCTGTATTGAGGAGAGAGCTAACACATGTCCTGCTCTTATGAGACACACTGACACACTGATGCTGAACAGGAAGGGCTGTTCTATGCCAAACGAGGTCATGTGATTGTTCCAGCCAATGACAACCATACACATCACAGTCATGATGTTGCATTCCCAGCTCACCCTTCTCTATGCTCTAAGCTGATTTGCTGGCCGCCAAAATGACAGGAAGCGGCGAAAATGGCGCGATAGTAATAGATTATGCGCAGATTCTCACCTAAATTATCGCGTGATCGGAAATTTCTGATCAACCTAAAAACTGTTCCGATTTCCACTTTGTCGTTTAAAATCGCTCATCCCTATCCAGGGATTCTCTCATGTGTTTTGTCACCAGTACGTAGTCTCCTGTTTGCATAGACTGACAACCAGGATCAGAGTTTGGATCTGGAATAGAAAAGGAGACTAAAGCATGTGTTACTTCCAATTTTTACACAGAGAGATCACAAAATTCACAAGACTATCATTCCCCAAACTTAACTGTTGGGGATGGCACCAGCTCACCTTTGGGGGTACCCCAAAAAGTATTTAATAGGGAGAAAGGCCAGTGGGTTGTCTTGGGGTGTTTCTTACTGAATACAGAGCTATTGGTAAAATCTCTGGCCAGGGCAGGGACAGTTAAAGGTTTTTATCCCTGCCTGATCTGGTTGTTCCATTACTGCATTTCCCGGGACTTCACAGGTCCTCTGCATCTTGGATTGAGCTATTGTCATAACAAACACACCTGCTTCCACCCTCAGTGGTTGTAGTGCAGCCCACTTAGCTGTTTGGTCCGCTAGATGGTTACCTTTCACCTCCTATGTGCCCAGTTTACCATGTGCTTTCACTTTAATGATTGCTACTTGTTGGGGAGATGTGACACCTCTTGCTGCATGACTTCAAGGCAAAAATGAATGAAGGCATCTGGGTCATCATCACATGGTAGTGGAGGATTGGGGGAGTCATGCCCTCTGGGATCCGTATATTCCCCCTTGAGAGAGGAAGCAGCGTGGCAGGGTTGAGAACGTTGCATCTTTGTAACATAACGTTGCATGGAAGTAGAAGGGAGCATTGGAGACACATTTGGCATTACAACTCATATACAGGACCTACAGCGTGAACAATGAAATTGCAAGGAGATTCCATGGGCTGGTGGTGGCAAGTTCGGTGGGTAGTAAAGGGCCATGGCTCTCTATGATACGGTCACTGTCATGCTGAAAGGATTCCCCTCCAGCTAGGACTATGTCTCTGGCGAGGTGACCACTATATCGTAGTTGGTTGTTGGCTGCATTCACTATGGCCTCAACAAGGAGTTTTGTCATGTCACCGGGGCCGGCTGACAGTACTGTCTGATTGGACCAGATGAGACGTTCAACCTGTGGATCCCAGGTCTGGGGTTTTTCATTGATAATGTGTCTCTATGTGAGGCAGGGGTCCCAGGTTTGTGGAACCAGACTCTGGCGGTAGGGAAGGATGATGCCTCTGGCCCAAACTCTGAAGGTGGACCAAGCTGTGGTTCATCTGATTTAACCGCTTTACTTAATTGTCTCACCTGATCACGGAAAGCAGGACTATTAATGAGACTATTCATTAAAGTGAATGGAAACAAGGTAGTCACTTGATCCTTTGGGACATAGTACGTACCTTCCACAGTAAGTACAGGGTATAGAAGTGTATTAAGATGGCCACCAGCAGAGGAAAGGGCTGGTCTAGGTGACGCACTTCCGGAGGCGGGAGCGGAAGTAGTAACACCGGGCATTGAGGGTGAAAAGTGTAAGGGCTTGGGGGCGGAAGGGACAGGATCAGATTGCTCATCAGGGGATGAGGAAGTGACGGGAGTTGTGGGAATGACAGTGGCACTGAAAACTTTTGGTGTACAGGAAGGAGCAGGACTTGGACGTCCTCTGCCACACGCAACACAATACTCGGCAGGGGGCGGATTTTGCTGGCCGCAATTGGGACACTCACAGCACTGAGAATCAGCTCCATTATAAGGTGGTAGATGTGCTTTCGGCAAACAATACTTATAACCAATTACATTTCCTTTCTTATCCCTACATTCAGTCTCAGCCCATCCTTCTTTTGATATTTTCAGGTGTCTTTTTCCAAGCTAATGCAGCATCTAAAAGCTTGCTATCGTCAAGCCCTCCCTTGTTTTTCACAGCTAAAGCTCACAATTGAGGTTGAAGTCTATCCTGCGGGTGAAAACCACACATGTTCATTAAGTTTTTAACCTTCTCTACATGCTTCTTTCTTTCTCTTCTCTACATGCTTTACTTCTCTTCTCTCCACTTGATCCTGCAGACTGACTGAGCCCTATAACAGGTCGTCTTTACCCCTCACAAACTTGAGGAACCTAACCATATCACCGCTTATTTTGCTTATTAGACACACACATACATACTAGCGTACCTCCCTCTCGAGCTACCAGTTAGCTGGGAGTCCCTTCTGCTAGAATTTCTCCCCTACTCTGCAACTGGCGCTGTCTTGATCTAGCTACAGTCTTGTCTGCAACTGGCAACATCTCCACTGTGTATCCCAGGGCTGTGGCAAGCCAAAGCCCTGACTCCTCAATTTCCCAAACCTCCGACTCCTGATTCCCTCATACATGGCACATGTTTAAGTGATAACTTTACTGTAGTAAAATGCTAACATCAGGCTGTTTTATCACCTCAGGATACAATAACTAAGCTATCTAGGTAGAAAAGACACTTACAAGCAAAAGGGTAACAATGTTTTGATCTTTTGAACACTTGTGGGTAGAGTTAAAGAAAAAGCTGTAAATTTGTATCAAGCCCAGTCTGCACCAACATTGGGAATGTGTAGAAGAGACCTGGGATCAGATTTTGGTCAAGATATGCTTGATTCTGATTCAGAGCCCAGAAGGATTCAGGCAGTATTGAAATCCAAAGCTGGATTTCCCAAATACTAACAAAATAATAAAAATTGACATTTTGATTTTTAGGAGCAAAACAGTAACAATGCAGTTCTAGGAAAGAATCTGCAGAACTAAGCAGATGCTAAATACTTGCAAGTCAAATTTATGTATAAGATAGGTAAGATGACTGTATATAAAATTACAGTAGCCTCATGCACAAAGCTGTAGTGGATGGTGAGATATGGAGCCTGAAAGTCTCACAAGTTCAAAACATTGTTACCCTTTTGCTTGTCAGTGCAAAATATATTTATTGGATATGACTTTAGAACACAAAAAATTGTAAATATGCAAAACATTGCAGGAACATTTGTGAAGTCTGAATTTGTTCTGAGAAATAGTTTTGCCTCCATCAGATCTTGCATGCATGACCTCACATCTGATCTCATTATTTCCAGGCTAGAGAACAGCCTCTCTACACTAACTTGGGTTGGGAGCAAAGCAGTGACCACAACATCTCTAACAATGTCAGGGTATAAAGGAATTGCCTCAGCCACAGTCAGTTTTGATGAACGGTTGAACTCTTCTACTTCTTTGAAAGCAGGTGAAAAATTGTGCTGAAATCTGTTTGCCGTGGGAGCAGAATCTTTTCCCCTGGGGTAGCGCTTTGCCTGCCCCATGTCATCAATTACTCTCCTCATGTGATAAGGCTGAAGATGTGGGAGCAGTAGCATTGGTCAGACCCAATTTCTCTTGCTCTTTTGCACTGCATCGAACTAACTGGACCAACTTATTATATATTTTGGGAGTCGGAGTCGGTCCATTTTATGACTACTCCGACACCTGCAAAATAGGCACTGACTCCGACTCCACAGCCCTGGTGTATCCAATCTCGCTAGAACCTCCTCTAGTCTGCAACCAGCAACATGTGCTTCAGTCTAGCTAGAATTTTCTAGTCATTATCTAGTCTGCAACTGACAGCATCAAGCCCAATAATTAAACCCCGTGGGCCACATGTATTATTCTCACCGGGTCGGAGCGCAAGTTTCCGCTAGTTTTCCGGCAAAATTTGTGCCTGATTTATGTTGGCGCCGGGGCGCGCTCATACATACCATGAAAAGTCCGCGGAGCCTCGTCAGTGTGTGGGGCGCAGTGCGGGACTTAGGCGCAGTGCGGGCCTGCGCCTAAGATTCGCCGCCCGACGTAGTGCCATCATACATGCCGTGTAAAGTCCGCTGCGCCTCGCCAGTGTGTGGGGCACAGTGCGGGGACTTAGACGCAGTGCGGGACTGCGGCGAACATGTATTCCTATTCGAGACAGGATGGAAAACATATAGAAATAATTAAACATGTCAATGCGGAGTATGAATCTCAAAATCGCCTTTATAAAGACGTAAAACATTCTCTGGAAAAGAGCTAAAACCTAATTAAAGAAATAAAAAAATACAATCACTTTCCACAAATCCAGAACGGTGCAACATCAGGAATTCGGAACTTGGAAGTAGCCGGGAAATCCAGTAATTTAAATTCTGTAAGCGCTTATCATTGGTCGGCAAAAACCAGCCAATCAGAATAGGAGCGACAGTGAACCATTCTAACCTATGGAGGAGTATTGACCAATCAGAATAGGAGCGACATGGACCCATTATAACCTATGGAGAAGTATTGACTAGTGTTGAGCGATTATTATCGACAAAGTTGAAATCGGCACGGTATTTACGTTGATCGGATTTTTTAGATCACGCGATAATTTAGGTTAAAATCTGTGCATAATCTATTAATATCGCGACATTTTCGGCGCTTCCTGTCATTTTGGCGGCCAGCAAATCAGCTTACAGAATAGAGCAGGGTGAGATGTGTGTGCGACGTCATGACTGGGATGTGTATGGTTGCGATTGGCTGGAAAAATCACATGACCTCGTTTTACATAGAACAGCCCTTCCTGTTCATGATTCAGTGTGTGTCAGTATCTCAAAGCGTAGGACGTGCGCTCTGCCTCTGTGCAAATAGCTCAGCGAAATTATTCTATTTGTTCACAGAGACAGCTCTACCTTTTAGCTGTGATCCTTTCCAGCAACTCAGGTTAGATCAGAGATTTGCAGATTTTAGGTAGTTAGGCAGAGAATTTTAAGAGGGAGCATCTACCGCTGTAAAGTCAGGAGGGTGAGCGAGAGGGGGGGGGGGGAGGCCGCGGGCGAACACAGACAGATCTTTAAAGGAATACTGGATATTTGTATTGCAGAAATTTGCATTGCATTAGCGTATCTATTATTAACAGTTTACTGTGAAATATTACATTAGCGATATTGGCAGCCTAACTTTTATTAGATACAAGATGCTGTTTTTAATAACTGCAGGTCATTTGTGGGGAGAGTACTAGGTGTGGAGGAGCGTGGGGAGTGTGACGGCCGCCGTTAATGACCTGCGGCTGGGCATTGTTCGCGTCGCGTGGGGTATTATCTGCTACTGTCTGATTGATTGTTGGGCTAGGTTGAGCTCAATTGTATGAGATATTTACTGGATCGTGTGTGTATTTTTTTGGGTTCTTTGGGTGGGTAAGTTGTCGCCTTTTGTGAGTATTATGTCGGTGCCCTTATCCCAAAACTCCACTTTGATTATCAGTATAATTTCAGATAGGTGATTCTTTTTCAATTTTGCCGCCCAGTCTCATCTTTGTTGATAGAGGGTACCTTGCAGTTAAATTTGAATCCAGCACAATTTTGTAGTCACCACTAGGTGTTGAGGCCGATTTTTATCCGACAAAGTTGAATCGGCCAAGCGTTTCTGTATGGTGGATCGACATTTTCATGATCATGCCGATAATTAAGTTTAAAATCTGAGCGCATCAACTCTTACGCATCGCGCCTTTTTCGGCGCTTCTCTGTAAATTTTGGCGCGACCAGCCAAATCAGATTATAGAATAGAGCAGGGTGTGATGTGTCGCTGCGACGTCATGACTGGGATGTGTATGGTTGCGATTGACTGGAAAAAATCACATGACACTCCGTTTTACATAGAACAGCCGTTTCTGTTTGCAGCCCTCAGTGTCTCTCTACGGTCTTCATAGGCGAAAGGACGGTGCGGCTCCTGCCTGTGGCCACACAGCTCAGCGAAATTAGTCATATTTCCGCACAAGTAGAAACCTCTGCCATTAGCTTGTATGATCCTATTCCAATTTTTAAGTTATATTCAGAGATTTGAAGATGTTTATGTCAGTTAGCAACCCTAGAGTATTTAAAGCAGCATCTAACACCGGTGTAAGTCACGGCTGGAGGCCAGCTGCGCCGCGGGGGGGGGCCCCCAGCTCGGCCCGCGACACAGACAAGCGTCCCTTATTTCTTAATAAAGAACATTGGATATAAATAAAACTTCACCAAGACATTACGTGTAGATATTGCTAGCCTGGAATATCTTTATATTATTAACAGTTGTGCTATTGAAGTAGAATTTCCTGGATTATTGCAGGCCAGTCTCGAACTCATATATTGGATAAAATCATTTCTAGGTAACTGCAGAGTCTCTTTTGTTAGCTGCCCTAAAAAACTCCAATTTTATTATCAGTATACATTCAGATAGGTGTTCCCAATTTTACCCCATTACACCTGTGAATGTTTATATTTTCAACCTTGCACTTTTTTCAAGTTTAAATCCAGCAATAATTTGTGAGTCAGCCACCTCAGACAGGTTGTTTGTTGCCAAAAATAACAGTGTATTATTTTTTTTGTACAGAAAACATCACAGTTACGTGTATTTTATGGATTATGCGCACCCAGTATGATTCATTGACGCAGCATCTACGCTAAATCTTAAAACAGCAATTTCTATATTCACCACAAGTGAACTGAAAGGTTTCAAAAAATACCGTTTCTTATATCAAAACATAAACATGTTACTGTGTGTTTTTGACTTTTTGCGTCACCTGTATGTTCATTGACGCAGCATCATACAGTAAATCTTAGAAAAAAGACTATTCTATATTCACCACAGGTGATTGAAAGGTGCAAAAAATACAGTTTGATATATATCCAAAACATAACAGTTATGGTGTCTGTTGGACTCTTTGCGCACCCAGCTACTGATTCATTGACGCCAGCATAACTACCGGCTAAATCTTAAAAACAAGCTAATTCTATATTCACCACAGTTGAATTGAATGTGCAAAAAATGTACCGGTTTGTCTTATATCAAAACATAACAGTAACGTGTTTTTTGACTTTTCGCCACCCGTACTGCCTTCATTGCGCCAGCATATACGTAAATCTTAAAACAGCAATTTTCTATATTCACCACAGGTGAATTGAAATGGTGCCAAAAAATAATCCGTGTAATTATACGAAACATAACAGATACGATGCTTTTTCGACTTTTGCGCACCAGTACTGTTCTATTGACGCAGGCATCCTACGTAAATCTTAAAACAGCAATTCTATATTCACCACAGGTGAATTGGAAAGGTGCAAAAAATACGTTTTATTATATCAAAACATAAACAGTTACAGTGTTTTTTGACCCCGATTTTGAGCACCCGAGCTACTGTTCAATTGACGCAGCATCTACGCCATATAATCTTAAAACCAGCCAATTCTATATTCAACACAGCGCTGAATTGAAAGTGCAAAAAATAAGTCGCTTTATTTATACGAAAACATAACAGATTACGTGTTTCTTTGACTTCTTGCGCACCCAGTACTGCTTCATTGTCGCAGCATCTTCACGTCAATCTTAAAACGCGAATTCTTATCATTCACCACAGCGTGATTGAAAAGGATGCCAAAAAATACAGTTTATTATATCAAACATAACAGTTACATGATTTTTGACTTTTGCGCCACCCAGTACCTGTTCATTGACGCAGCATCTACGTAAATCTTAAAACAGCCAATTTCCTTATTCACACCACCCAAGTGAATTTGAAAGGTGCAAAAGAATACTCGTTTTTATTATATCAAAACATACAGTTACGTAGTTTATTTTTTTTTTTTTTTTTATTTGAATTTGCGCCCTCCAGTACTGTTCATTGACGCAGACCATTACGTAAATCTGTAAAACACGCAATTCTATATTCACCTACAGGATGAATTGAAAGGTGCAAAAAATACCGCTGTATTATACCGAAAAATAACAGGATACGTGTTTTTTAGAATCTTTCTTTTTGTTGCGCCCCAGTACGTAGCTTTCATTGACGCAGCCATCTACGTAAATCTTAAAACAGCAAATCTCTATTATTTTCAACCACAGCGTGAATTGAAAAGGTGCCCAAAAATACAGTTTATTACACTATCAAAACATAACAGTTACGTGTTTTTTTGACTTTTGCGCCACCCGTGCTACTGCAATTCATTGACGCAGCATCTACGTAATATTTAAACAGCAAATTCTATATTCACCACAGGAGAATTGAAAGGTGCCATAAAAATACAGTTTATTATATCAAAACATAACAGTTACAGTGTTTTTTGACTTTTTTGCGCACCCAGCTTACTGCTTCATTGGACGCAGCATCTACGTAAATCCTTAAAAACCGACATTCTATATCACCCACAGGTGATTGAAAGCGTGCCAAAAAATACCGTGTATTTTACGAAACATAACAGATACGTTGTTTTGTTGACTTGTTTGCGCACCAGTACTGTTCATTGACGCCAGCATCTACGTAATCTTAAAACAGCCAATTCTATTTCACCACAGGTGAATTGAAAGGTGCAAAAAATACAGGGCTTGTTATTATATCAAAACATAACCAGTTACGTGTTTTTTGACTTTTGCGCACCCAGTACTGTTCATGCGCAAGCATCTAACAGTAAATCTATAAAACAGCAATTCTATATTCACCACAGGTGAATTGAAGGTGGCAAAAAAAAAAAAATACCGCTTTATTATAATCAAAACACTAAACAGTTAGTCGTTTTTAAATTTGACGCACCCCAGTATGTTCATTGACGCAGCATTACGCTAAATCTTAAAACAGCCATCATATATTCACCACAGGTGAATTGAAGCGCTGCCCAAAAAATACCGGTATGTATACGAAGACATAAACAGATACCGTGTTTTTGACTTTTGCGGCACCCAAGTACTGCTTCATTGACGCAGCCATCTACGTAAATCTTAAAACAGCAATTCTATATTCACCACAGGTGAAGTTGAAAGGTGCCAAAAAATACAGTTTGATTATATCAAAAAATAACAGGCTACGAGTTTTTTGACTTTTGCACGCACCCCAGTACGGTTCATTGACGACAGACATCTACGTAAATCTTAAAACAGCACATTCTATATTCACCACAGGTGAATTGAAAGGATGCAAAAAATACCGTGTATTATACGAAAACATAACAGATACGTGTTTTTTGACTTTTGCCGCAGCCCAGTTACTTGCTTCATTGACGCCCCAGCTTATCTACGTAAATCTTAAAATCAGCATTCTATATCACACAGCGTGAATTGGATAAGGTGCAAAAAATACAGTTCTATTATTATCAAAACATAACAGTTACGTGTTTTTTGACTTTTGGCCACCAGATACTAGTTCAATATTGACGCAGCACTACTAGGACTAAATCTTAAAACAGCAATTCGTATAGTCACCACGGTGATTGAAAAGGATGCAAAAAATTTTAACCTGCCTTTATGATATATCAAAACATAACAGTTACGTGTTTTTTGACTTTTGCCCGCCACCCAGTACTGTTCATTGACGCAGCATCCTATATGCTAAATCTTAAAACAGCCAATTTATATATTAACCACAGGTGAATTGAAAGGTGCAAAATACCGTGTCATTATACGAAAACATAACGAGATATCGTGTTTTGTGACTTTTGCCGCACCCGAGTACTGATCTCATTGACGCAAGCATACTACGTAAAACTTAAAACAGCCAATTTCGTTTTTTTATTCACCACAGGTGAATTGGAAAAGCGTGCATAAATACGTTTTATTATATCGAAAAATAGACAGTTACGTGTTTTTTTACTTTTGCGCCACCAGCTACTTGCATTCATATGACGCCCCCCAGAAATCTACGTTAAATCTTAATACAGCAATTCTTATTTTCACCACAGAGTGAATGAAAAGGGTGCAAACATACCGTGTATTATACGACAACATAACAGATACGTGTTTTTTGACTTTTTGCGCACCAGTATGATCATTGACGCAGCGATCCTACTAAATCTTCATAACAAAGCAAAATTTATATTCACACACAGCGTGACTTGAAAGGTGCAAAAAATACCGTGTATTATAACGAAAATAACAGATAGTGTTTTTTGACTTTTGCCCGCCACCCAGTATGGTTCATTGACAGCCAGCATTTCTACGTAAATCTGTAAACAGCAATTCTATATTCACCACAGTTGAATTGAAAGGTGCAAAGAAATACACGTTGTATTATATCAAAACATGAACAGTTACGTGTTTTTTGACTTTGCCGACCACCCAGTACTGTCATTGACGCAGCCATATACGTAAATCTTAAAACAGCAATTCTTATATTCACCACAGGTGAATTGAAAGGTGCAAAAAAAATACAGCTAAAAGGTTATTTATCAAAACATAACAGTTACGTGTTTTTTGACTTTTGCCGCCCACCCAGTGACTGCTTTCATTGACGCAGGCATCTACAGTAAATCTTAAAAGCAGCAATGTCTATATTCACCACAGCGTGAATTGAAAGAGTGCAAAAAATAAGTGTATTATAAGAAAACGATAACAGATACGATGTTTTTTGACTTTTAGCGCCACCCAGTACTGTTCATATGAGCGAGATGGCATAACTACGTAATCTTAAGAACATGCCAATTTACTATATTCACACAGGTGAATTGAAAGGTCCAAAAATACCGTGTATATATACGATAACATAACAGATACGCTGTTTTTTTGACTTTTGCGCCCCCAGTACTGTTCATTGACGCAGCATTACTGTAAAGATCTTAAAACTAGCAATTCTATATTCACACAGGTGAATTGAAAGGGCCAAAAAATACAGTGTCTATTATATCACAAACATAATCAGTTACGGTGTTTTTTGACTTTTGCGCCCCACCCGTGTCTGGTTCATGACGCCTAGCATACTCTACGTAAATCTTATAAACTAGGCAATTCTTTATTTCACCACGGTGAATGAAAGCTGCAAAAAATACAGTTTATTATATCAAAACGATAACTGTTACGTGTTTTTTGACTTTGGCGCCACCCAGTATGTTTACATTGACGCAGCCATTACGTAAATCTTAGAAACAGCAATTCGATATTCCACACTACAGGTGAATTGAAAGCGTGCAAAAAAATACCTATGTATATACGAAAACATTAACAGATAGTGTTTTTAGACTTTATGCCGCACGTACTGTTCCATTGACGCAGCATCTACGCTCCAAATCTCGTAAAACAGCATTCTATTATTTTTCCCCCCTCCCTTCCCCACCCCCAAAACCCCCCTCCAACCCCCCCCCAAACAAGGTGAATTGGAAAAGGTGCCAAAATATCAGTTTGATGTATATCAAAACATAACTGTTACGTGTTTTTTGGACTTTTGCTGCACCCCAGATACCGGATTCAGTGACGCCAGCCATCTACGTAAATTTTTAAAACAGCAATATTCTATATTCACCACATGTGATTTGAGAAGGTGCAAAAAACATACTCGTTTTTATATCAAAACATAACAGTTACGTGTTTATTGACTGTTTGCGCACCCAGTTATGGTTCATTGTACGCAGCCATCTACTGTGAATCTTAAAAACAGCAATTCTATAGTTCACCAAAGCGTGAATTGAAAGGTGCAAAAAATTACCGGGGTATTATAGGCAATAAACGACTAACAGATAACTCGTGTTTTTTGACTTTTATGCGCACCCCAGTATGGTTCATTGACGCTAGCATCTACGTAAATCTTAAACAGCAATTCTATATTCACTCAAGGTGATTAAAGGTGGTGACAAAAAAATAACGTGTATTATTACGAAAACATTAACAGATACGTTTTTTTCGACCTTTTGCGCACCCAGTACTGTTCATTGAGCACAGCTTCTAACGTAAATCTTAAAACAGCAATTCTTATTTTCACACTGGTGAATTGAAAGGTGAAAAAAAAATACCGTGTATTATACGAAAAACATAACAGATAGTGTTTTTGACTTTGCGCACACCAGTACCTGTTACTTTGTCGCCGCATCTACGTAACATCTTAAATACAGCAATTCTATATTCACCACTAGGTGAATGAAAGGTGCAAAAATACTGTTTTATTATATCAAAACTGAAACAGTTCCGTGTCCTTTTTGACTTTTGCGCACCCAGTTACTGTTCATTGACGCGAGCATAATACGTAATCTTAAACAGCAAATTTCTTATATTCACAGGTGAATTGAAAGGTGCTAAAAAAATACCGTGTATTATACGAAAACATAACAGTTACGTGTTTTTTGGCTTTTGGCGCACCCAGTAATGTTCAATTGACGCCAAGCATCTACGTAAATCTTAAAACAGCAATTCTATAATTCAACACGCGGGCATGAAAGGTGCAAAAATACAGTTTATCTTATATCAAAACATTAACACAGTTACGTGTTTTTTGACTTTTGTGCACACCAGTACATTTCATTGACGCCAGCATCTACGTAAATCTTAAAACTGCATTTCTAATTCACCAAAGGTGAATGAAATGGTGCAAAAAATACAGTTTAATATATCAACACATAACTGTTACGTGTTTTTTTGGACTTTTGCGCACCCAGTACTGTTTCATTGACGCACAGTCAATCTACGTAAATCTTTAAATAGCAATTCTATTATTACACAGGTGAATGAAAGGTGCAAAAAATACCGGTGTATTATACGAAAACATAACAGATACGTGTTTTTTTTTTGAATTGTGCGCACCCAGTACTGTTCATTGACGACAGCATCTACGTAATTTCTTAAACGACAGCAATTCTATATTCACCACAGGTGAATTGATAAGGTGCAAAAAATACCATTTATTATACCAAAACATAACAGATACCGTTGGTTTTTGGAATTTTTGCCCTGTACAGATTTGTTGATAGACACCTTGCAGTTTAAATTGAATACCAGCAATTTGTTTGATGTAGACGGGTTAGTTTGAGATAAGCTGTCGATTTTGCTCGTCATTTTTATAAGAGAACTTCCAAAACTATTCCATACCTTCTTCAATTTTTTATATTTCTAGGACATGGGTGCGAAATGCTGGGGTAAGCGAGCAAAGAGGGGGGTAGCACATGGACGGTAGTGGTTCCGAGAGAAGGTGCTCCTTCAAGTGCTGGCGACAACGCATGACCAGCGGATCAGTCAGTTGCAGGGGACCGTCAGGCTGTCATCGCTGGGTCAGACGGCTGCACCTCTGAATCTAAGTAAAGAAACATTCGTCGTCCAATCTGTCCTTCAGTGGTTATTGAAACCTGCATCTAGCAGTTCTTACCTCCTCGGTCTCGCACGTCACGGCCACATATGTCGTCTTTCAGCTTCATCAGCATCCGTCAACATATGAAGCAGACCAAATGTAAATCTGTGTAACCACCCACTGTGATAATCATTGTCTGAAGACCTCTTTGATGACAAAATGCTGGTTGGGGTCAGAAGGCATGTTAAAAGATCAAGGAGGACTGATATTTAGTCTGCTCTGACGCCCAGTTACTGTTGCCACCAGAGGAGGTGAAGGAAGCCGGTTCAATTCAGGCAAAAAATCCCGGGCTGGTCAGGCAACGCCTTGAGTTTGCCCCTACTGCTTGTATCCCGCAGCTTCTGGATGCAGAAAAGAAAAGTCAGGACGACCAAGTCTCCTGCTTGGTGATGATGATGGATGATGCGACATTGCGGATCCATCTGTCTTTTCCGCAGAATTTGCTTGCGAGCGCTTCATCAAGTGGGACGAGGGAGATATAGACGTTGGCGCGGTTGGTGTCAATACGGGGGTCCCGCCTCAATAAACGGGATAGAGGTTGCGCAGGTCGCAGAACGTAGCTGATATGATTCCGACCAGCCAGGTCAGCGCAAAACCCGCTCCTCGCTTATACGCCGTCAAAAGGTCAAGACCTCTATGCCTGGGCCTCTATTGAGCAACAGCTCTGATTCACCAGCGGATCGTCATATGCCGCCATTTGCAGTAACACGTATAAGTAGAGCAGAACCTTAAGTGGTTAACCACCACAACACTGTCTCTAGTCACATGAAGCCCAATGCATCGAAGTTGAAATGGTGGGAACACTTGGCCAAAAAAGGCCAGACCGACGCCGGGCTCCAAACCACTGTCTCAACCCTCTGGTCTCCGCCTCTCCTCCTCCGCCACCACCAAGCGTTCCTCCGCTGCCCATGTCTCTCAGAGTCGATGATCAGGGATCAGCCTCCGCTTCAGCCTCCAACGTCGCCCGAGAGTACCACCAGCACCACCAGAGTGAACCCATCCTAACCTTCTCCTTCCGCCAGTTTGCACGACCTGCAAGCCGTACAGCGTGCAGTTGCAGCCCCAGCTCCTTTCTGTATTCTCCAGGTTTGGGAACGATGAAAAGCACTTTAACCCAAACCATCCCAAAGCCAAAAGCCACTGAATGTCGGCATTGCCAGGCTTTTGGCCTGGAAATGTTGCCTCTTTCCGTTGGTGGACACAGATGGGTTCGCCCACGTCATGGCTCTCGCTTAGCCCAACTACCAGATGCCGACAGGCATTTCTTTGCCAGAGAAAAGCCGTCCCTGCCTGGCCAGCACTGTCTTCTAACAATTTCAACGCGTTGTCTGCCATCTGTGTACCCAGGAAAAGTCCACGCTCAACACCGACACATGGACTAGTAAGCATAGGGCAAGGACCGCTATATCTCAGTGACAGTCACTGGGTGAGGCTCGGGTGGATGTATCTGGGGGGACGGTGGCTCTCAGCTCGGCGCACGCTTTCAAACTGCAGGGTTTGTGCAGGGATCTTTCCCCCAAGGTCCTTCTGGTGGCATCAACGTGCCCTAGAGACACCAGGCCGTGTTGAAATTAATCTGCCTTGGAGACGTCCACACAAGGTCAGGAGCTCGTGGACGGCTCTAAAGCAACGAGGGAACAGAGCGACTGGCTGGGTGACAAGAACCTTGTGCCAGGCAAGGTGGTTTGCGATTAACGGCGCGGAAATCTGCTTGCTGCCCTAAGATCGGTTAGGGTGGAGCAATCCCTTGCCTGCACATGAGCATTGAAACCTTGTCGTCCAGAATTTTTCTAATGAGCTACCCGGGTCCTGGGACTGCCGGCTGAAAGAAGGCTCGAGGTCTGATGAGTTCGACCACTTCCGCCGTTAGCACCCTGCTTCATTCCCGACTGGCTCTTGCAGGTCAGCTCGGGCCTTCCCCGTTCAACCGCTCTCATCTGTTGACGTGGGGCAACACGCTGGAATTGCACCCTCCACATGCTCGCGATTGTGGCAGCAGAGCAATGCCATACGCATGTACGAAGTGGACACATGGCATGACAAGCGCGAGGTCACGGACCTCGGGGTGTTGAACCACGAGAGTGGGTGGCAGGTGGAAAGGAGATCTGCTACCCATCTTCGCCAGTTTTGATGAATGCCACCCAAAATGGTCAGTGCGGACTATGCCCTTGTCAGCATGAGCTTGTGTGGTGATCTTAGTTCTGGCACAACACAGATCGTTGGACACTCCTGAAACAAACAGGTCCCGCCTCGCGATTTCCCCCCGGCCCCCCCCCCCCCCCCCCCCCCCCCCCCCCCCCCCCCCCCTCCCCCCCGCACCCCACCCCCCCGTCCCCCCCCCCCCCCCCCCCCCCCCCTCCCCCCCCCCCACCCCCCCCCCCCCCCCCCCCCCCCCCCCCCCCCCCCCCCCCCCCCCCCCCCCCCCTCTACCCCCCCCCCCCCCCCTCCCCGCCCCCCCTCCCCCCCCCCCCCCCCCCCCCCCCCCCCCCCCCCCCCCCCCCCCCCCCCCCCCCCCCCCCGCCCCCCCCCCCGCCCCCCCCCCCCGCCCCCCCCGCCCCGCCCCCCCCCCGCCGCCCCGCCCCCCCCGCCCCCCCCCCCGCCGCCCCTCCCCCCCCCCCCCCCCCCCCCCCGCCCCCCCGCCCCACCCCCCCCCCCCCCCCCCCCCGCCCCTCCGCCCCCCCGGCCCCCCCCCCCCCCCCCCCCCCCCCCCCGCCCCCCCCCCCCCCCCCCCCCCCCCCCCCCCCCCCCCCCCCCCTCCCCCCCCCCCCCCCCCCCCCCCCCCCCCCCCCCCCCCCCCCCCCCCCCCCCCGCCCCCCCCCCCCCCCCCCCCCCCCCCCCCCCCCCCCCTCCCCCCCCCCCAGGCCCTCCCCCTCCTCCTCCCCCCCCCCCCCCCCCTCCCCCTCCCCCCCCCCCCCCCCCCCCCCTCACCCCCCCCCCCCCCCCCCCCCCCCCCCCCCCCCCCCCCCCCCCCCCCCCCCCCCCCCCCCCCCCCACCCCCCCCCCCCCCCCCCCCCCCCCCCCCCCCCCCCCCCCCCCCCCCCCCCCCCCCCCCCCCCCCCCCCCCCCCCCCCCCCCCCCCCCCCCCCCCCCCCCCCCCCCCCCCCCCTCCCCCCCCCCCCCCCCCCCTACCCCCCCCCCAACCCCCCCCCCCCCCCCCCCGCCCCCCCCCCCCCCCACGCTCCCCCCCCCCCCCCCCCCCCCCCCCCTCCCCCACTGTCCCCCCCCCCTCCCCCCCCGCCTCCCCCCCCCCCCCTCCCCCCCCCCCCCCCCCCCCCCCCCCCCCCCCCCCCCCCACCCCCCCCCCCCCCCCCCCCCCCCCTCCCCCCCCCCCCCCCCCCCCCCCCCCCCCCCCCCCCCCCCCCCCCCCCCACCCCCCCCCCCCCCCCGCGCACCAGCCGACGGAGAGGAGACGGACAAGATGCCGGACACGAGCCATCTCTCCGTTCAAATCGCACAAGGCCCGACAGTTCACAAATTACATCGGTCTTCATTAGCAGTGGTTCGGGGTCAGAGCTAGTTGCAATGTGGCGCATCAGCTCTCAGGGTGCATCATTCAGGCAAGCCAGGGCTATGTGTTGAAGTGTGCGGAGGCGGCGGCAGAGGAGGAGGAGGAGGTATTCCTAGACACCGATGTTACCGTCGTCTGCCTTGAAAAAGAGCGTTGGCAGACGACTTTGTAGGAGGAGGAGAAGATGAGGATACAGTTTGCTAGTGCCCCTCGACCCAGGCTTGGGAAAGCAAGGATTCCATCTCTCAAATGAGTGCTTGGATGCTACATTCCTCCAACATTGATCCTCGCATTAAGGCCATCAAAATGAACAACAGTTACTGGGTGGCCACCCTCCTGGATCACGGTACAAACAAAATCAGCACTTTCCTTCACCCACCAAATAGAGATAAATCACCCTGCAGGAAATGGAGCCTTGCTGATTGATCAACTGGAGGGGACATCTGTTGCGTCTGGCTTCACGTTCCCCAAATGTCAAGGTGATGTGAAAACAACATGAGCGACGTGGACAGCAGTAGAGTGCCACAGTAGGCGTGAGCGGCAGCGACAGGCAATCGGTCGGCCAGAAGCCTAATGGGTGACCTTGGCAATCTTTGTTTACCACTCTCACAACGCATGCAATGCAGGGCACACATCCAACACACAGAGATCTGCTTAAGATCATTGTGCACGGACTATCTGCCGTCTCAACAACCGATGTTTTTGGCCATGTGTTCCGGACACCAATAGACTTCTGGGTTATCCAAAATGACGAATTGCGCACGAGATGGCTCGTCACGCCATAGAGGTGTTGTCCTGCCACAGCAGCCAGTTCATATCTGAGCGGACCTTCAGCACAGCTGGAGAGAGTCATTATGACAAACGCCATCCGGCTTTCCAAAGATAATGTGGATGTTTGACTTTCATCAAGATTGATTCTAGGCCATGGTTCTCTGATCGATGTTGTCGGCACCCAATTGCCGACGGTTCACCGATTAGATGCCGGTCTACTTCACTTTCCTTTTCAACAGAAATGGTCCTCTGAAAACTTTTTTTAAAAAAGGAATCATTTCTTTACTGCAATTTTTATTCTCTTTTCCCACAGTTCATTTTGATGGTTTTTGCTTGTGATGAGACTGTAAAAGACAGCAAGTTTTCAATGTCAACACCGTATTCCATTTAATCAATTATCTAGAAGTTTTCGCATTGTCAATGGTTTTGAGGTCATAGTTGCTGTGAGATACTGCAATAATCATGGTCCATTGGAACAGAAATGTGACTTCTAAGTGGGCTCATTTCTCCCTCACAATTTTTAATAGTGGCTGAGAAGTCATATTAATAATTTTTTGGGGATCATGTTGCTGTGAGATACAGCTTATAATTATGGTCCTTTGGAATAGAAATGTGGCTTCTAAGTGGCATTCTCCCTCACAATTCTTTAACCGTGGGATGGAGAAGTCACTTTTTTAATATTTTTTGGGTCATGCTGCTTGAAATGCAGCAATATACAGATCCTATTATAAATAATGTTGTTTCTAACAGACATTGTTCTTCACAATTGACCAAAGTGGCTCTCAAGGGTCATGCTTTGAATTCTGTGGGGGCATTTGCTGTGAAATGCAGCTATATTACTACAGGTCCTTATTCTAAAAATGTTGTTTCTAAACAGACATTTGTCTTCACAATTGACCAAAGTGGCTCAAGGGTCATGCTTTGAAATTTTTGGGGCATTTTGCTGTGACATGCTGATGATACTACAGGTCCTATTCCTAAAATGTTGTTTCATAACAACATTTGTCTCTTCACAATTTGACCAAAGTGGCTCAAGGGTCATTGCTTTGAATTTTTGGTAGGGGCATTTTGCTGTGACATTGCAGCTATCCTACAGGTCCTATTCTAAAAAATGTTGTTTCTAACTGACATTTGTCTTGCCACAATTGTTCAAGAGTGGCTCAAGGGTGATGGTGCTGTCAGGAAACAGGAATAGGTTGGGACCACTGTTAATGGAGCACATATTGCAAATGACTTGTTTTTGTCAAAGATCTTTAAATAGCTATCAATCCCTGTATTGGGACAACCCATTTAATACATGAAAAAAAAAGAGGCGAAGCGAAAACGACCAGAATATCAAAGACATGGTGGGATTCCATCCTATTTTAAAAATGTGTTTTCTAGAATTTAAAGTACTAAAAAACTTGCATGTACAAAATAGCTGTTAAAAAAAATTCCTACTGAATTGTACAGGAGGTACAGGAAAACCTTGACAGATGTACGGTTATTCAGAGAACATGGAGTATGGGCACAGACAGGAGAACCAAACCCGTACAGAGACCATTTCCTCCAGCACGGTTGAGTAAAAATGAGAAATAGAATGCAAGATAAAGGGCACCTGGGTGGTACAGGAGCGTTTATAACACCAGTATTTCCACAGAGTGAAGCTCAAATTGGTCCACACTCATACGGACGGGGAAAGCCGCTACCCAGGTATTTACTGTGTATCAGAGGAAGGCTGGAGTTCTCACACTTCCGCTTCCGCACCTCTTGCTCAGCACGAACAGTTTTCGTTGCCTGCGTCATCTGGGCATTTTAACTCTGAGTGTTATATAGATGACGGACGCCCAGCCTGGGGCTTTCACCGACCAACCACCTGTAACTCCGGCCCTGGGTCATACTGTGGCCAGGACAGGTATAGTCAATGTCCAGTGAACTAAAATGGTGGTTGAAAGACTCCTTTTTCCGGCACTTTTTAAATGTGGGGGTCATGCAGGTTTGGGGCTCATGCTGTGGCCAGGACAGGTGTTGTCAATGGACAGTGAAACTAAAATGGTGGTTGAAAGGACTCCTTTTTCACGGACTTTTTAAATCGTGGGGGTCATTGCAGGTTTTGGGGCTCATGCTGTGGCCCCAGGACAGGTATAGTCAATGTCCAGTGAAACTAAAATGGTGGTTGATAGACTACTTTTTCCGGAACTTTTTAATTGTGGGGTCATGAAGGTTTTGGAGGCTCATGCTGTTGGCCCAGGACAGGTATAGTCAAATGTCCAGTGAAAAATAAAAATGGTGGTTGTAAGTCTCCTTTTTCAGGCACTTTTTATGTGGGGGTCATGCATGTTTGGGGCTCATGCTGTGGCCCAGGGAGGAGACAGTATATGTCCAGTGAAACTAAAATGGTGGTTGAAAGACTCCATTTTCCGGCCTTTTAAATGTGGGGGTCATGCAGGTTTGGGGCTCATGCTGTGGACCAGGGACAGGTTATAGTCAATGTCAGTGAAACTAAAATGGGGTTTTGAAAGACTCCCTTTTTCCCGGCACTTTTTAAATGTGGGGTTCATGCAGGTTTGGGGCTCATGCTGGTGGCCCAGGACAGTATAGTCAATGTCAGTGAAACTAAAATGGTGGCTTGAAAGACACCTTTTTTCCGTCATTTTTAAATGTGAGGGGGGGTTCAATTGCTGGTCTTGGGGCTAATGCTGTGGCCCAGGACAGGTTTAGTCAATGTCACAGTGAACACTAAAATGGTGGTTGAAAGACTCTTTTTCCGGCCACTTTTTAAAAGCGGGGGTTCATGCAGGTTTGGGGCTCATGCTGGGGCCAGGACAGTAATAGTCATTGTCAGTGAAAAAAATGGTGGTTGAAGACTTTTCAGTCACTTTTTAAATGTGGGGGGTCTGCAGGTTTGGGGCTCCATGCTGTGGCCCAGGGACAGGTATAGTATGTCAGTGAAACTAAAATGGGGGTTGAAAGATCCTTTTTCCGAACCCTTTTAAATGTGGGGTCATGCAGGATTGGGGCTCATGCTGTGGCCCAGACAGGTATAAGTAAATGTCCAGTGAAACTAAATGAGTGCGTTGAAGGAGCTCCTTTTTCCGCACTTTTTAATTGTGGGTGTCATGCCAGGTTGGGGCTCTTGCTTGTGGCCCAGGACAGGTATAGTCAAGAGTCCAGTGAAACTAATATGGTGGTTGAAAGACTCCTTTTTTCCGGTCACTTTTTAAATGTGGGGGTCATGCAGGGGTTTGGGGCTCATGCTGTGGCCCAGGACAGGGATAGTCAATGTCAGTGAGAACTAAAATTGGTGGTTGAATAAGACTCCTTTTTCCGTCACTTTTTTAATGTGGGGGTATGCAGGTTCTTGGGGCTCATGCTTCGTTGCGTTCACAGGACAGGATATTCAATGTCCAGTTCAAGTAACTGATCGGTTCAATATACTCTTCTGGCACTTTTTAATTTGTGTTTTGCCTAAGATGTGGACGTATCCATTTGACTGTTGTGGTGTTAATTTCAGCTTCTCCAGCCTTGTTTGGGTGTAATAATTAAGGTGTTGTTGCTCTCCTATAGAATTTAATGGGTTAATCGCGCTTAATCGATGCTCGCATAACGAAGAACCTGTATCGATAGCGTCCGACTATCGACTATCGATCGATCTCGATAGCCAATGCAATCGCTCAACACTAATAATGACAACCAAAAATGTATGCTAATACATTAACGAGTGTAAAACAAAATTAAACAATAGTTATCCCTTGATTGAAAAAAATGTAAAAACATAAAAAGTTTAGAAAAAATAAAAAAAATAAAGATGTAATAACAAATTATTGTGCATACATTACACACAAAAATACTCCGTACACATCTTAGGTATCTGCACGACCGCAATAACCTGTAGAATTAATCCAACAGGTTATTTAGTGTGAACTGTGAATGGTGTAGAAAAATAACTGCAAAAAAAAATTCTGCAGCAATTTATATGTAAACGCCAGCTATGCCCCCAAAAAGTATAACTTCTCCCGCATAAAACAAGGCCACATACAACTGCGTCATTAAAAAAAATGAAAAAGTTACGACTGCTAATTTGCAGGGAGGTAAAAACTGAACAAATTTTGCCGGTCATTAAAAGTGTTGTCTCACTACATTGATTCATCTTACCTGTTTTTATTGGTATCATTTTGAATTCTAGGGGCGCTGTTTACTGGTTTCTACTAGGCTGCAGTCAGAGGGCCAGGTCTTGTAGATTTAGCACCAGGCTCGGACAGCCTATCATGATAGATTGAACAGGTACTGTAGTTATAGTGACCTGACGTCAGCTGATGCAAGCCCATGTCAAGGAGGGGATATTCAGAATTGGGTAGGTCACTGTTAATGGACACATATGACTAAGTGACTTGTTTTGCAAGATCTTTTAACATAAAAATCATTCCTTATAGTGAGTAGGACTACCCCTTAAGGCTTTTTTCAGCCTGGGGACAATGAAGAGGTTAAATAGTTACCAGAGTTTTGTTTTTGGACAGGGAGCTCATTGCTGGCACCTATTGAACTTTTCAATCAAAGAAGACAAGCATACGTATGTGCAAGAGAGCAACCACAGAGGACCAGGCTGGCTGACCAAGTGGCTGCAGTAAGCCAGAAGAATTCTTCAGTGGTATGTGGCCACACCGGCAGCCACAAAGAAAATCCATAGTGTGGCTCATGACATGAAACTATTTTGGAAGGACTATATAAAATTAAAGCACACGTCATGTATTTTTTCATTTGTTTTAAGCACGTCCTTGTGTAAAAACTTGGGCAAAAAATTTTTTTTTTTCCTTTTATTTTGGGGTAAAAAAAGAAAACCCTTTCCATAACCCATAATTCAAATTTTGAAACCATCAAAATTTTGCCCAAACAAGGTGCTGCCCCTTCTTTTTTCCTCAAAAGCCTTTGATATAATATAAAATAAGGCAACAGGACTCAAAAAAAAAGTTTTCCAAAACCAAAATTAAACGGGCCATTAAAAACTTCTAGTTTTATGGAATAAAACACAAGTTTTTGGCGTTTAAAAACGACAAATTTGAAATGGGGCGTTTTTATGTTAAAGGGAAATTTTTTAGATCTTTTCGAAAAAATTTTAAATTTAAAAATCTGTGAAACAAAATTTAAGATCCCCCAAATTTTTTTCCCCCCCGGGCTTTCCTATCTTTTTTGGCGGGCCCGCAAATCAGCTTACAAAATAACGGGGTGAGATTCTTTGCACTAAAGGGTTGGGTTTGAAAGGTTTTCGAGGGCGGGAAAAAAACAAAAGGACCTTTTTTTTTTTTACATAGAAAAAACCTTTCCCAGTTAAACCCCCCATTGCCTCACGGCTCAAAGCAAAGGACGTGCGCTCTGCTTTGTCCAAACAGCCCCACGAAAAAAATTCTTTTAACTTCACAGAGAAAACCTCTCCCCTATTACGGATCCTTCCCCAAATTTAGTTAAAAATTAGAGTTTTGGAAGATTTTTTTGGAAAAGTTGGGTAGAAATTTTAAAGGGAAAAAAAAGAAAATTCTACCGCGTAATTCCCAGGGGGTTGGAAAATTGGGGGCCCCCCCCCGGGGGCGAACCAGCCCAAGCACTATAAAGAATCCCTGGAAAAAAATTCACCAAGATTTAAATTTGAAGAAAATGCACGCATTAGCTTTATTTTTTAAACATTTTTCTTTTGGGAAAATATTTCCGGGATTTTGGGGCACCGAACTTATTTGGGATACACATCTTTTCAAGAATGCGGGTCTCTTTGTTGGGTGCAAAATTTCCCTTTAAAATTATCAGTATACTTTTTCAATAGGTGTTAAATTATTTAAATTTTTGGCCCAAAACCACCTTTTTTGATATCCCCCAACCATGCATTTAAAAAAAATTGAACCCCAAAATTTTATACCCACCACAGGTGAATTAAAAGGGGCCCCAAAAATATCTTGTAAAATACGAAAAAATAACAGAAACAAATTTAAAATTTTGATTTTTGGGCGCACACAGCTTTGTTCTTAAACCCGCTTCCTTTAATTTTTTGAATCCACAATTTTATAAATCACCACAGGTGAATTAAAAAAGGTGCCCGAAAAAATCTTGAAATATACAAATACATAACAGTACGTTTTTTTTGCTTTTGGCGCAAAAAACTTTTTTTAAATTAAAGCCAGCTGCATTTAAAAAAAATCCAAAATTTTTAAAAACACCACATTAAATTTGAAAGGGGGGGGGCCGAAAATTTTCTGTATTATCCCAAAAACATAACAAAAACGTGTTTTTTTGACTTTGCGCCCTAAAACCCAAAGGTTGTTCATTGGGCAGTTTGCACTTAAATTTTAATCCAGAATTTTTAAAACCCACCACGGGTAATTTGGGAAAGGGTGCAAAAAAATTTTTTTTGTATTAATACAAATTTACAAACAATACGGGGTTTTTTTGATTTTTGGCGCACACATTTTGGTACAAGGGAGGCACTTCATTTAAATCTGAACCCAAAAGAAATTTTTAAAATATCACCACAGTAATTGAAAGGTGCCAAAAAATCTTGTGTTATAACAAAATTACAAAACAAATCCCGGTTTTTTGACTTTGGCCACTAAAAAGCTTTTTTCTTTGGGGAAAGCTTGCATTTAAAAATCGAATCCAAAATTTTTTATAGTCACCACTCACCACGGGTAAATTTGGGAAAAGGGCCCCCAAAATACCTTGTTTTTAATACAAAATACAAAACAAAATACGTTTTTTTTTGACTTTGGCGCACTAAAACTGTTTTTCCATTGGGGCAGCTTCATTTAAAATTTTAAATTCACACCTTTTAAAGTCCCCACGGGTAAAATTGATAGGTCCCAAAAAGATACCTTGTATTATCCAAATTTTTAAAAAAATTTTCAGATACTTTGTTTTTTCATTTTTGGCCAGGCCCAGCTTTGTTGAAAAATCTATTTTGGGCATTTAAAATTTTAAAACCAAAGCAATTTTTTAGTCACCACAGGTTAATTGATAGGTGCCAAAAATCCCTTTTTAAATTACCCCAAATACATTTCAAATACGTTTTTTTTTTCCACTTTGGCCCGCACCCTTTTTGTTGATAATCTACTTTGCATTTAAAAATTGAATCCCGGGCAATTTTTTTAGTCACCACAGGGGGAAATGATAGGTGCCAAAAATCCCTTCTATTATCCAATACATTTCAAATAGGGTTTTTTTTTTCATTTTGGGGCGCAGGCCACTTTGTTGATAGACCCAAACTTTAAATTTTTTTTTTAATCCAGCAAATTTTGTTTTTGATTTGAGGGATTTGAAATAGCTGTTTTTTTGGTCTTTTAATAAGAATTTTCCAAAACTCTCCATACCTTCCTAAAAATTTTTAAAATTTTTTTGACATGGACAAAAATTCAGGTGTGAGCGGCAAAGAGGAGGGGTAGGACTTTGGGGTTAGAGAAACAGAAAAGGGTTTGCCCTTCCATTCCTGGCGACAACCCCAAAAGCCAGCGATCGTCATTTTGCGGGAAAACCGCCCGGCCTGTAAAGCGGGGTCGGGGCCCTTTTAAACTCAGTAAAAACCCGTCCCCAAAATTTTCCCTTTTCCATTGGAAAAATGAAACCCTGCATCCCAGCACCCTTACCTCCCCGTCCCCCCTTTTTCACCCCAACAAATGTCGTAAATCACAACCCCAGCATCCTTTCCAACAAAAAGCACCCAAAGGAAAACCGTGTCCCCACCACGGGGGGGATAAACCATTTTCTGAAGACCTCTTTGTTGAAAAAAATGGGTTTGGGGGTCAAAAGGGCATTTAAAAGATCAAGGGGCCCCAAAGAGGAAGTTTTTTCTCTGCTCTGACGCCCTTTTTACTGTTTCCCCTCAGAGGGGGGAAAGGAACCCGGGTTCAATCGGAAAAAACCCCGGGCGGAACCCGGCAATCCCCCTTGCAGCCCTCTTGTTTTGTGCCCGCGCCCGGATGCAGAATGTCGGGACAAACAAAGTCAACTGTGTTAATTATGATGACGACATTGCGGATCCAACGTGGCCCTTTCAGCAAATTTCTTGCAAAGCGCTTCATCACGGACGGGGATGAAGACGAGGGGGTATTGTCAGAAGGGGTTTTCCCGGCCTAAAAAAGGGGAAAGGGGCGGTCGCAAAGGGTTCCGCTGTATATTCCGCCAAAACTGTCAGCGCAAACCCCCGCACCTCCTTATCCCCCTTTCAATTTTTTCCAAACCCCTCTAAAACCCGGGGCCTTCTTTGACCAACCTTTCTGTTTTCACCCAGCGTTGCCCAAAAGCCCCTAGGGGCCTTTTAAACCCCAAATAGAGGCAAAAAACCTTAGGGGGTTTTAACCACCCCCAAACCATGTCAAATTCAAAAAGGGCAGCGAATGCGATTAAAAATGGAGGCAACATTTGGCCAAAGGCCAGACTGCCCGGGGGCCCTCCAACCACTGTCACACCCCCCTGCCCTCCCCCCCCTCCTCCCCCCGCCACCAACCAAACTTCCTCACCCCCATGCCCTCCCCGATTTCCTGATCGGGGAAAAACCCCGCTTTAAGCCCCACCCGCCCGAGTCCCACCAAGCACCACCAAACCCATCCAACCCCTTCCCCTTTCCGCCATTTTAAAACAAACCTAAACCCGAACAGCGGCCATTTCTACAGCCATTTTTCGGGATCAGAAAAAAACACAAAAAACCCAAACCACCCCAAAAGGGCCAAAAGCCTGAATTTCGGCTTTGCCGGGCCCTTTTGGCCGGGAAAAATTTTTTTTTCCCAAATTTTGGGGGCCACAGAGGGGTTTTCCCCACGTCAGGGTTTTTTGCCTCCCCCCCCCAATACCAAATGCCAAAGCAAGGCTTTTTCCTTGGGCCAAAAAAAGCCGCCCCTTTTCCCGGCCACCCCACGTTTTCCATCAAAAATTTTTCAAGCACGTTGTCTGCATCTGGGCTAAAAAAGGGCCCAAATTTTGACCCCCGACACATGGACTATTAAGCTTTGGGCCAAGGCCCCCTTATATTTTCGTGACAGCTCACTGGGGAGCGGGGTGGTTTCCCCCTTGGGGGCCCGGTGGCCCCCCGGGCCTCGGCGCACGCTCTTAAAAAAACCGCGGGGAAAGGTCCAGGTTTCTTTCCCCCAAGGCCTTGGTGGCATCACTGCCCAAAAAACCCCAGGCCTGTTTAAAATTTAAAATCTTTTTGGGAATATTTGTCCACACACAGGCAGGAGCAAGGAGGGCCCCCCCACAACGAGACCGAGCACGGGCGGGGTGCCAAAACCTTTTGGGCCCGGGCAAGGTGGTGTCGTTTAAGGGGGTAAAATCGCTGGCCCCCCTTTAAGATGGGTAACTGGGGGCACACCCCTTTGCCGGGCACATGTCATGAACCTTTCTTTCCCCAAAAATTTCTAAAAAATTTCCCGGGGGCCCGGGGACTGCCGCGGGGAAGGTTCAAAAGTCTAATTAATTTTCCGCAACTTCCCCCGGGTTCGCACCCTCTATCGCCCGGTCGGCCCCCCCCCTTTCCAAAACCGTCTCGTTGACGTGGCAACCCCCGGGAAATTCCACCCCCCACTTTCCCCCAGCGAATGGGGCCCAAGCAGCGAAATGCCTTTAGGGCCCTAAAAAAATTTAAAACACTTTCCTGCCCAACAGCGGTGCGGCCCCGGGGGTATTGAACCACCGAGAGGGGGAAGGCATGAAAGACTCTGAAAACCCCCCTTTCCCCATTTTTAAAGGGAACCCCCAAAAAAATGGCAGTGGGGGAAAAATGCCCCTTTGTCACATGAAAAATTGGGGTTGATTTCGGAACAATCTTTGGGAAAAATCTTAAACAACAGGTCCCCCCCAGCAAAGGAGGGGAGACGGACAAAAGGGGACAGGGAACCCTTTTCTCTCTTCCGTCAAATCCACAAAAGGCCCCCGCATTTTCACAATTTCTTGGGTTTTTCATTGGGCAGGGGTTTCGGGCCCCAGAGCTATGCAAGGTGGCCATCACTCTCAGGGGGGCATCATCTCAGGAAAGTCAGGGCTGTTTTTGAAGCTGTCCCGGGAGGAATGCGGAGGAGGAGGAGGAGGGGGGTTTTTTCCCAAGACACCGACGTTCCCCGACGTCCCTCCCTTTGGGGAAAAGGGGGTTGGGGGCAAAATTTTGGGGCCCTAAAGGGGGAAATGGGGGAATTAAATTTGCTATTGCCCCCGCCCAAAAGGCTTGGGAAATCAAGGCTCCATCCCCTTCCACTTTAGTGTTTGGGAAACCTCCTTTTCCCCCCAAACATAACCTCGCTTTAAAGGCCATCAAAATGAAAAAACCCTTTTTTACGGGGTTTTGGGGCCACCCCCGGGATCCCCGTACAAAACAAAATTTCAGCACTTTCCTTCCACCCCCCCAAAAATAAGAGAAAAATTCGGGAAATGGAGCCCTTTTGCTATTAAATCACCGGGAGACATCTTTTTTGCCTGCTTCACCTTCCCCCAAAAATTGTAAACTTTTGGAAAAACCAAACCCCGGAGGACAGCAGTAGAGTCCAAAGTACCTTTAGCGGAAACGAAAGCAGCACAAGGGGGCAGAACCAAAGGGGGTGCCTCTGGAATCTTTTTTTTCCCACCTCCCCAAAATGCATGAAATGCGGGGACACCATCCAAAAAAAGGTCTTGGTGCACCGACATCTCCCTTCTCAACCCCAAAATTTTTTTGGGATGTTTTTCCGGCCCCCAAAGACTTCGGGTTTTACCCCAAAATGACGAGCTCGCTCGCCCCCGGCCATAAGTTTTTTCCCTTTCCCCACCCAAAACCGCCCTATCTGAGGGACCTTCAGCACCTGGGGGATTCTTTAACAGACAAACGCACCCCGGCTTTCCCAGAAAATTTTGGGATCTTTTTGACTTCAAAAGAAGAATCAGGCATAAACTCTGATGATGTTTTTGGGGGCCCCAAATTTCCCCGGGCCCGTTTAAATTCCCGGTTCTACTTCCATTCCTCTTCAAACCGAAATGGCCCTTTTGGGAAAACTTTTTTTTTAAAAAGATAAATTTTTACTGCAATTTTTTTTCCCTTTTTTCCCCAAACCCAGTTCTTTTTGCTGGTTTTGCTGTGAGGAAACTGTAAAAGCAGAAAGGGTTTAAAGACAAACCCGAAATTCCCAAATTTACTCATTTTAAAATCTTTAGAAGTTTTTCCGAATTGTCAAGGGGTTTTGGGGCCCAATTGTTTGTGAAAACAGCTATAATTTTTGGCCCTTTTGGAAAAAAAAAAGTGGCTTTTAAGTGGCATTTTCCCCCCTTTTTTTTAATAAGGGGGCTGGGGAAGTCAAATTTAAAAATTTTTTTGGGGCCCTGCAGCTTAAAATACAGCAATAATCTTTTCCTTTGGAACAGAAATGTGCTTTTTGAATAAATTTCTCCCCCCCAAATTTTTTAAATATGGCTGAAAAACCCTTTTTTATAATTTTTTGGGTCATGAAACTGGGAGATAACAATAAAAGGCCCTTTTGGAACAAAAAAATGTGGCTTCAATTGGCATTTCTCCCTCACTTTTTTAAAAAACAGTGGCTGAAATTCATTTTAAAATTTTTTTTTTGGGTCATGCGCTTTGAAATGCCCCAATACAAACGGGCCTATTGTAAAAAAAATGTTTTTCTAACAGACTTTTTGTTTTTTTCAAAATTTTCCAAAGGCTTAAGGGGTTTCTTTTAAATTTTTTGGGGGGGAAATTTTGCTTTAAAATAAGCAGCTATACACGGTCCTTTTTTTTAAAAAAAAAATGTTGTTTTTTTCAAACAGCCCAATTTTTTTTCACAATTGCCAAAGTCCCCAAAAGGGGTTCATTTTTTGGAAATTTTTTGGGGCTTTTTGGCTTTAAAAATTGCAGTTTAAAAACTACGGTCCTATTTTTAAAAAAAAATTTTTTCCCTAAAAAAAATTTTTCTTCCCAATTGCCCAAGAAGGGCAAAAAGGGGGAATTTTCTTCAAAACCCAGGAAAAGGAACGGAAATTTAAAGGCCCACAAAATTGAAAAAATGACTTTTTTTTTGCAATTTTTTTTAAAACAAAAGCAAACAACCCCTTTAAATTGGAAAAACCCTTTTAAAATAAAAATTTAAAAAAAAGAAACAAAAAACATGGGGGGTTTCCCCAATCCAAAATTTAAAAAATGTTTTTTCTAAATTTAAACTACAAAAAAATTTGCATGTACAAAATCGGAAAAAAAAATTTTCTAAATTGAAACAAGGGAGGTACAAAAAAATTTGCCCAAATTGGGTTTTCCCCCCTTTTTCCCCCAGGGGACATGGATTTAGGGAGCACGGAGAGAGAAAAATTTTTACAAGAAAAATTCCCCAGCACGTTGAGCAAAAAAAAAAAAAAATCCCAAAAAAAAAGGGGAAACCCGGGTGAAACAGGATTTTAAAACCACCAGTTTTCCAAGAAAAAAGCTCAATTGGCCGCACTCATACGGGGGGCAAGCGCTCCCCGGGACGGGGAAAATATGTCCATTTGAAACTAAAATGGGGGTTAAAAGACCCCAAATTTTCCTTTGCATTTTTTTAATCTGGGGTCAAAAACGGTTTTAAAATGGTAAATTCTCGGACGGGACAGATATATTTTAATGCCCATTAAACTAAAATGGGGGGTTTTGAAAGACTCCTTTCCCCCCGGAAAATTTTTAAATTTTGGGGGTCAGCCCGGTTTTAATTGGCCCATACTGCGGCCCCAGACGGGAAAAGAAAATTTGGTCCAGTTAAAATTTTAAAAAAAGGTGTTGAAAGACCCTTTTTTCCCCCATTTTTTAAATCTTTTGGCAGACAGGTTTTAAAGGAAAATTCTGCGAAAACAGGACAATATAAGTCAATGCCCAAGTTTCAACTAAAAGGGTGTTGAAAAACTGCCTTTTTCCCGGCATTTTTTTAATCTGGGGTCAATCATTTTTTGGGGCTCATGCTTTTTCCCCCAGGACAGGAAATAGTCAATGTCCGGGTGAAACAAAAAAATGGGGGTTTGAAAAAACCCCTTTTTTTCCCGGCACTTTTTAATCGGGGGTCATAAAGGTTTGGGGGCCATGCTGTTGCCCAGGCAGGTATAGCCCAATGTCCAGTAAAAACCAAAAAATGGGTGGTTGAAAGACCCCCTTTTTTCCGGGCATTTTTTAATTTTTGGGGGGTCATGCAAAATTGGGCTCTTTGCTCCCGTTCCGGGACGGGAAAATTCAATGTCCATTTTCAAAAAAAGAAAAAGGACAAATCAACTGCCTTCTGGCATTTTTTAAATTTGGGGGGTGTTTGCATTTTTAAAAGGGTAAAGCTTGGGTCCCAAGGGACGGGAATAATAAAATGGTGGTAGTTTTTTTTTTTTGGGGTTTTTTTATAAAAAAAGGGGGGGGTTGCCAAAGGAAGAGCACAAATCCATTTGGGAACTGTTGGGAATTTTTAATTTCCCCATTTTCTCCACCCTTTTTGGGTGTAAAAATTTAAGGTGTTTTGCTCTCCCAAACTTTAATGGCCTTTTCGCTCAAAACGACCCTCACAAATCACTACTTTTTTATAGGTCGACATCGACCATCGACCGATGTCTTTAAAAAAACGTAATCGCTCAACCCCTAATAAAAACACATGAAAAAATGCCCTTTAAACAAAAAATTTAAATTTAAATCGCTTAGGGTTCTGCTTTTCCCAGCTTTTTATCTAGAAAATTTTTTACTCTTTCCTTCTTTTTTTCCCTCTTCATTTGTTTTTTATGCGAAATCTTTTAATGGGCCTTTCTGAAAAGTTTTTTCAATGGGGTTTGGGGGGTTGGGTTTTACCCGTCGGGAAGCAACTTTTTAAAATTTTTCACGTTCCAAATTGAACTTTACGGGAAAGTTCACAAACGGCTTTTTTTCACCCATTTTTTAACTTTACTTTAAAAAACGCTTTTTTGGGATCCGTTTTTTCGGACCCTAAACGGACCCAAACACGCTTTTAAAGCAATTGGGCAGTATGTTTTTTAACATAGCTTGCTTGCAAAAAACACGGGGTTTCAATAAAGGGGAAACACCGATGTTTTTTTACTTTGAAATTTTGGGATCCATCCCAAAAAAATTCTCATGTAAAAATTCTTATCCGAAAAAAACCCCAGCGGGAGCCTTATTTAAAACAAAAGGGGTAAAAACTCCCTGCAAAAAAAAACCCCACCAAACACCCCCTTGTGCGTTGGATGCTTTTTGGTTTTTCCTGACCCCAAAAAGGGACCCAAAAATTTGGGAATCCAAAACCCGTTTTAAAAAACCCCAAACCTGGCTTAAAAGTAAAGGGATTTACATACGGTAAAGGCATTCATGAAATCTGCTATCAATGCACCTAAAAGAGAAAGCCCAAAAACCCCGGGGTTTGGGCCCCAAACCCTTGCAACTGGGGGGTTAAGAAAATGTAAAGGAATTCCTCTCCCCCAAAAAATACATTTTTTACAAGGAACAGCTTGAACTTTCCAAGGGAAATGGACAAGGAACAAACACCGGGTCCTTTTTGTAGGGGTGACAAAAAGCAAAAAATTTTAAATTTCCTATGAAAAAGTTAAACCCACCCCAATTCCCACCCTAAGAGAAACCCCTTTTTTTATAGTAACATTCGAGAATTAGCAAAGCTTAAAGTTTGAAACTGCCCAAAAATGCTAACCCCCAAAACAAAATTTTGGGGATAAAAAGAGGGATTTTCATCTTAAGGCCGGCTTTTTAAAACTAGTTTAGGGCTGTGGGCCCTACATTTTTGGGGAAAAAGGAATGGCCACCTGCAAAACAGCCTTTTAAAGATAAAAAAAAATTTGGGTTTTGATGATTTTTTAAAATAAAGCCAAAAAAGGGGTAACCAAAAAAAAAAAATTTAAAAAATTGGTCAAAAAAGGAATTTTTAGTTTAAAAAAAATTGCCATGGGGAAAATACTGCACCAATTTTGTATCAAAAAATGGAAATTTGGGAAACCTGTACTATAGGGTGGAAAAATTTAAATAAAAAACCACACACAAATCCATACTTAAATTTAAAAAACTTAAAATATCTTTACATTAAATGGTTTTTTAGAATAAGCGACAGTGAAAAAAAAGCAACTTTGAAAAGGGATTCTTTTCCCAAAGCTTTTTTTGGGTTTTCCACGCTCCCTTTTTTCGTTTCTTTAAACTTTTGGGTTCCCCCAGTCCCGGGTGGGATCCTCCTTCTGTCCTTCTTTGGGCTGCTCTCTACAAATTTACTTTCTGTCGGCCCCCGATCGTATTCATAAAGCGGCATTCCCCCCTCTCTGACTCAAGTAAAGGGGCCGGCAAAAATTTTCCACTCTGCACAGCCAGCAGCCCCCCACAGTAACACTGCAGCGTTTTTCTACAATCAGAAAACAGCAGAAATTGTGCCTCGGGGGCCAAAGATCCTGCATGTAAACTAAAAGGGAGACAGATCGTGTTTGTCTGGATGATTCAAAGAAGACGGGTTTTAAAAACTTTAAAAAAAACCCCCCAGCTGTGAGGGGAAAAGAAAACTTTGCTCTGATTCTTTAAAAAACAGTCAACTGAATCCCGGCCGGGGTTTTAATGTAAAAAAACAGCTCTTACAAAATAAGACGAAAGGGGAGAGAAAACAAAATTTACATGTGGAGAGGGGGGGGACACACTGACTCAGGCGAGCATGAACGGAAGGGGGATTTTGTCTTTCCCCCTTTTAAAGTTCAAAAACACCCGCGGGGGGGGAAAAAATGCCCCGGATTTGAAAGCTGAGAAGCTAAAAGTACAGTGAAAAAAACCCCAAACTGATGAAGCGATAAACCCCCTTTTAAAAAAAAACAAAAAATTCAAATTTTGGACTTATAAGGAATTACACATGCACTAATTGTTGTAGCCCCAAAAACTTTTTAAAATTCATCTGAATGGTGTAGTCTTGGTTGCCAGAACATGGACTCCTAAAAAACTGAACCCAAGAGTTTTTCTTTTATGTCTAATACAAATGAGTACAAATTATTGTACTAGTTCAGCTACAGCAAATATGGTGATAAGTACATGATTGTTGACTACAATTATTGTCAAATTGTCTCTGTTTTTATTCTTTTGTGGTCTAAGTATGTACCAGTGATGCACAAAAGGCAGCGAACTGTAAGTGATTGTATGGAATAATAATAATGCAATAATTTTGATACATAGTTTGTTTGTAAGGCCGAAAAAGACAAGACGTCCATCCAGTTCAGCCTATTTTGCTAACGTGTTGCTAAAGTGTTGATCCAGAGGAAGTCAAAAAACCCCAATGAGGTACAAGCCAATTGTCCTCATTTTAGGGGAAAAAATTCCTTCCCGACTCAAATATGGCAATAGGAATAATCCCTGGATCAACTACCCCTCTCCAGAATCCTAGACACTATAACTTGTTATATTATTACGCTCCAGAAATGCATCCAGACCCTTTTTGAACTCTGTTATTGAATTCACCATGACAAGTTCTTCTGGCAGAGAGTTCCACAGTCTCACTGCTCTAACAGTAAAGAATCCCTTTCTATGGTTATGTAGAAGCTTTCTTTCCTCTAGGCGTCGAGGATGCCCCCTTGTTCTGGATACAGTCCTAGGTATAAATAAATCTTGAGAGAGATCTCTATGTTGACCTTTAATATATTTAAACATATTTATTATGTCCCCCCAAAGCCATCTTTTCTCTAAACTAATTAACCCTAATCTTGCCAATCTTTCTGTGTACTATAGTCCACCCAGTTCTTTTATTATTTTTGTTGCCACCTTTGTACCTGTTCAAGCTCTACAATGTCTTTCCTATGCACTGGTGCCCAAAACTGTACACAATATTCCATGTGTAGTCTAACCAGTGACTTGTATAATGGGAGAATAATGTTCTCATCATGTGCATCTATGCCCCTTTTAATACACCCCATAAAACTATTTGCCTTAGCAGCTGCTGCCTGACACTGGCTGCTACAATTAAGTTTACTGTCCACCAAGATTTCCCAAGTTCTTCTCCATGTTACTTATACCCAGTGTTTTTCCATTGAACATGTAATCACAGAATGGATTTTTTTCTCCCCCGGTGCATAACCTTGCATTTATCAGTGTTAAACCTCATCTGCTACTTCTCTGCCCAGGCCTCCAACTTATCCGGATCCCTTTGGAGTAACACATTATCCTCTATTGTGTTGATTACTTTACAGAGCTTAGTATCATCTGCAAAGATCGATATTCTACAGTGCAATCCATGTGTAATATCAGTAATGAAAATATAAAAGAGAATAGGGCCCAATACTGAACCCTGTGGTACCTGACTAGTAACAGGGATCCAGTCTGCGTATGTACTGTTAATTACCACCCTTTGTTTTCTATCACTGAGCTAGTTGCTTACCCACCGGCACCACTCCGTTTACAAGTCATTGAACAGATACCAGTCCCAAGAAGAGGTGGCAATCGCCTGGCACAACTGTTACGAAGAGAACGATATTGGATACATACTTTATCCACCCTGGAACCGCTTGGACTTAATCGAGAATACGATACCACTTATTGATTATGTTCAACATTATACACTTATCTGTTTCACACTGATTGGACTTTAAAATAATTTTATTTGATATCCATGTTGCATTTCACCTTATCCTCCTAAATGTATTGCTGTTTAAAGCTCATGATGCATTCATGTATTTATGGAATTTTCTTTATATGCAATACCTTTGATATTCATTTACTGTTCTGACACACTAATTCTTTGTTTTCACCTTATCTCCAGACCAGATAGCTTTTTTTTTTAAATAATTTTTATTGAGAAGAAAAACATATTTAGTACAGAAATATAAACATCGCAATTTAAACATGGCACACCATTCTTATCTGTACAGTATGCTGTAGCAACATGACATCGACATTCTTCTCCATTTTCAATAATAACAACCCCTCGAAACTGAAACAGTCAATGTGAAACTATCATCCGCTGATACTGGGGACCCTCCTACCTCTTTCCCACAATACCCGAGCCTCTAGGTTCCCTACCCTGCGCTACTCTGCTTTACTGCCTACCACCTCACTTTATCTGCCGCACTCTGTGTTGACAAATTTTGAAGAAGCTTTTTCTGGAGCCTCTTAAGAGGTATCAATTCTTTGAGGTTGATCTTTACATCACCGCTGAGTCTCTCCCATGCCCTTGTAAATTGCCCCCTATCTCGGACTCCAAAAGAAAATTAGTAGAAGCCTTCAGTACCTCGACCTCAAGAATGATCTCCTATCTCCAATTTACCCAATGGACCCGCCATTTTTTCCGAGAGATAGTAGTAAGAAGTACGGAAGTGGTCCATCAGTTCTTTAATATCCTCGTCCGAAAAAGATTTAACAATAAAACTTTTCCATTTCTGGAAAAACCTTTTTGTCAGTCCACTTTTGTTTGTTTCCGCCTCTATCCTATCTATCATTACCAACTTTTTGATCACCAGATCTATTTCTTCCCTAGTTGGAACACTTTCCTGCAACCAGTGTCGTAGGATACATTTCTTTGCCACTAAAAGCATAATGTGGACCCCCTTGTGATTAACTAACGCCTGCTCCTCCCCCCCTCCTATAATATAGTGAAAAATAGTACTCATCGGGTCACTAGGCACCAACACCTCTCACACCTCCTTGATAACCTGCAGGACACTCTCCTAATACTTCTTCAGCTTTTGGCAGTGCCATATCCCATGTAGCAGATCAGCTTTTTGTAATTTGCATTTTTGGCATTCTCTCAAAAAATCATCAGGTGCATTTCTGTATGGAAGGTCAAAAGCATATGTCGCCTTGTGTGCCAGGCGGAAGACCATTTCTCTCCAATTTTCATTGACAATGGACCCTCTGACTTTTTCTAGGCCTTTCCTTATTTTTTGGCTAATCTCTGGGTCCTCAAGCTCCCTCCCTCAGGCCCTGAAGCAGAGCTCTTTGGTTGAGCAAAATCCCTTTTCACATAACTTCTTGTAAATACCCGATAAGGATTCTGGATGATCCGGCTTTCCCATAAGGGTATCAAACTGTCCCAGGGTTTCCGCCGCCACTGGATATTTTAACCTGTTTTTTACAAAAGGTCATTATTTGCCAATATTGAAAAATCTGCTTGTCTCCAAACCCATATTTCCCTTTAATTTCTTGCCAAGTCATAAACCTGTCCTCAGTGTCATGCACTAGGTCCCCCATTGTTCGAATGTTTTTATTTTTCCATTCTCCAAAAAGTCTATTGACCCTTCCCGCCGGGAATCCCCGCATATCCCAAATGGGAGCATACCTGGAAGATGGATTGGTAATGTGAACATTTTCCTTACATGTTTCCAGGTAGCTATAATATCCATGAGAATCACACTGTGTTTGACATGAGGAGGGAGGTCCCAAGTTTTGGACTCTCTCTTCCACCTCCTTGAGTTTATGCCCCTGTATCTTGAGGTCAGCTTGTAATTGGGACAGTGTCGTTGAGACGGTAATAGCCAGTGTGAACTGTATATCAGGAGAGATAATCTGCGCCACCTCTCTTGCCGAGTTTTTATAATCGACCAGATGTCCTTCCTTTGTAAGACCCAGTTCGTAGGTGTCATCCTGGGTGTGAGGGGTGGACAGGCGTACAGGGGATGACTGAGCCGACGAGGCTGGCGTCATATGGCCTTGAGTGGGTCTCCCTTCCTGACCCTTGTCTTCTTTTGTTTTAGAATTGTTAGACCTCCCCATACTTGGGAAGTATTTTTCTATGGAGCACTGGGTATAAATTGTGGTGTACTCTGATATTTTGGTTGTTTGCAAGCTTTACTACCATACAGCACTCTTCCTGCCCTCAACACTTGCACTTGTTGTTAAAATTGGATGTTAGGCGCAATAAAGGCTAACGTCAGCAGGTGGCGCTGTAAACTAATAATTAATAATAACACGATTATAATGTTGCAAAGTTCCTAAATCAGAAAGGTGTGGAGTACACTGTTTCCCTGAGGGAGCTCTGGACATGCTGGGTACAGTGTAAAGGTAGGGAATAAGTAATCAGAATCTCTCTCAGGAGGCAATTTATCAATATATAGAAGAACTGTTCACAGATACTGGACTGTCTGTCCAAGATGTTGCTGTACTCGTTCTCTCTAAACCCCGACTGCTGGGGGCTTCTGGGGGAGGCCTCTATGCGGAGTCCCTGTCTGGCACTTATTTCAGGTTTTAGGGATTACTTCTTGCTAGCCACACATAGTCTCCACCGTTTTATGTGCACTTTAAAATGGCCGCTGCGCCTCCACTGTGGCACTGGATTGCCCTTCTGTCCCTCTGCTCCACACCCTGCCTCCCCCGCACTTCCGACCTGGATGATCTCCTTCTCCTTGGAGCCAACTGCTTTCCTCCTTCTCTTCTTTAGCGCTGCGACCCTGTGGCTCTCGACCCTACCGTTCTGCCTGCCGGCAACTCTGCCTCCCGTGTCGAGTTCCTCCGCCCCTCGGCCGATCCACCGCAGCTCCTGCGCTGCTCACTGCCGCGATTCAGTCGCTGCTCACCACCGCTGCTTCCCTTCAGCTATCTGTGCCGACTCCGCTAATCTGCCTGCCTCCGACGGGTACTTTTGACAGGTATTCGAGCTGGGTGAGCGGGAGCACCTCTCTACCACTCACATCGCGTTGGCACCGGAACGGGAAGTCCTCCAGGTAGCTCTTTTATCCCCTTGGTGTGCATGACTTACAAATATTATGCTTACTCACTTGCACACATTTTCCCCCAGTCCAAGCATTCTCATTTTATTTACCAACCTTGTATGTGGCACAGTATCAAATGCTTTAGAAAAATCTAGATATATGACATCCAATGCCTCACCCTGATCCAGTCTAGAACTAACTTCCTCAATGAAGCGGATGAGATTCATTTGACAAGACCGATCCTTCATAAACCCATGCTGGAACGGTGTTATACATTTATTTTCAGTGAGAGACTCCAGGATAGCATCTCTAAGAAAACCTTCAAACATTTTACCCACAACAGAGGTTAAACTTACCGCCCTATAGTTTCCAGGATTACTTTTTGACCCCTATTTGAATATTGGCATCACATTTGCTATGCGCCAATCCTTTGGGACATACCCCGATATTAGAAAGTCCATAAATATTAAGAATAGGGGCCTATCTATGACATTACTTAGCCCCTTAGGAAATGCAGGTGTATGCCATCAAGACCTGGGGATTTGTCTATTTTAATCTTCTTAAGATGGAGCTGCACTTCTTCCTGGGTTAGACAAGAAACATTTAAGTTGGAGTTCACCTCATCCCTCTGCTCATCAACAGAAAGGTCATCCTCTTTGGTGAATACAGTGGAGAATTTTTTTTTAATAGGTTTGCTTTTTTTCTCATCGCCCTCTCCGGTCTCTCCCTCAGTACTTTTCAAAGGACCAACACTTTCAGTTTTAATCTTTTTACTATTTATATAGATAAAAAATATTTTGGGGTTACTTTTACTTTCTATGGCAATATGTCTTCCTGTCTCCAGCTTTTCTACCTTTACATTATTTTAGTGCCTCTTCACTGCCCTCCTGTTTTAGTAGCTGAGACTCCTTCTTTTTGTTATTTATTGCCTCCTTTACATCTCTGTTGATCCACATTGGGTTTTTCCTGTTTCTAATTATTTTATTACCATAAGGTATATATCTCTCACAGTAGGCGCTGCTTTTAAAAATCTCCCATTTATTATTTGTTCTGCTATTTTTAAACACCTTGTCCCAGTTAATACGGTTTAGGGCCTCCCTAAGCAGAATAAAATTAGTTTTGTGGCTCCTCGACAAAAAACTCTATTGAAGGATAGATGGAAATTTATTATATTTTGGTCACTATTTCCTAGGTGTCCCCCAACTTGAACCTTTGTTACTCTGTCAGGTCTGTTAGTGAATATTAAGTCTAGAAGGGCCTGTCCTCTAGTTCGTTCCTGCACCAGTTGGGAAAGGTAATGATCTTTAGTTATTGACAAAAACCTGTTTCCTTTATGAGAGCTACAGGTTTCAGTTTCCCAATTTATGTCTGGGTAGTTAAAGTCACCCATTCTGAGGTTCATCTATTTGCCTGAGGAGTACATCTTCCATGGGTTCTGTTGTATTTGGGGGCCTATAACAGACCCCTATTAGAATTATATTATTGTTGTCATCCCATGTATATTTACCCATAATGATTCCACTTGTTCATTACCTGTACCTATATCTTCCCGCTGTGTTGGCTTCAGACAGGATTTTACATAGAGACAGACACCTCCCCCCTTCCGGTCTTTACGATCTCTTCTAAATAGACTGTAACCCTGTAAGTTAACGCCCACCGTAGCTCCAGCATTCTAGTTATCCCCACTATGTCTATTTTTCTTCAGCAATTAATAATTCCAGTCATTATTTTTGGGCAGACCTGGCATTGGGCAGCAGCAATTTAGAGATTTGTCAGTTTTTATTCCTTTCCCTGTCTTTTAACTATTGTTCACCCATCCCTTCACTCAACCTGTTTTATTCCTAATTCCCAGCTCTCTATCTTCACTATCACTATGTACACTATCTTTGTAGTTTCCCTCCTCCCAGTCCCTAGTTTAAATATTTCTCCAACTTCCTGGCCATTTTGTCCCCCAATACAGCTGCACCCACCCCATTAAGGGGCATCCCGTCCCTAGCATAGAGTCTGTAGCCAAGACAGAAATCAGCCCAGTTCTCCAAAAACCCAAATCCCTCTTTTCTAAACCAATTTTTGAACCACTTATTCACCTATCTAATCTCCTTCCTGCTGCCTCTCTGGTGTGGCCCGTGGAACAGGTAATATTTCTGAAAATATTACCCTGGAGGTCCTTGCCTTGAGCTTTTGGCCTAATTCCCTGAAATCGTTTTTAAGGACACTCCACTTACCTCTGACTTTGTCATTGGTGCCAATGTGCACCATCACAACTGGATTCTCACCAGCCCCAAATCCGAAAAACGTCTGTAAAACCGACGGAAACCTGTGCCGTGGGGACAAGCACTTATATTTTTATATATCGTTGTTATATTCCACATTGCTCCCTGTCCCCATTAGGGCTCACAATCTGAATTTGTCATTAACCCATCTATATATTTTTGGAGTGTGGGTGGAAACTGAAGTATCATGCAAATACAGGAAGAACATACAAATTCCCAGTAGTTGTTGTTCTTGGTTAGAGTTGAACCCAATAGTGTAGAGCAATAGTACCACCATGCTGTCCCTAAATGAACCATAGGGGAAGGGGTTAGTCTGAACCCCATCCATAGACTATGCCAAGACCCTTTTATGTGATGTCAACATAATCAAGGCAGTAGGAAGGTAGAGAAATGGGACGCCGGTCACCTTAGTCTGCCTGCTACCTCTAGTCTACATTGCTTGGAGGTGCATCTGTTCATATCCTTCATATTCAATGCAAAGCCAAATCCCAATTAAGGGACTTGTATTCAACTTTCAAATGGTATTCCAGCATATAAAATGTATAACCTTTCCACTAACTAGGCAACAAATGTTACATCAAAGAGGGTCCAACACCGAAATGGGGCATCAGTGATTGAAAGCAGGACTGGGACAAGGTATTCTGGTGCCTTAGGCAAATAAGGCATAAAAAATGTATTTCCAAAGGTAAATCCCATGTTATATGCTTTTTTGATTGCTGTCATGTAATGGAAAACTTAATTTTTTTCATATGTAATTGACGGTTGACAATGGAATTCAATAAAAACTGTTTTAAAAAAAGGCATGAACTACCCCCTCCTCCAATGAAACATTCATCCCACGCCATACATCCTTGCACCTCCTTTTCTGCCTGGGATGAATTAGCACCCCAGGCGGTCACCTACCTTCGCCTATCCATCGTCCCCGTCCTGATCGGAAGGCCTAGTGGTTTTATCCCCCAACGTTCTAGCATCTAATATCTATTCATTGAAATTTTATTTACTAGAATAGCCCCAGATAATGTAGGATCTTTTTATGCTTTTTCCAAGATAATAATTCATATTCTGTCCATTTCTATACATTTTTTATTTAATTTGTTTCTTGCTTTTTTGTTGAGATGAGGATGGGCACAGAGAGGAGTCATTTTACTTCAAATTATACATGGCTGAAGGGAGCAATCATGTTGGCCATCAACCAAGGCACCAAAGGAGCAGATTACTTGTTTTATATAATATGAAATATGAATAGAGAATAAAATGGAAAAGTATAACAGTGATCATAGCAAAATACCACAATACTTCCCATCATTGAGCTCTAAATAACAGCTGTTACAGTAATTCCTCTGTAACTATACTCATTTAGTATTATTATCTACTGCATTCAGTATTGATCTTCCACTATCGTCATCACTTGGTTCTATAGATTAAAAAGAATGCCAAAATCACACATAAAATGTCCCTTAATGACTCGGAGGCATTTGGTGATCACGTCTCAAGCGCGACTCAGATATGACTGACTCTGTCATTATAGGATTGCCTTTTTAATAATAGAGGTAGTAGTGAAATGAAAGCTATGTAAACTCTTAGCATTGTCTGAGATAGTAGCAACATTTCAGCTTCTGATTACCAGAAAGGAGATCAAAATTGAGACATAGCTTTATGAATAAAAATGCATTTTGAGAATACAAAGCTTTTTTATTCATCTTTCTTCCACCATTTCAGTAGACTTGCATTATGTATTGCCAGATGATTTTTTTTATGTTGTAGCATTATATCTTATGATATATTCTAGGGCGTAATAGCTAAACTTGAATTGCTCGCCTCTGGTTGTAAAAGCAGCTGAAGGGGTTGTCTGACTGTTAGGCTATGTTCATACGGCTGATTTTGTGACGGATTTCAGTCCGTATTGCGCGGCGTACTGCGCGCAAATACGGCTGAAATCCATCCCTGTCATTACGGTAATCCACAGTTCTCATAGAGAACTATGGATTCCATCTCCTCTCCCCGCTTGCCGTATTTCGCGAGTGAGGAGAAAGTGACATGCACATTATCCTGGCGGGATACGCTCCGTGGATAATGAAAGTCTATGGGGCCGGCGAGCAGGAGAGGAGACGTAATCCGTAGTTCTCTATGAGAACTGTGGATTACCATAATGACTGGGATGTATTTCAGCCCGTAATTCGCGCAGTACGGCGCGAATTACGGGCTGAAATATGTCCCAGGATAAGCAGTGTGAACATAGCCTTAGGGTACGTTCACACGGCGTGTTGGATCCGTTTTTGATGTAAAAAATGCATTCAAAAGCGCTGCGTTAATCGGATCCAAAACGCATTCAACACGCAGGTGAGTGTTTGGATGCATTTTGGTTACAGCAGAAATGCACGATATAGTTTTAAATAAGGCTCCTGCTGCACCTTTTGGATCAAAAATTGACATGACAATTCTTTGAACAGATCCGAAAGACGCATCACAAAGATGAAAGTAAAACACGCATCGTTGATCACTCATCTGAATACTAATGCGTGTTTTACATTGAAAGCAATGTAGATTACACTGCACATTGTTAGATGTGTGTTTGGGTCCGTTTTGGGTTGAAAGAGGGACCCAAACACGCATCTAAAAACGGATCCATAATCGGATCCAACACGCTGTGTGAACATACCCTTACTTGTACATTTTAAATTGCCGCTGCATAATAAAACAATTGCCAAATCTACACAAAAAGAGAGTACTTGACTTAATCTAAAACATAACCTTTAATATAAATATATAAAAAATGCACAAAAGTACCTATTACACCCTATATTAACCATATAAAAAAAACACCTATACTAGAACCCTATCAAAAAAAGGGGACCCCGTCCCAATAAGGACAACCCCAACCGGAACTTATCCTACAAATACAAAAACCCTAGTGCAACCTAAGGCTTAGTATATTACCACAATAGACACCATAGAATACACTAGAGAAATAATGTCAGATATTATACCACCATATGCAAATCCCAATAAATGATGTATTATTCATACAAACAGATATAAAAAGATCTCCAGAGAACAAGCCTTGAGTTCAGCCAATGCCTCCACTAAAATGAGGATTCATCAAGGCTATAGCATAAGGTAACAATATAAATTTTACAAAATACACCAAACATTTGCAGATATAATAACATATACATAGGATAGAACTGGTAATCAAACCAATAGTATGGCACACCTATAAGGAGACATGTAGGGTCACTGATATGTAAAAAATTAATATGCCTGGGTATATAAAAGAGGATTCATAGCATAATAAAACAATACAAAACAAACAAAAAATACTCATCTTATCACCTACCACTATTCCAGTGCTACTGGTGTTGTCTCCCAGTTTCTTCTTTACTTTCAACGTCACTTTTTTGTGTGATGTAGAATTGAGATGTATGTTGGAAAATGTATGCGCGTAGTGTAAACTTTTGTTCGTATTCCTACTAAAAATATGGAATTAAATTATCCCATGTGAACATATATATACCTTTACTTGCCTAGACCCCTACCAAATCTCATAGTAATAACCAACAGCAGTAGCCAATATAAAGCATACATAGTAGTGCACATATAGGGGGACATGTATGAACAGGGCTGCGCCAAAAGTCTGGCGTATTTTCAGCCAGACATCAGGCGCAGCCTTATTCGCATTAGCGCAAATCCTCCCGAACGTCATTATCAGGCGCATTACAGAGCGCAAGCGGCACTTTATAATGCGCCCGATCTCGGGGGGGCTTGCTGAAGGTGGGGCGCACTAGAACCGTATGGAGCTATAGATTTATAACTTCACTATGGCAATTCTAGGCGCATTACTGTTGGAACAGGTAAACCACTTTCGAAGTGGTATACCTAAGCCAGAAATATCGTCCTAGTGCTAGAATTCGCCTGATTTATGACCCGCTGTAGGGCAAGTTCATAAATCAGGCGAATTCTAGGCTATTATGCGCAAGAATTTTGGCGTTTAAATGGCAAATTTCATACATGCCGCCCATAGCATGTACACAGTCAAGTCACATTATTATGACCACCAACTAGTATCCAGAGTCACCACTATGTAGAACACGTAAAGCAGCTAGACGCCCTGGGAGTGACTCGCTATGGTCCTGGTAGGTTGTCACAAGTATTTGGAACCATGCTGATTGAATACCACAGCTGCTGTAGGGTGCATAGGGGACGATGTGTACAGCCTAAATATACCCACCAAGAAGGCTCATGATATGACTCTTTGCTTCCAACATCGAAAGTAGGAAGTTGTTATAATAACGTGACTCCACTGTGCAATATGGTTCGTATATCTGTTCTACACAAAACTTTCCTTGGAATCTGGCCTAAGAAGGCGATTAAAGACCTGCCACATTTACAGTAGGAAGATTATACTGACTTTAACTATCTCAAAGATGTTAGCCCATCTGAGGCTAAATTTGGCACTGGGCAAAAACCCTCCTTTACCATCTCTTTGGTGGAGTAATGTGATGAGGGCCTCCTAGAATTAACAACATAGCTCAGTGCTTCCCCCATGGTAAATGAGAATGACTGCAAATTGTTGTGTTTTCATAAATCTATGTAATAAACTAACGTATATACTCGAGTATAAGCCGAGTTTTCAGCACAAAAAATGGTAAAAAATCCCCCTGGCTTATACCTAGTCCTTTTGGGCGCCAGGGCGCTCGCGGCCAGGCCCCGGCAGGGACACTTTGCATATGCGACTCCCAGGACGCATACACAGAATCCCGAGTAGCCGACAGCGCCGGCATCCCGCGGCCTGTGCGCTGTGGGCGACTCTTCCCCCCGTATCCCCTCCTCGGGGGAGCGCAACAGGAAAGATACCATGCACAGAGAGCCAGCGTCCCTGCCCCTCAGGGGACTCCGGACCCCAAGCGGGGCCCTGCGCGGCCTATACATCCCGCCGGCCCCAAACGAAGGAGAGCGCCTGGGAACCAACAGGAGGGAGTGAAGTAAGTGTTTGTATTTTTTTTTTTTTTTTTAAAACCTGCCTATGGAGGACATTTTCCCTATACCTGCCTATAATATTTAAAAAGGGACATTTCCCGCCTTTAACCTATTTAAAGGGGAAACTAGACCTGCCAAAACCCTCCTATAACCTACCTTTTAAAGGGACCTATACCTTTCATAAACCTAGTTAAGGACATATACCTGCCAAAACCTCCTAAAGGACATAGCCCTCCCTTTATACCCTGCCTTTCCTACCTTTGGGACATATACCTGCCTATAACCTACCTATAAGGACAAGACCTCCAAAACCTCCATTAGGCATAACCTGCCTTAACCTACCTATAGGAATAACCTCCTAACCTCCCTATAACCTCCCAAAGGCATATACCTCTATAACCACCATAAGGAAAAAAAACCCTTTCCTACCCCTGCCTATAAGGACATATCCCTCCCTATACCCTCCCTTAACCCCCCTAAAGGACATGTCCTCCATAACCAAAAAAGGACAAACCTGCCTATATTGCCTTTAACCTCCTTAAGGACATTCCCTGCCTATAACCTCCCAAAAAAAACCTGCCTATCCCTCCCTATTCCTGCCTATGGGACATAACCCCTGCCTAAAATTCCCTATAACCTCCTTAGGCATAACCTGCTATCCCCTCCTAAACCTACCTTTAAGAATATCCCTTTCCTATAACCTCCCTATAAAACTATACCTCCCAAAAACCCCCCTTTCCTGCCAGGGGGGACATATCCCTGCCATAACCCCATACCTACCTTATAGGACAATACCTGCCTTAAACCCTGCCTAAGGGGAATATCCCTGCCTATAACCTGCCTGTGAGGACAATACCTCCTAAAACCTGATATAGGGACATGTACTGCCTAAAAACCTGCTGTGGGGGACATATACCTCCCATAACATGCCATAGGGGACAATCCCCTCCTAAACCTCTAAAGGGGAATAACCTGCCAAAAAACTGCGTAGGAGAATTTACCTGCCTTTAACTGCCTATGGGGGGCATTAAACTGCCTATCCCTCCTATGGGGGACATAAACTCCTATAACTGCCTTTTGGGGATATTAAACTGCCTATACCCCCTATGGGGGTACTTAAACTGCCTAACCTGCCTTGGGGTACATTAAACTGCCTATCCCTCCCTAGGGGGGCTTTAAACCCAGAAATTGTATTGGTATCCATTTTTTTTTTCAATTTTTACCATAGTTGCTGCATTTTCCCCCCAAAGGCTTTACTCGATCAATAATTTTTCCCCAGTTTTTTGTGGCAAAGTATGTGCCCGCTTTTATTCGGGGGTTATCTCATATTACGGTATGTCCAAAAAAGCCTGTTTTGCATGGGAATAAACTATGTGAAAAAATTACCCAATGGAAAAAAACTTTTCCTTTTTAACATTAGACATATCGATAGGGAAAGCTAAAAATATTTGAAGGCGAGGGGTGCACCTCTAAAATCACACAAATTTTGGAACGGCCCCTGAAATGTCGTGCAGAACAGAGAGGGATTTCCATTGGGATACTCTTTGTTTAATTTTGGTGAAAGTTCATAAAGCCCCTGCTCGTTTGTGTTTGGGAAATGAAAACAACGAATGGAGAGCAGTGTCAGTCTCTTTTCCTTTGGGGAAATTTTTCACAATGGTTCGGTCCCTATTTAATCCTAAATACTTGGGTGAGAAGACCCCCTTAAAGGGTTTTCTAACTACAAAGATTGCTTTCAAAATGTAGGGGGAAAACTAAATAGGACGTTTTCCAATACATTGCTTTGTTCTCTTTTTTTGTTAAAAAACTAAAATGATTTTATCACCTTCTGAGGGGTTTCTAATTTTCCCAATGACCAACCTGTGTACTCCTTTTCCCCTGCTTTTTGTTTTTACGATAGCAGGGGGTGACCTCCACACAGGCGTGAAGCTTTTGGTTATCTGATCTTTCAGACAAAAGAAGAATTACTCCCCTGTTTACATTTCTCAAAAGTTTTTCCCGGGCCTTTAAGAAAGGGAAAATTTTTTTAATCTAACTAATAAACAAATTTCAACTATAAGAAAAAATATCCCTTTAAAAAAATAACCTTAAATTCCCCTTAAAAATCAACCTTAAAATCGAGCATCGAATACAAAATCTTTTATACCACCACCTCCCATAGTAGTATGATAAAGTCACATGGGGGGTCCCCCTAACCCCTGCATCCACAGTACATATGACAGTAGAAAACACCTTTTCCGAACACCCCAGTGTTCAGTCTATTTTTTTAACCCCAACTTTCATTGTGACCTACTGAAGAAAAGAACTATTTCTCCTTTGTGAAACGCGTCTAGGCTTGGTTTAAGGTTTATTTGTTAGTTCCCTTTCCTCCCTTTAGAGCTCTAGGGGAATAGGGCTTTTTAGGTTTTAAATTTCCGGGGGCGCTCTCTTTAAACGTGCTTCCGTTAAGGGTGGGTTTAGGGCTATAGATTTAGGGGAAAATAGTGTAATTATTCATTATTCCTATTTTACTGTGGTGCACTGTTTCGGGGCCCCCCATGTGCTTTAAAAAAAAACATACTGGGAGGGGGTGATTAAATAAGATTGTTGTTATTCAGTATGCTCGATTTAAAAGGAAAGATATTTAATGGAAAATTTAAAGGGTTTTGTTTTAAAGGGATATTTTTTTTGTATTTGGTATAATTTATTTCCCTTTAAAGGAAAATTCTTTTATTTTTTGTAGTTTCTAATAAAAATTTTTAAAAAGAAGTCTGAAAAAAAACGGGGCTGTAGCTAATTTCAGCGCTTCCAGGGGTGACAGAGCAAAACCAATTTTTATTCTTACCTATAAATTTTTAGATGAACAACCCCCTTTTGTTATTTCCTTTTTGGTTTTGCACACAGAATTTTTTTCACAAGATCCCTACATGAATTCCACATCAAAATGCATATAAAAACCGTATTGCATCTCCACCGCATTTCTTTGAATAGGAATCTGTGCAATTTTTTTCTAGTGCAGATTTGAAATTTACAGTGTGGAACAAAAAGAAATGAAATACCAGTTCTTTCATTCAAAATTCCATCAAATTCTGAACCAGGTAGCCCATCCTTGAAGTACCCACGTTGACACGGGGCTAATCCATGTTCAGAACTGTGGCAATATTCTGCCAGATTTCTTCTGCGGATTCCACAATGGATATTTCAGATGCAAAGATCCATTGAATGAATGTACCCATAGAGAATTAGGGGGGTACATAATATAAGGCATACAATGTCCTTCATAACAGGAAGACATCATAATTTATAAATTGACAGGAGTTATTACACATGGACTAGCAGGAAACATTGCAGGTGCCACTTGCTTTACATTTCTGTGCAGTACCACACGAAATAGACAATAGGCAAATAATGTTTCAGCTGCACATTGGATGTCAGTGATGCATTTATCAGTAGCAACTAATATGGATATGACAAAGTGATTACTTAGTCATAGGGACAAAGTGACAGATTGATTACCCAAATAAATGCCACCTGCTCTCCGTTAATTCAATTTACACTTTATAGCAGGGACACAAAACATTTTTCCATGTTGCCTTTTGCTGTGTTGCCATGTTAACTCCTTCCTAACAGCTGGTCATAATAATATGGCTCTACTTTTTTTTTACTCCCTGCCTTCCAAGAGCCATAGCTTTTCTATTTTTCCATCTACATAGACATATGAGGGCTTTTATTTTGTGGGACAAGATGTACTTTCTAATGGTGTCATTCACCGGACTATAGAATATACAGAGAAACCATATACAAAATTCTAAGTGGGGTAAAATGTGAAAAAAGTACTTGTGCCGTGTTTCCTTGGGTTTTCTTTTTACAGCGTTCACTCTTCAGTATAAATAAGCTGTTATTTGTATTCTGCAGGTTTATATGATTCCGACAATACCAAATATGTAGGGTTTTGGTTATGTTTTAGTACCGTAAAAAAATCCAAAATTCTCTATTTCTTAAATTTGCGCACAGCGCCATTTTCTGCGACCAGTAATGTTTTTGTTCTTCCACCTATGGACCTAGGTAAGGCTACATTTTTCACGGGAGGAAGTGCACTTTTTATTGATACCATTTTATGATAGATGTGACTTCATGATCACTTTTTATTTCAATATTTAGGGGATGTGAAATTACCAAAAACACTCAATTTTGGCATTTGGAATTTTTTTTCTTCTATGGTGTTCAGCCTTTGGGATAAATGATGTTATGTTTTAATGAATCTGACTTTTGTGACTACTGGTTGGAGAGAGAAACGGTGCGCATCACCATTTCCTATTCATTTAGATGCCGCACCCTGCTCCAGTCCCTGCTGTTATGTGTGGGTGTCAGCTACAATTAACAGCCGACACCTGCCTTGTATGTAGCGGAATTACTGAGTTATCCCGCTTCATAGAACCTTACAGGCACCATGACATACTCCTACGTTGTGTCGGTAAGGGGTTAAGCTACTTCAAAGGACCACAATAAAAATGCAGCACTAAAAGCGCCTAAAGCATTACACAGAGAAGCAACCACTTTAGCTTTACAGTATTACTATCATTATTTATTTTAGAGCACCATTAATTCCAGGGGGGCGTACAAGCCAAAGGGTTCAGGTACATATTATCCTACCAGGACAAAAACAATAGCAACACTAACAACAAACTGATACAGAAGGAGAGAGGACCCTTCTGCGAGAGCTTACAATCTACAATGGAAAAGGGGGACGACCGGAGATGAGGACCGTAGATGTATATTATGGTTTAATGACAGCAGGGTTATTGTAAATTGTGGGCTATCCTGAAGAGATGGGTTTTTTTATGTCACTTTTGAAAGTTGTAAAGGTGGAGGAGAGTCTTAACCATTGGGGCAGTGAGGTCAAGACTATGGGGAAAGCACGGGAGAAGTCTTGGAGACAGTTGTGTAAGGCGCTGACAAGAGGAGAGCAGAGAAGAAGGTCCTGTGAGGAGCGGAGATTGCAAGAGGGACGATATCTGGAGATTAAGACAGAGATGTATGGAGGGGAGAGGTTGTGGAGAGCCTTGTATGTTATGGTTAGAACTAGACTGAATTTGCTGGGCAATGGGTAGCCAGTGAAGGGATTGACAGAGTGGAGAGGCAGAGGAGTAAAGAAAAGAAAGGTGTATCAGCCGGGCAGCAGAGATGAGGAGGGATGGAAGGGGAGCAAGAGTGCTCGAGGGAAGAGCGCAGTAAAGAGTGTTGCAGTAATCCAGACGGGTGGCAATTGGGGCATGGAAAAAATGAGTGGATTTAGAAAATATTTTTTTGGTGGAGGGGGCAAGAGGTCAGGGCAGAGTCAATGGTTATCCTGAGGCAGCAGACTTGTGGAACTGAGGAAAGTGTGAAGTCATTGACTGTGATAGATAGCTCTGATGAAGAGGTTGAGTGGGATGGGGGAAAAATTATGAACTCTATTTTCTCCATATTGAGTTTGTGAAAGCAGGAAGAGAAAAAAGAAGATAAAAAAGAAGACAAACTGGGATCCTGGAAAGGAGAGGGTTAGCATCGTGCCAGAGATGTAGATATACAGTTTACCTACATACATATGTGTTTTCAGCAGAAATCCAAGATGATTTCTACCAGAGATTTTCATTTTGTGTAGAAGACTATGCTGCAGATTCAGATGTGTATTAGCCCCATTCAGTTGGGGGCTAATCAGTTTCCTGCCTACCAATGTAATTATCACATGCAATCTACATCAATAGGTGACATGCCACTTATTTGTTTTTTAGTGCCATACATTTACAAATCTGTATCCTAAAAATCTACACAGTATAAACTCTGGGTTGGATTCCTTTCAAATGATCAAATATTCAAAAAGGCTCAAGGGGAATGATCTAGGGTTTTTGTAGCACCACTTATTCTAAGGTTAGGTGTGCTAGTAAAGAAGTATAACACTCTTTGAGGGAAGAGTAGTGGTGAGTAAAATTATGAACCTATTTTCTCCCATATTGAGTTTGTGAAAGCAGAACAAAGAACCTCACAAAGAAAAAGGGGCTTGGATCCAGGATAGGTTCATCGTGGAATGTAAAATAACATTTTCCAATGCAAAAGTGTTTTCGGGTAAAGTTTGAGATTTTCTTGTGTGACAAGTTGCTCAAATTTCAGAAGTGTATATAACTTGGGGGCTTGCACCTTTCCTCCTCCAATGTTATTTCACATGCATCACAAAAAATAGGTGCACCCTTTTTGTTTTTTATTATCACTAAAAACCCTGTTTCCTAAAACATCCAAAGAACCACCTCAAATAAAATTCATGGGGAAAATCTTTTTGGCTATTTAATTACAAAAACATATAACTTCTTTGAGGCTGTAGTAAAAGCCTCAGACTGGCCCACAGGGGAATAGGGGAAACCCCCGGTGGGCCCCTGAGCTTGGTAGACCTGGAGTTGTTTCTTAACTGCATATACATCCTTAAAAGAGGCAAAAAAGCAGAGAGAGGCAAAAAGCAAGAGGCAGAGTATAGGAAGCATGTACAGTCATTTACAGTAGCTGTAGGGTGAGCCCTCAAAATCAACTCCGGAGAAAGGCCCAGAAACAGCTCAACTGGTGGGCCTCTAGAATTAACTCCACCTGTGGGCCCTAGGTATCCTAGTCCGACACTGGCTGTACATACAGGTCTATGGCACAGAGAGTGTGAAGCAGCTGTTTTGTCACACCCCCTGCATCGCTGGGTCTCGCCGGATGCCGGCCCCTGGAGGCAGCAGCTCTGCAAGGGATCGGGAAAGGTGAGTAACTTTCTTTATTTTTTTATTACCCTGGCTATTTACTTACAGGGGACATGGATGTAAGCATGTATAGAACTACTACAGGGGGCATGTATATAACTACTACAGGGGGCATGTATATAACTACTATAGGGGGCATGTATAGAACTACTACAGGGGGCATGTATATAACTACTACAGGAGGCATGTATATCACACCTACAGGGGGCATCTGTATAATACCTATAGTGGGCATGTGTATAATACCTACAGGAAGAATGTAAATAATACCTACAGGGGGCATGTATACATTCCCTACAGAGGGCATGTAACTATGTACAGGGAGCATGTAGATATACCTGCAGAGATATCTATGTATTTACATACAGAGAGATCTATATATCTACCTACAGAAGGCTTATATACCTACCTACCAATTGGGGCTATATTTGGACCTACTGTACATACGGGGGCTGACATACCAACCTATATAACTACCTACTAGGGTCCTAAATTCCTACCTATTGAGGGAGGCTTATATACCTACCTATCTACCTAATGGGGGACCTAGATACCTACCTGTTGGCGGACCTATAAATCTACCTACTAAATGGAACCCACAGAGCTGATTATAAATGTATATTATATAAAGGTATAATGCTGACCCACAGAGCTGATCAATACAACTGCAGACTGATTGTCAGCTCTGTGGGTCATTATTATTATAATATGGACCCACAGAACTGACAATCAGTCTGCAGTTATATCATATTGGTTACCCCATATTATACCCCTAAATGACACAGCATGCACTTTATTTTGGGGTTTTTTTTGTGTGTGTGATTCTAAACCTCCAAAGCCCTCCATAATCCTGCCGCCAATAGCCCCGTCACCACCGGGCTATGGAAAAATTGTCTTGCATAAAACTGGTCTTTGGTGGAAAAAAGGTTGGGGACTTCTGCTTTATCGTTCCGGCCGTTTTTGGTTTGACTTAACCCCCTTTGTTTGTTTCTTTTCCACAGCACGGGAATCTTTTTTTCTTTTTTACTGAAAAAACTTTAACTCATTGGACTCTGTAGTTTTTGTGCCCATCCCTTTTTGCCCCTTAAACGGGGGTCAGCTAAAATTGCAAGAGTTGAAATGTCATCACTGCTGTAAAAACCACCCACAGCTTAAAAAGGGAAGGGGGAAACCTTAATTTGGGTGAAGAACAGGCCCCGGTAAAAACGGGCCCAAAATAAAAAACTTTTTAAAAGGAGTTTTAAAAAAAAAAACACTAAAAAAAAGGTGGGGGCCCGGGGGAGGGGGAAAAAAATCAAAGCCCTCACCTTTAAACCCCAACCCTTGTTCCAGCCTGGCAACAGTCCCAGGGCGCCTCCCGGAGACGCCCATGATTATCGGAAATGACCCCTGCAGCTATTCCCAGGCTTCGTACAGGAAGAAACCATAAAATCCTTCAGGTTCACAAGGACAATAAACCTTCTTTGGCCGTCATTGTCTTAGAGCAGTGGGAAGAGAGCTGGTTTAAAAGGGTTTTTCTTTTCACCCCCTCCCAAGCCCAGTAAAGATTTTTATTTTTTTTTAACGGGAAACCCCTTTTAAATTTGAAATTTAAAATTTATACAAAAAAAAAAGGGTTCATCGGTTAAACCTTTGTTAAATTTGTGCAGGGGAAATTGTTGATTCACAAACACCCAAACATACCCCTAAAGGGCCAACTTCAAGCTCTCGGATCCCCCAAATTCATTAAAGTTTTTAGTATTTAGCTTTTGGGATTTTAATTCCTTTAAAAAACGGGATTCAATTTGTTTTAAATTTTCTTAGAAACTGAACCAGTTTCACAATTTGTAGCAGAATATTTTTCTCAAAACACTTCTATCCTATGCAAGCATCATTCCACATGGAGATAATTATAATGAACTATAAAAGCAACCAGAAAAACCCTTTAGCAAACTTCAAACTACAGTTTGAGCTGAGCATATGAAATGTGATTTCAAAGGACCTTTTATGGGATTAATCAGGACCGTCACTAATCATGTATATTAGGTGTCATCCACATGAATATATTACAGCCTTGTAAAAACCTTTTTGTTTTGGATGGAGCAAAAAACCCAAGGGCGGGGCCACCCCCAAATGGCGTTTTCCCAAACATGCGGGTCGGGGGTTTAAATCAAATGTGAAAAAAAAAGTTTGTTTGATAGGGTTTTTGGCAAGGTGGGAAAAACTGATAATCAATTAACCCCTTCCCACCACATCCTATTATTTTTTTTTGTCACGTTCGTAGCCATAACTTTTTTATTTTTCCATCTACATAACATATGGGGGTTTTTAAATTTTTGGGGGACAAGATAAAATTTTTCTTTTTTTTTAACAAAAAATTTTTTTGGGAAGCCCCAAAAAAAAGGAAAAAAAAACAAAAAACCTTTTAAATTGTACAATATCTAAGAAAAATTTTTTACAGAGAGATCCCAAAATTTTTTACTTGTGTAAAATGGATAACATGATAACCAGGGGGAAAAAATTTTATCATAAAAATTATATAAAAATGAATTATTGACAGCAAAAGAAGAAGGTTATGGTAGTTTCCCTTGAAATCTGCCATGCATCGCGTGGCATAAATTTGGAAAAGAGATTCATGTTATAGTTAAAGTAAACGGGGAAAAAAACAGATATTATAAAAAAACAACTTGTAAACACATTTAAAAAACCAAGCGTTTGTGTTTTCCTCCAAATTTGGTGATTTCAATAAGTTTTAACTCCCACTAAGGAGGAAAGGAGTGTGGGGAGGAGGGGGAAAGGGAGAAGGGGGGAGGGGATAAACCCCCTTAAAAAATAAAATCAAAACCTGTTTTCCGTATCGCTTGGGAAAGGGTCTCCCCAGCTAGGGGCGGAGTCAATTTTTTGGGGATTGGGGTTTGCAGTCTCCCCGGGTGTTTCCCCCCTGGACTCGGAAAGGGTCCCAAACCCAGTATGTTGAAAATATCTCTATTTTTTTTAAATTTCCTGGGTGAGTAGAAATTTTTTCTAAAAAACTTTTCTCCATTTGTTTAAGAAATTTTTTGTCATGGGTCCTTTTTGGCGTTGGGTGTAAATCTGGTGGGGCCATCCTTTATTTTTTGGGTTTTTGGATCTATTACCAACTGATTTTTTGGTCCCCACCGACTCCGCCATTTTATTTCAATGGGACACTTTTAAGGCCGGGCGAAATAATTTTATTGTTTGCTGGGTAAATTGTTCTCCTTTTTGCTACTCAAACGGGGCCCCTATAGAGGTTTTTTAACCCCCGGGGGCCCCCCCCCGTAAAAGTAAAAAAACCCTATTGGCGCAAATTAATTTTTCCCTTTAAAAATTTGGATCTAAGATACCCCTACCCCCCCCAGAATACTTTTTACCTTGGGACATGTTACCCAGGCTGTGTTTTTAGATTGGCTTTTGGCTATTACTTTTGGGGCGGGATTTTGAGCCTTTTCGGGGAAGGGGTTTAAAGGGGGGATGTCAAATGCATATATTGCTGCATGTCCCCATCTTGAAATAATTTTTCCCTTTCCAAATGCTTCACTAAAAAAGTGTTTTCGTATTGAATTCCACCCCCTGAGATGTTTTTTCCCCACATCATTTTTCCCCAAACCCAAACGTTCCACTTTTTAAACCCATTCCAGGGACAATTTTAACGTTTTTATCCCTAAGGAGGGCATGTTTTTCTGAATAAAATTCCTCGGGGAAAACCTTTTTCCCACTAGAATATAAAAATTCTTTTTTTCCCCCTTTCTTTTCGTAGGGCCCTAAACCGGGGAAAGTGAAAAAAAGATCTAAATTGGTTATTCCCAAAAATTTGGAAGTCGGGGACCCAAAAACCCACATTTTTTTTCCTCAAAGGGGTTTTTAATTATTTCTTTTGGGGTTTAAATAAATGTGTTTTTTTGGGGGAAAAATTCCCTTTGTTATCCATCCATAAAACCATTTATGGTTTTCCCCCGGGGAAAATTCCCCACTTTGCCCCCAGAGTGGTAGGTTTTTGGATATCCAGGGGGGCCCAAACCCCCAAAATTTTTTTCCCCTAATTCCAAGATGTATTTTTAATTATTTAATTTCTATTACCATAGAATTACGGGGAAAAAACCCGGAAAAAAAAATTTTCAAAAAGGGTAGGGCAAAATGTGAAAAAAACGCTTGTGCTATGTTTGCGGGAGCTTTTTTTTTTAAATCTGTTCAATTTTTGGGAAAAAAACAAATTTGGGGCCAAAAGATGAAAACCGCCTAGGTCTAAAATTTAAATTTGTTCCCCATACAACCAAAAAGCGCCCCTTTTAAATTTTTTTCCAGGCACTAATAAAATTTGAGAGGGGTGCTTTTGATTGTGTTTTGGAAAACCAAAGGGGATTTTTAGAACTAGACAGTTTTAATACATGTGGCCCAATGTGTTATTTGTATTCTACAGGTTGATGAATCTAGCAATACTAATCAGGTAGGGTTTTCATTATGTTTTGGTAACTTTAAAAAAGCCCAAAACTTTTCCAAAATTTTTTAAAAAATTTTTTTTGGGGGGAAACCATCTATTTAGGGCCCAATAACTTTTTTGTACTTCCACCAAACGGATTTGAGTGGGGGGCCCATTTTTTTTGCGGGTTTAAAGTGAATTTTTTATTGGTACCGGTTTGGAAAAAAAGCAAACTTTTCGATCACTTTGTTTCCCAATTTTTTTTTGGGATTTAAATCCCCCCAAAAAACCCCAAAATTTTTGGGTTTAGGAAATTTTTTTTTTACCATATAGTATTCAGGTCCCAGGATGAATTATGTTTATATTTTAATGGATCAGACTTAATACCAATTATGTATAACTTATTTTATTTTTCTTATTTGGAAAATGGCAAATGGCAAGGGTTGATTTGAACTTTTTTTTTGTTTAACTATATTTTTATTGAAAGAATTCAAAATTACAAATTTTTATGAAGATCAGGTAAAAACTAAACATCCAAAACACAAAATTATTAAAGTAATCATAGCATCAGAACTAAAACATCAATTGGTTTCATCTTCTTAAAAACCCCGACAGGACAAACACAATAGGGGGGAGGGGGGAAAACCCGGGGTTTGGAAAAATCTTTAATAACCCTGGTATATTTTAAATACAGAAGTAAGAGGGGCCATTAACCAAAAGGAAAACAGATCCCAAAAATTCCCAGGGTAGCCTTGAAACCCCATCCCCCTGATCCTTTAAAACAAAACCGGCAGGGACTCCATTTTTAAAAAACTTCCTGTATTCGTGGGGAGTTGGGCCAAACCTTGGGGGGGTAGAGGCCACCCCCAATTTTTTTTGGAAAATCAAGCATTTAGCTGCTGGAAAAAAGGTTTTAGAATCATTTCCTGTTTCTTTTCCCCGGTCATGGGCCCAAAAAAATTTTAAACAAAAAAAACCCTTTGGGTCCAAAGGGGACGAACTTCCGTATTCCCACCCAGGAGGGTTCGGACCGACTCCCCCGAATGGGCCCGATTTTTGCCCCAATCCCAGGAAAAAAATGGAAAAGGTTTTGGCCCTCCAGCCTTTATCCAAAAACCGTTGGATTTAATTTTTGGATTTAAAATGGGGTTTTTGGTTCCCCGAAAAACAAATTTTATATTGATTTTTCCCTTTTTCAATTGCATGTTGAAGTCTTCGACGGGTCCCCCCAGGGGTGTCCAAACACTCCTCCCCCAGTAAGCGGGTGGCCTAAAACCTATTCCAAAATTTTTTTTATAAATTTTCGGTTGGGGAAGTTCCAGGGGGCTGGATTAAGAAATATCCCGATATATTGCAGATATAAGACCCCTAGTGTTAAAAAAAACTAGCCCCACAAAGGTCTCAAACCCGTTAGGGGTAGGGCACCCTAACTGTTCCCGATAGCTGCCGGAGAAAAATGAACCCATCTGCAAGTAGGAGAAAAAAACTAGATCCGGTATTAAACAAAGGGACTTGTTTGGGCCCCAAAGGGGCATCAGTTTCCTTTTCCCGGGGGTCCCCTTTGTCGCAATCGAAAGAACGTTTTTCAAAAACCCAACTTGTAGCTCCCGTGACAAGCTTTCTGGGGGTTGTGGTTGGAAAGAAACGAGGGGCAAAGGTGATTTCGTTTTGACATAAAACCCAAAAAGTCTAGAGCATGTCTCCAAACCTTCCTAAAAGAGCCAAAGGGGCCCGTAAGGGGCCCATCAGTTTAATGTTTGGGGGTTTCCCCTTTAAAAAAGGTTAGGGTGGGTAGGGCCAAACCCTTTTGTTTTTCAATCTCATCCAAACTGTGGGAGTATACAGGGAGGATAACCAATAATTGTTGTATTTTGGGGTGCCCAAAATTTCTTAAGTAAGTCAGGGGGCCCCCCAAGGGCCCCCCCCGATTTTTATGACAAAAGACACTCACTCTTCAGCAACCCCAGCTATTTTGAGCCCAAAGAACCTAAATAAGGCCGCTTGTAAGGGGGTTTTAGTTCCCCTAGGGGTTTCCTGAAAGGGGGAGAGCTTTAAAAAAAAAACAGCAATTTGGGTAATAAGGTTTAAACTTGGGCCCCAGCTATCTTACCCAAAACCCAAAAGAAATGGCAGGGGGCTGCCATCGGGTCAACGGGTTCTAAGCTCCGAAAACAAATTTTAAGGGAAAAATTTGCGGAAAAAATAAGGGGGTCTGGGGGCCCCCCCCCCAAAAAAATTTACCCCCTTGGGCCCCAAAGTCTCCTTTTCCAATTTTTAAAAAAATTCAGACCCGGGTTTTGCAGCTTAGAAAAAGGGAAAAAAAACCAGCAGGGGCCCCCGTTTTTCCGGTAAACCTTATACCAGACAGTCTTTCCCAAAAACCCCAGGGGGAAATGAAGGTTTGGGGAAGTCACCTGGGGCAGTCAAGAGAGGGAATAAATCGTCCCAAATAAAAATTTTTTAAATTCCCCCCGTCGAAACATTATACCCCTTTTAAAAATCAAGGTTTTTCATGGCGGCCGCCAAATTTCTAAAACAAAACAAAAAAAATTCTGGGGAACCCAATCCCGTCTAAAATTTTAGTTCTTGATCTGGAAGGGAGCAAAAGACCCAAAAGGGGGAGCCGGGAAAGGTCAAGAGGGGGGAGAATACAACCCCCTTTCGCATTTATAAAAAGGGCCCCGAAGGGCCAAAAAAACCCCAGAGCCGCTGAAAGGGAAAAGGCCAGTGGGAAGTTTGGTCAAAGCTTTTTCTGCATCAAGACTCAGAAAAAAAGCCCCCGGTTTCCCCACTAAAGACTACCTCAATAAGATTTCCCAAAATTGTCTGAAATTTTCCGCTCCCTAAACCGACCCAAAAACAAATTCCACCTGATCTGTGTGTATCAGCTGGGAGCCCCCGGGGGCCAACCGATTCCCCCCAAATTTAGCAAAGGGTTTTCAAATTTAGTAAACCCAAAAGGGGTATGGGGAAATTTGGATGGATCCAAAAAAGGTCCCCTGTCTGGTTTTGGAATAAGGGTGATAAATGAATGAGACATTGCTGGGGGGATCGGGGAGCCGTCGAGGAAGGAATTATATAGGGCCGCCAGTGTATCCACCAGTTGGGGAAAAAAGGTTTTATAATATAGGTAGGTAAACCCATTTAGGGCCAGGGGGGTTTTTCCTTTTGGAGGCTTTTAAAAACCCCTCTATCTCCCAAACATAACGGGGTTTTAGTTCTTCCAGAGTGCGGGGTAAGACCCGGGGAAAATTGCCTTCTCAAAAAAAAGGAGTAAACACCCCCCGAGTCTTATTCGATGGGAGTGAAGTCAGGGAGGGGAATTTCAAGGGCCCAAAAAAAAAAATCCTTTTTGAACTGAGAAATAGTGGAAAGGGGTTTTACAACAAAATTGGGCCATCGGGGAAAATCTAAACCTTTCGAGGGTCTCATTTACTGTGTCGTTTCTCCCCTGCTTTGCGAGGGAAAGTATGGGAATTTTTCCCTATCATAATATTTTATGTTTGGAATACATTAATTTTTTTTCAGTTCTATCCAGGGGCCCAAAATTTTAAGCTGATGTTTAGGTAACCCCAATGCGCGCAGAGTATTCCCAAAATTTGGTTCTGGAAGCAGTTTTGCCTCCCGCGCCCAAACTGTCAGTAAAAGCTTCCCGTGAAAAACCCCTTTTCCCCTTTTTGCTGGTTTTTGGGCGATGCATCAACCTCTCTTTAATTCCTTAAAGAGCCCCCCCAAGGGGGGGGGGAAGGGGGGGGGGGGGGGGGGGGGGGGCCCCCCAAACCAAAAAGACCCCCAAAAGTTTTTCAAAATTAGAGAAATAGTCCGAAAGGGTCACTCCCAGCTGTTTCCCAAGGGGGCTGGATGCTTCAATAAGGTTTAATTCAGCCTCCAGTGACACCTACGACTCCCAGAGAACTCTTCACCCAGATTCATAGTTACAGGAGCATGTTCCCCACCATGTAAATTTTTGGCCCCACCCGAGTCTTTTCACTGTTCTCAAAATAGGGATGTTGCCAAAGAAATAGTCTATACGTGAGTGCGACCCATGAGGTGGGGAGTAGAAGGAGTAAGCTCTATCCCTCGGGTGCTGCACTCTCCAGAGGTCAAATAAACTGTGAGTACGCATTAGTTTACGGAAGGCTCTAGAAAGCCCGGATTGAGAGCATGAGGGGAGAGTGCCCTTTACTTGGAGCCGGTCTAGAGAAGTAGAGATTGAAGTCAGCTCCTACGATCAGCATTGCGGGCAGTAATCGGGAGACTTTAAGCAGTACCCTTTTGAGGAATTTAATTTGGGAGTAATTGGGAGCATACAGGTTGCAGAGGACTATAGGAGAACCCCGGAGCACCCCTTGTAAAATTACATAGCAGACATTTTCATCCAGCTCATCATTTTGAACCGGCAATGGACAGCTGCGAGATAACAGTATGGCCACTCCCGCCTTCTTCCTAACTTGTGAAGCAACATATGCATGAGGGAAAAAGCGCCTTACAAAGGAGAAATTGCCCTCTTGGTTAAAGTGCGTCTCCTGTATAAATGCAATATCTGCATTCGACGATCTCAATTCAGAGCACAGGAGGTGCCTCTTAACATCAGAGTTAAGCCCCTTGACATTGAGTGATATGATCTTAACCATTGTCTAAAGGAACGACCCCTCTAAAGCCCTTGTAGCTCAACTCCAGGCTCATAAAATTAAGTGATAACCCATGTACGTCTCCAAGATAATTCCCAGAGGGACAATCCCACAAAGGATACAAAGGGATGGGGAGGACAGACACCACATTACAGACTTCAACAAGAAATATAAAAGTCCTGAATACTTCATTGCAAAACGCCCCAAGATTGGGTAACATTTTTATGATTACTAAGGCCAAAAATGGCCAGGTGAGGAAAAGGCCAAAGATGGTGTAATGGCCAAAAAAGTGCCTCCTATAGGGAGAGCACTGTGGAAGCATATCCTCAACTTGGAAGGCCCTCAGCCAACGTCCACTTGGAGCCCCCATTGAGAGCGGCTCGCCGAGAATATTAATTTTCACATTTTACTTTTAGAATGGGAGGAGGAAAAGAAGAGAGAAGTGTAGGGTGGAGGAAGGAAGGGGAGAGGGAGGAGCAAGAAAGGGGGAATGAGAAGATGAGGGATGGTTGAGGATGGTGGATGAGAAAGAAGAGAGAAAAAAAAAAGATGGGATGGCAGGGAACAAGTAAATGCTACATAATCAAATGTTGGTTAGTAAAACTGTAAACAATTTTCATACAAGAACTGGCATCGGTGTAAATGTCCCATTAGGACCCTAAACAATTGGAACCGACAAAACATAGGTTATTACAAGTCAGCCCAAGCCCTCCGGTGAGCAGGCCACAGTAGAAGATTTAGGAGAGGAGGAGTGCTTGTGTCTACTCTGGACCCGGTTCCAGAGAGGAGCTGGCGCTGGATCTGGAGACTCGATTTCCCAGTCTGGAATGTCTGGCTTGTCAATTTCTAATTCCGAGCAAAAAGTAGGAAGGTCCGCATAAACTTTGAGAACCGTGGATCTTCCATTCCTAGTTGCTATAAGCGAAAAGGGGAAACCCCACCGATGTAGGATTTTATCCTCCTTCAAGGACATAAGGAGGGGTTTCAGACATCTACGCTTTTGGAGTGTAATCCATGACAGATCCGGCTACAGCTGGATTGCAACTCCCTCATAAACCACTTCCTTTCGGGATCTTGCCTTGGCCATAATTTTCTCTTTGACAGCAAAGTCATGAACACAACATATTATGTCTCTCGGCTGGCTTGTCGTATTTTTGGGTCGTTAAACACGGTGAACTCTATCCAGTTGAATTCGATGGGACGAGGGTTCCCCCAGAAGGTTATTAAAGATAGTATTTAAGATAGCATGCAAGTGCTCCCTATCCTTGGGTTCTGGGATGCCCTTTAGTCGGATATTATTTCTCCACCCCCTGGTGTCTAGGTCCTCAATGTGGCGGGAGGTCTCCCTCCGGGCCCTGGCTTGGTTATTAACTGTTAGCTGCAGTTGTGAAATATATCTCCGGATGTCATCGTGGGCCTCCTCTAAGGTATCAACTCTGCCCGCCATGTGCGTAAGATTCTGTTTAAGCGAGGCAATCTCCATTTTATATGCTTCCTTTACCTCAAGAACCATAGATTTAAAATCCTCTTTGGTCGGGAGGCTTTGAAGATACGCCTTCCAATCTATTTCTCCAGCCGACATCCGTGAATCTCTCTCCTCCCCGTGACTCTGCCTCTGCAGTGAGGGCCAGGAATCCTCTGTAAGCTCAACATGTGGAGGCGAAGAGGTAGAGCAATGTCAGACAGACAATGTCATGTCTGTAAGCCTCCTCTGCGAGCCAGTATTTTTCAGTTGCTTAGGCATGATGAAGTAAGTCCCCTCAAGCTAGATGGTGCACCCCAGGAGACTAAAAACCATAAAGCTGGATCCAAATTGCGCAATCTGAGTTCAGGCGGCAGATAATTAGGATGGAGACACTATAAGGTGGCAATGGCTCAGTGGAACAGTCCCAGAAGGTGCAAACTATGGGCCCTTATTGCCTAGGGTTCAGTTTATGGGCATATGACAAGCTGCTGGGCAGGAAGATAGTGGGAGTCCCCAGTACCTTGTTGGATGAAGGCTGTGCAGGGTGCGGTGCAATAACCGGCCGGGAGCACACTGCTGGATGAAATGGCGGCACAGATACCTGAGTCTAGGAGCCTCTGTGAACAGTGAAGCGGGCGCTTTAGTACCGCTGGTCTGCACGTCAATCCCCGAGAGTTGGAGCCAGAGAAAGATGCAGTCTGGCAGGGGCAGGTGTCTCCCGTTAGCTGGGGATACAGGCAGCTCGCTTCCTCTTCTGTGTGCGCGCGGGCTGCGCCACGTGGTGTCTCCCTGCAGGCCGCAGCTGAGTCACGCTCTCAAGGACCCGCCGCGTCTTCTATGTGAGCTACCGCTCACTGGCTTCAGTTCCAGAGCCTGCACTGCCGCCCGGTAAGTCCTGGGGTTATCAGGAGCTGTGGATGCCAGGGGTCAGCAATTTTAGCCGCGGTATTCTCGGCGAGGCCGGCGGAGCTCAGGAATTAGGCAGCCATCTTGGGCAACAGCCAGACACGCCCCCCCTGATTTGAACTTTTAATATACTTTTTTATACTTTAAAACATATATTTTTTTTAACTTTAACACTAAGTCCCCCAATGCACATTTATAGGGAGGATTGGGCCAAAATTCTCATTATTGTAAAAAGCTTTACTATAGCTAAAATAAATATTTGTTGGAGGTGTTGCTGTTAAAGGGGGAATTTACAGTTCTAAAATTCAAGGGTTCACTTACTTTTTCTCCATGTGTTATGGATATTTACTCAATGTACCCAATAAAAGACATGAACAGTACAGTTAGAAGTTTAGTTTTTTTTATTTTTGGGACTTAGATGAAATTCAGACAACATTTTAATAATAATTAATGCTGAACTAAAGGTATTTCAAATAATCGACTTACTTTTTCTTGCATCAAAATTAGACTGAGGGCTAGGCTGTATGTAGTCCATTCTTGATGCACTCCTTAAACTTAAAATAAAATATTGAGAGAGAAAAAACCCCATAAAAAAACTGCACCAAAAAGCATATATCATAGAAAATTAATTCAGGTATCTGTATAACCAAATTGAAAGGAAAATAATGGCAGTATAATGCCTCATCTCCACCTCATTTTCCCTTAACACCATCCAATAAATATTAAACCAAAGTTACTTAATAATATATGTAAAATAAAAATTCATTTTATAAAAAAATAGTTGTTATTACTAACATTTAGAATAAGCAAAGTGACTTTTGCTTTCACAGAATGCATTGGTTTGTTATTCAGGGGAATAACTGAAATATACTGCTAAAATATTAATAAATCATTAAGTTTAATGAGAACTTTCGCATTTGCATTTTTGACTCTTTACTTAACTTTAGTGACCTTTCCTTTTTGTTCCCATAACAGATTTCATTTTGAATTTCATCGCGAAGTCTCCAAAAAATCCAGCTGTGTGACCTGACAATCATAAATCATTGCGCTAAAAAAGTACATTGGGACCATCTGACAGGAAATGTGAAATATCAATTACCATGCTCTTTTGAAGATATCTAAATTATAAAGTAAAAGTATACTTGGCAGGTAAGCAGAAAGGTAACCTTTTCCAACTCTCCCTGTAGTTATTCTTTGAAAGGTGATATGTAAATAGTTTAAAATTATGCATAATGATATGATGTGCACCTGTAATCGAAGCTTTCTGTTAGAAAAACATTACAAATATGGTTTTTGGGCCGATAGCTACAGCACTGTGCAAACATTATAGGCAGGTGTGGAAAAAGTGCTGCAAAAATAAGAATGCTTTAAAAAAACTAGAAGTGTTAATAGTTTATTTTTCTTAATTAATAAAATACAAAGTGAATGAACAAAAGAAAAATCAAAAACAAATCAATATTTGCTGTCACTACCATTTGCCTTCAAAATAGCATACATTCTTCCAGGTAAACCTCCACACAGTTTTTGGGGCCATATAATCACATCCAGTTTTAAATGCAATGGGTGATTACAGCAAATACTGTTTTGATTTCTCTTTTGTTTGTTTTCTTTTGCTTTTTTTTAATTTGATAAAAAAAAAACTTTAACATTTTTTTTTTTGAAAGATTCCCCCTTTGAACTTTTTTTCCACACCTCCCCTAAAAACTTTTGCACAGCACTGAATACACAGTTGGTTTACATTCTAATGCCCCCCCTCCAACTTTAACAAGGCAGCTCGTTGCTAAAGAAGGAATCGTGTGTTTGACTGGCTTGGGGGTATATAAGTGTGCGATAGGCTGTCTGTACACTATTCCTTTGTTGTTGTCGTGGGTAAAAAGATTATGAGCTATCAGATTTGCAAAAGAGGATAATTATTGGCTTTTGGTCCAAGACTGGCAGTATTTCGGAGGTGTTTGCGTGTGAGTGTGGCGAAAGTGTATCATAGGTGGACAAATGGCAACATCTGCAGATATGAAAAGGTGCATTATTGCCTAACATGTTTTACTTTAAGGGTTTTTTTTTACAGATATCTTGTGTATAAACCACGTGAAATTTCCAGTCCATTTTGGAAAAGACCCATATTTCTGCGTTCGTTCAGGGCAGGCTCACAATCCAAATCAAATTCGGTATTAACTATACAAATATTCTTGAAGCTTTCACGTTTCATTTAATATGACTGGAGATACATCAAAATGAATGCATAATCTTTAATACTGAAAAAATCATCTTGTATCGGTTCGAATTTAAAATATGTGACATTATCATTAAAAAAATGGGCGAATCGTTTTTTTTTTTAAAACGAAGGGGAATTCTTTTTTGAATTTCGGGGAAAACTTCGAATTCTGAACAAGTCGAAGTTTGGGTATTCGGGTGAACAAAGTTTTTTGATTGGTAAAATCCCTCTACACATGGGCTACATGGGGCAAAGCCTCTGGGAGGAAGAAGGGCAAAACCCTAAATGACATGTCAGAGAGAACCCAATCAGAGACCGGGGGGATTCTTGGACTTTCACCCCCCCCACATTAAAAAGTCCGGGGCGCCCGGGGGGGCTCATCCCCTTTTTACTGTTGATGGGGGGCTCCGGGGCTGTTTTGTACTTCTAAAAATCCTTTTATACAGCGATTTTTGGGGGTGTCACAGTTGTCTCAGGATGCTTCTCTTAGTTCTAATTCGATTTTTGGGGTATTGGAACAAAATCAGTGTGCATCCCCAATCAGCTGCAAAAACATTTTAATGCTATTGCTCATTCTTGCAATTGAAATCCAAGGTTTTATCTAACCCTTTTCCCGGTTGTATTCTTTTAAAAGAAAAAGGTTTTTACAACCCCAAATACCATTTAAATTTTTTGGGTTGTCATTTCTTTTGCTTAATTTAGATCCGGGGGTTTAATTAACGTTTTTCCCTTTTTTGTGGTCACTAAAAGAAACGTTTTTTCCCCTCCAAAAAGAAAAATTTTGCCTGTGCAAAATTCTAACCAAAATTTTTAAAATTACAAGTTTTTCTGTTTTTGTGTTCCGTAAACTACACGCCTTTTTAACACGCTACAAAGCTGGCCCTTTTTTTGGTTGCCTTCTTCGTGCAATTTAGATCCAAGGGTGTTTAATATAAGCGATGTTTCTGCTGTGTGTTCAGCTAAAAGAAACTTCTGTTGTTTTCACATCTCTACAAAAAAGAAAATTTGCCTTTTACTATTTAAATTCTTGAACTCAACGAAAGGTTAATTACAAGTTTTTCATGTTGTTGTGTCACAGTTAATACACCCAATTTTAACACACCTAAAAGCTCAGGTAATTTTTGGTTTCTCATTTCTTTTGCGCAATTTAGATTCCAGGGTTAATAAGCCATTGTTCTGTGTCTGGAAAAGATAGGCACAAATGAAAAGTTTTCTTTTTCAACTCCAAAGAAGAAATTTTGCTGTAGTTGCATAATTATCATAGCGAAAGGCATTACTTAAAGGTTTTTTCTGTTCTTTTGGTTCCGTAAACTTACACGCCATTTTAACACAAGCTAACAAAGCTGGTCACTATTTTGGTTTGCTACATTTCTTTCTGCAATTTCAGATCCAGGTTAATATGACGGTTGTTCTGCTGTTGTGGTCACTAAAAGAAACACTGTTCTTGTTTTTCACAGATCACAAGAAAAGAAATATTGCTGTAGCATAATTCATAACCGAAGGTAATTACAATGTTTTGTGTTGTTGTGTACGCGTAAGAAGACTTACGCAAGCCCATTTTAACACACACAAAGCTGGTAATTTTTGGGTTCTACGTTTCTTTTGCGCAATTTAGATCCAGGGTGTCTAATAAGAATTGTTCTGCATGTTGTGGTCACTCTAGAAGAAACGTTCTTTTTCAACGCAAAGAAGAAATTTTGCCCTGTAGCATAAATTCACAGACCCGAAGGTTAATTACAAGTTTTTCTGTTGTTGTGTTACTAAAAAACACGCATTTTAACAAGCTACAAAGCTGTAATTTTTGGTTGCTCATTTCTTTTGCGCAATTTAATTCCAGGGGTTAATTAAGCGTTGTTCTGCTGTTGTGGTCACTAAAAGAAGCGTTCTTTTTCACCGGCCCAAAATATTTTTTGCCTGTAGCATAATTCACAACCGAAGGTTAATTACAAGTTTTTCTGTTGTTTTGTACCGTAAAATACACGCCATTTAACACACTACAAAGCTGTAATTTTTGGTTTCTCATTTCTTTTGCGCAATTTAGATCCAGGGTTAATTAAGCATTGTTCTGCTGTTGTGGTCACTAAAAGAAACGTTCTTTTTCAACCGCCAAAGAAGCAATTTTTGCCTGTAACATAATTCACAACCGAAGGTTAACTAAGAGTTTTTCTGTTGTTGTGTACCGTAAAATACACGCCATTTTAACACGCTACAAAGCTGGTAATTTTTGGTTGCTCATTCCTTTGGCGCAATTTAGATCCAGAGTTAATTAAGCGTTGTTCTGCTGTTCTGGTCACTAAAAGAAACGTTCTTTTTCACCTCCAAAGAAGAAATTTTGCCTGTAGCATAATTCATAACCGAAGGTTAGTTACAAGTTTTTCTGTTGTTGTGTACCGTAAAATACACGCCATTTTAACACGCTACAAAGCTGGTAATTTTTGGTTGCTCATTTATTTTGCGCAATTTAGATCCAGGGGTTAATTAAGCGTTGTTCTGCTGTTGTGGTCACGAAAAGAAACTTTCCTTTTCACCTCCAAAGAAGAAATTTTGCCTGTAGCATAATTCATAACCGAAGGTTAATTACAAGTTTCTCTGTTGTTGTGTTCCGAAAAATACACGCCATTTTAACACGCTACAAAGCTGGTCATTTTTGGTTGCTCATATCTTTTGCGCAATTTAGATCCAGGGGTTAATTAAGCGTTGTTCTGCTGTTGTGGTCACTAAAAGAAACGTTCTTTTTTCATCGCCAAAGAAGAAATTTTGCCTGTATCAAAATTCATAACCGAAGGTTAATTACAAGATTTTTGTTTGTTGTGTACCGTAAAATACACGCCATTTTAACACACTACAAAGCTGGTAATTTTTGGTTGCTCATTTCTTTTGCGCAATTTAGATCCAGGGGTTAATTAAGCGTTGTTCTGCTGTTGTGGTCACTAAAAGAAACATTCTTTTTCACCGCCAAAAAAGAAATTTTGCCTGTAGTATAATTCATAACCGAAGATTAATTACAAGTTTTTCTGTTGTTGTGTATCGTAAAATACACGCTGTTTTAACACGCTACAAAGCTGGTAATTGTTGGCAGCATATTTCTTTTGCGCAATTTACATCCAGGGGTTAACTAAGTATTTTTCTGCAGTTGTACTTAGTAAAAGAAATGTTATTTTTTACCGCCAAAGAAGAAATTTTGAGTAGCATAATTCATATCCGAAGGTTAATTAAACCTGTTTGTGCTTTTATATTCAGCAAAATACACAGTGCTTTTAAACGGTTCATATAAGTAAATTTTTCCTGCCCATTTGTGGAGCGCAATTTATATCCAAGGGTTACCCAAGCTGGTTAGTGGGTTCATTTGGAGTCAAATACATCAAACAGTGTCTGTACATTTTAGAACAAACAGTATGTCAGACAGAGAGGTGGCAGGATATTAACCTGTGAGTGGCAGTGGCACAAACATTCCTGGAGCAGGCCCAGGTCGCAGCACAGCAAGGGGACGTCGCAGCAGGGGTCACTCGGTGAGGCCAGAACTGCCGCTGTCATCTAGCGGCCGTGTGTTTTTCAGCAACCCAATGGTTCATGATTGGTTGACTAGGTCATCCACTTCCTCCCAGATGACATCTGACAACCCCAGCCAAGAGTCGGTGGGAACGTCAGACACAACCCTTAGTTGGCATGGCCTGGGAGCGGGTCAGCGGGCCTCACCTGTCCTCAACCCGCCTCTGTCCCATCCGGTTCCCTCAGCCAGAGATCTACTATGTGGTCTGGGCTCAGCGCCACTATACAGCGAGGATGAACAAAATGAGAAGGGCAGTCAGCAGTTACTTGGCAGCGAAGAAATGGGGCCAATATCCCCTGCTTCTTGCAGTAGGTGGCAAAGTATAGATGTGGAGAGTGGCATGGGAGGTCATGTTGTGAGGGGTCAGCCTCTGCATACCAAGACCGGTGATGAGGACAGCAATGACGATGAAACACAAATTGATGATGATGTAGCCGACCGCACTTGGGAGCCGGGTGAAGCAAGGGCTTCATCATCGTCAGGAAAAGAGGGCGTCAGCTTGCGCATCAGGCAGCGGCGCAGCCAGCAAGTGGGTTGTGTGGCCATGAGTCAGCAGGGTAGCAGCAGTGTGAGGTCAGGAGCCAAGCGGCCAAGGGGTAGAAAACCCGCTTCGCAGGTCCAAGAAAGTAGCGGCACAGGGGCTCAGCGAGGCAGCGGCGGTAGTAGTCACTCAGTGCGGAGCATTGGCGGTAAAATCAGCTACTCAGCAGTGTGGCAGTTCTTTTATAAGACACCGGAGGAGCTGAATATGGGTATATGTAGAATCTGTGGGCAGAAAGTGAAGCGTGGCCAGGGAGCTAACGTTGGCACCACGGCCCTGCGTCAACACATGCAGCGTCACCATCCGGTGGCCTGGGAGAAACGTGGCTCAGATGTGGTGGTCCATCCTGCCGCAACAGCAGCAGCAGCGCCCAGTGGCACGCATGCCATTGCAGCCAGTCAAGGCTCCACCACCTCTGCAGAAGGGAGTTGTTTCTCTTTGCCATCATCTCTCGGTCCAGATGCACTCTGCCACCCCAGTTAGAAAGTCCGCTGGACTACTAGGCAGCCAAACTGGATGTGTGGTCGCAACTTGCCCAGTTTGCAGTGGAGAAGCTTTCCTGCCCGGCCAGTAGTGTGGCATCAGAGCGGGTGTTCAGTGCAGCGGGGGCCATCGTTACCCCAAGGAGAACCTGCTTGTCCACGGGAAATGTGGAATGACTGACATTTGTCAAGATGAATCAGGCGTGGATTGGCCATGATTTCCACACACCAATGCCTTAGGTGTCAGACTACATCAGCCATGACGCCTCACCCAAACTGTGAGAAATGAGTCTGGGTTCAAACTACCTGCCTCACCACTATCTGATGCCGCACCCGCCTGATGCCACACATCTGCTGCCAGTTTCTCCATCTGCCTACCACCATCTTTACCAGGGACTGGTATTGCCACCCACCTCCACTCTTTGTCATTGTGCCACTCTGTGGCCTACTCCTGTTTTTGCCACCTCCAGAATGTCATTGTGCAACTGTCTGACCTCATGCTGCTGCTGTGGCTGCTGCCGTGCTCCACACCTGTCATTGTGCCACTGTTGACCTCATGCTGTCTAGTGGCTGCTCCTGCCTCCACACTGTGTCATTGTGCCACTGCCTCTGACCTCTTGCATCTGCTGCCGTACGCTCCACACTGTCATTGTGCCACTCTGTGGCCTACTACTGTTTTGCCACCTCCAGAATGTCATTGTGCCACTGTCTGACCTCATGCTGCTGCTGTGGCTGCTACTGTAACCTCCACACTGTGTCATTGTGCCACTCTGTGGCCTACTCCAGTTTTTGCCACCTCCAGAATGTCATTGTACCACTGTCTGACCTCATGCTGCTGCTGCTGCTCCTGTCGTGACCTCCACACTCTGTCATTGTGCCAGTCTGTCGCCTACTACTGTTTTTGCCACCTCCAGAATGTCATTGTGCCACTGTCTGACCTCATGCTGCTGCTGTGTCTGCTGCCGTGCCCTCCACACTGTGTCATTGTGCCAATCTCTGACCTCATGCTGCTGCTATGGCTGTTGCCGTGCCCGCCACACTGTTTCATTGTGGCTCTCTCTGACATCATGCTGCTTCTGCCGTCACCTCCACTCTCTGTCATTGTGCCACTCTGTGGCCTACTACTGTTTTGCCACCTCCAGAATGTCATTGTGCCACTGCCTGACCTCATGCTGCTGCTGTGGCTGTTGTCGTGCGCTCCACACTGTGTCATTGTGATACTCTCTGACCTCATGCTGCTGTTGCTGTCACCTCCACTCTCTGTCATTGTGCCACTCTGTGGCCTACTACTGTTTTGCCACCTCCAGAATGTCATTGTGCCACTGCCTGACGTCATGCTGCTGCCGTGCCCTCCACACTCTGTCATTGTACCACTGTCTGACCTCATCCTGCTGCTGTGGCTTTTGCCGTGCCCTCCACACTGTGTCATTGTGCCATTGTCTGACCTCTTGCTGCTGCTGTGGCTGCTGCCATGACCTACACTCTCTGTCATTGTGCCACTCTGTGGCCTACTCCTGTTTTTGCCACCTCCAGAATGTCATTGTGCCACTGTCTGACTTCATGCTGCTGCTGTGGCTGCTGCCGTGACTTACACACTCGGTCATTGTGCCACTCTGTGGCCTACTCCTGTTTTGCCACCTCCAGAATGTCATTGTGCCACTGCCTGACCTCATGTTGCTGTTGCAGCTGCTGCCGTGCCCTCCACACTGTGTCATTGTGCCACTCTCTGACCTCATGCTGCTGCTGTGGCTGTTGCCGTGCCCGCCACACTGTGTCATTGTGCCACTCTCTGACATCATGCTGCTGCTGCCGTCACCTCCACTCTCTGACATAGTTCCACTCTGTGGCCTACTACTGTTTTGCCACCTCCAGAATGTCATTTTGCCACTGTCTGACCTCATCCTGCTGCTGTGGCTTTTGCCGTGCCCTCCACACTGTGTCATTGTGCCATTGTCTGACCTCATGCTGCTGCTGTGGCTGCTGCCGTGACCTACACACCCTGTCATTGTGCCACTCTGTGGCCTACTCCTGTTTTTGCCACCTCCAGAATGTCATTGTGCCACTGTCTGACCTCATGCTGCTGCTGTGGCTGCTGCCGTGACCTACACACTGTGTCATTGTGATACTCTCTGACCTCATGCTGCTGTTGCCGTCACCTCCACTCTCTGTCATTGTGCCACTCTGTGGCCTACTACTGTTTTGCCACCTCCAGAATGTCATTGCGCCACTGCCTGACCTCATGCTGCTGCCGTGCCCTCCACACTCTGTCATTGTACCACTATCTGACCTCATCCTGCTGCTGTGGCTTTTGCCGTGCCCTGCACACTGTGTCATAGTGCCATTGTCTGACCTCATGCTGCTGCTGTGGCTGCTGCCGTCACCTACACACTCTGTCATTGTGCCACTCTGTGGACTGCTCCTGTTTTTGCCACCTCAAGAATGTCATTGTGCCACTGCCTGACCTAATGCTGCTGCTGCAGCTGCTGCCGTGCCCTCCACACTGTGTCATTGTGTCACTCTCTGACCTCATGCTGCTGCAGTGGCTGTTGCCGTGACCTCCACACTGTGTCATTGTGCCACTCTCTGACATCATGCTGCTGATGCCGTCACCTCCACTCTCTGTCATTGTGCCACTCTGTGGCCTACTCCTGTTTTTTCCACCTCCAGCATGTCATTGTTCCACTGTCTGACCTCATGCTGCTGCTGTGGCTGCTGCCGTATCCTCCACACTCTGTCATTGTGCCACTCTGTGGCCTACTACTGTTTTTGCCACCTCCAGAATGTCATTGTGCCACTGTCTGACCTCATGCTGCTGCTGTGGCTGCTTCTGTAACCTCCACACTGTGTCATTGTGCCACTCTGTGGCCTACTCCAGTTTTTGCCACCTCCAGACTGTCATTGTGCCACTCTCTGACCTCATGCTGCTGTGGCTGCCACCGTCACCTCCACACTCTGTCACTGATGTTGCCACCTGAGCCCTCAACTTGTTTTTTTTTTCCAGCTGGCGCTGCCATTACATTACCAGGCTACATTCCCGCTTCAGTTTTTTGGTCAGTTTTGCCTTCTTAAGTGCCCAGGGAATTTTATAGTGAAGCGATTCTAAGAGCGGCGGCAGTCATATGCGTGTCATACTAAAACACAACATTGTATGAAGACCAAACCAAGCTCCCTCTGCATATTTAAGCATGGCACAACGTTCTACAGCACCCTGCAGGCTCTGTGCAGCCTGGAAATAGCTGTTTTTTAACGCGATTCGTGCCAAAGTAATTCGGACCGAAACTAATTTTGTCAGAAAATTCGGCGAAGTCACCGAATTTAATTTTTGAGAAATTCGCCCATCTCTAATTATCATCTGTTTAATATCCTCCTCTGAATGGAAAGCCTAAAAATACACCTATTTATTAATGTAAAATAACGTAATGTATTAATGTAAAAATTTATTTTTACCATTGGTGCAACTGATCCAAACATCCAAAGGCAGCTCATTACTCTTAACAATATCAAAGTATACATAAGAGATACAAACAGTCTGATAGGATTAGAACAGAGTTTGCAGTGGAATATAGTATCAACCTTCATTCATATGAGCAGCATGTCTTGTTGCAACGTTTAGCGTTGGAATAGATGAAACACAGAGCATTACTGGTCATGTGTGAAGATCAATTGCTAGCTGGACCACTGTTTCATAGTTTATATCCCAGAACAACCAAGAAAGCCACAATTTACATAATTATTAATAGACAGACAGAAAGTTATTCTCTTGCTGGTTTCTAGAGAAGGATGATTGTCTTTGTTCAGATACCATAAATAATTCAACAATACTGCTATTTACATAGGCAATTACCATAAAAGAATTTAAAGTGACCCTATAGCATTTCACTTTAACATAATCTATCGCAGAGGATTATCTAGGGAAGAAAAAAGATAGCCTGCATTAAAGGGGTATGCTCATCTTTAGAACTGATGGTGTTCTGGTAAGTAGTGTAGCGCTTTGAATTCAGTTTAGCCCTCCAGATCGAGCTGAATTTTGTGAATTCATCAGAGATGACCTGGATTCTATATTCTAATAATACGGCGAGTCAGAGCAGCAGCTGAGAAGATGGGAGTAGTAGTTATGTCATGGTGGCCTCACTCACCAAACCTCTCATGCTTCTTTGGGCATGCCACATGGAGAGGGGGCTGCGGATTTGAGAGTATTCCCCTGGGACACACTCTAGGGGTTACATAGTTTGTCAGGCCGAAAAAAGACATACGTCCATCCAGTTCAGCCCATTTGTTAAAGTGTTGCTAAAGTGTTAAAGTGTAAGCCTAAAACTAGCTGTGATGTTAGTGGAGGTGTCCATGGTAAAAATGCAGCAATAAGGCAGGAGATATGGGGTTATGGGTGCAAATGGAACCTCTTTCTCACTTTTTCTTCTAGCTAGTTGTAATACACAAAAAGTCCCCTTTTCAGCATAGTTACATGGTTCTTTTATCAACTGCACGGCCAGCAGCAGTAAGCAGTCCTCTAAAAGTCCCATTCTATTCCAGGTTATACTGCAAGGAGTTTGTCTCTTATCCCAGGAGAACTGGAATGTGCTTCTCTTCAAGAAATTAGTGTTAAACCAGGTCAGAAGCTAACTGTAAATCAATGGCCATGAGGTCTGCACTGTACTGACCCTACCTCATGATTCCATGTGTTCCAGGAGCCACCCCTGTATCACAAGCTATGTCCTTTTACAATCTGTATCTTTATTTGTCATTCCATGGGATCTGTGGCTAGAAGCTAAGGAAGGAGCTGGTCCCCAGACTGGCATGTTACCAAGAGACAGAGGGACAAGTAACTTCAGCCATATTTGCATCAAGAACCAATAGCTTAACCTGAACTATCAAATCACTAGTCATTTATACACTATGTCCCCATTCACATCTCTCATGTAATCATCTCCTGATGGGGCTGTGCGGTTGTTTAAACTTCAATATCTTGCAACATCAGCATGACATAGCATTTCTCATACACTTAATACAACAGAAGCATTTTACACAGGCCCAAGGTTCACATGAAGATCAGCAACACACTAAAAAAACATAGCATAACTATTATACTGCAGATACATCACTACAACCATCATCTTTTGTAGGGTACAACTCCTGTACACTACAATGACATCAGGTGTGGCCAGGTCTCATACTTCTAATAACATCAGATATGGCCAGGATTTCTATTCCTAGTGATACAGCTGACATATCTGGCCACCGCAGATGAACAATACACCTTGTTTTGCCAGGTTGATTGACAGGCCATGGTTTAGTTGCTGGACATGATGACGTATCGGCAAAATTCGTGAGCTTTAGTTTGGGCTGAACCTGAACTGAATGTAAAACACTACTGCCGAGATATGATATCAATTCATGATTGGTTGAAGGTTAAATCTAAGCTTGAACTGGCCTACAGGGGAGTAGGGGAAATGCCCAGTGGATGGCTAGGCGTGGTGGACCCCTGAGCGTTGTGGGCCATTGAAAATAGCAGGCCTGGGGCTACTTCTCAGGGAGAAAGACAGAGAAAGAGAGAAAGAAGCAAGAGGCACATGCAGTCATGTATAGTAGTTCAACTCCACTGGTGAACAACAATCAATTCCACTGGTGGACCCCAGGCACCGCCGTCCAACATTGGTCAGACCCAGCATGCTTTGTGTTTAATGCATATTTTATTAGTTTCTGTGTTACTTTATTGGGTCTCCCCTATAGCACTATCACAGACTACCACCAATCTCCCGGTGGTCAGGAAAAAGTCCAAAATAACCAGAAATCACAGAAAAAGAACCAAGGACCTTACTCTAAAATATAAGCTTTATTTAAATATATTTAAAAACTCAATAGTACTGTTCTCCTATATTCTTAATAACCTATTCTATGGTGGTTATTGTGTACTCTATGTGATTAAGGGTGAGATTAGGGTTATCTCTGGATTATCCGGGGCCGCCCCTTTTGGGGCGATTACTCCGTCCTTTACACCTAGGTGTCAGTTTTAGGGTTTCATTAGAAATTTGTACTATAACTTTTTGACATATGGTATCAGGAGCATAGACTAGGTTATTAAGAATATAGGAGAACAGTACTATTGAGTTTTTAAATATATTTAAATAAAGGTTATATTTTAGAGTAAGGTCCCTGGTTCTTTTTCTGTGATGTCTGGTGATTTTGGACTTTTTTCTGACCACCGGGAGATTGGTGGTAGTCTGTGATAGTATCTGAAAAATCGAGGCAGAATTTTGCATAATTATTCCATTTAAAAGATATGTTAAGTTATAGCGTGGAAACCTGCATGGGCTAAATAAACAAACCATGTACCTTGTCGTGAAAACGTAGGAAAATGGCCTGGTCTTGAACTGGTTAAAGAACATGATAAAGAGTGTAAGATATTTAATTGGCCACCAACTTTCCAGATCTTAATGTGATCAAGCTTCAAAACCCCACAGTGCTATATGGGAGAAGTTACACAGTGCAGAATACTGATGAGCACCTACTATTCAGCAGGAAAGCGATTGCTTACTACAATTGTTTGCATTTTTGCCAAAAATATCAACTAATACCTTATGTTTGATCTTTTTGTCAGGATGCAGTTTGGCCCTGTGATACTGGGGAGCAGAGGGTGTCAGTAATTTGTGCTTCAATGAAAACAGTGATTCTTTATTAGTCAGAGATAGTAAAAAAAAATCAATCCAGATGTATGTATGACATATACATATATTTCTCAAAACAATGCATAATTCTGACAGAGATCCAGGAGGACGCTATGGTTATTATCCAGAAAAGCATTACTATTCAGTAAGAATTGACTGAAACATTCAGATCTCTGTCTGAATTATGTATTGTTTTGAATATTATATGTATACATTAAGCATACACCTGGGGTGATTTTTTTTTTCTGACCTTGATAAATAAAGAATAATTTTTTGTGTGAAATATTGTAGTGGAAGTACCGTCTTAATTTTGTAAAGTTGTTTTTCACCTTGTGGGCTGGGACTGGCACTCTGTAAATAGGTTCTAGAGTGCGCTGACAGAAGGCTTTGGTTTTTTATATCAGGGACTAGGACTACACTGGGCAGCATGCCTGATTGAATAGTATGGATGTCACAAAAAGGCTTAAAGGGGTTTTGCCACGATCTAATGTTGACGTGGGATCCTCCAAAATGGGTATTTAATCACTTTTCTAAATATATGTCATTAAAAAAGTGAAGCCTCTGAGCGCTACAGCCTTCCTTACATGCCCTTAGTTTTCTGACAGTTTACATTAGACACGATCAGGAGCTGATCTGGCCGAGCTTGCGTTGTTTGCACTTCTTATCTGATGGCAGGGAACATGAACCAGCTTTGAAGGGACTGGGGAGAAAAGATCCTGTGTCTTTTGTATAGAGAATCCACTGGTTGTAATGTAATTATCTGAGTAAACATGCAGATTCTCCCTGCTCAGCCCTCCTCTCCCCACTGCAGCAGTTCCTGAACAAATAAAAGACGCTGCCTGCTGAGAGCTTATTTTCTCTCCTGAACAGATAAGAGGGAGAAACTTGTGCACAATACAGTTATCCCCTGTGGATTAGCCAAATAACATGTTTGATCAAGTACAGAGACTAACTATCAGGAACGTGCATGGGAGGTGGAGTGATGACATCACAGAGGAGGTACTTATTTTTTTAAACACAGAAACACAACGACCCTTTTTCAAGCCTCAAGAGGGGAGTATCAGCCTGTTAGGTGAGGAACTCACTTCTTGGCAAAACCCCTTTAAAGCCAGCATGGTGTAACACTGCTAACCATATGACTGGCACCCTACAGAAGCCTTATCTATGTGTAATCAGCCCCCTTATGGAAAGTAGGCATATGAGTGGCTGTTCACCAGTATTTTTGTACTTCTTCATTCTCCTCTGTATGGTACTGCGGCTCTTTTGCATGCTTGTGTGAACTGGTTTGTGTAACTTGTGTACAGCTATGTGCTGAGCAATTGCTCCCCTTTTGAATAGTAGGTGTATGAGTGATTATTTATCAGTGTTCTGCACCCGTGTAATGTTTTTTTGCTCATACTAGGAATGGATTTTTGACCAGCCTTTTTTCTGTGATTTTAACCATTAAACGACTGACCACCGACTTTTGACGGCAGGTGATACAGGTTGTCTGGCTGCAGCGACGGCAAAAGAGGGGTTTTGTGGCTCTCAGCACCACAACTGTTTTGGAATGGAGCTGTAGTTATAAGCTCTGTTCCTAGAGCAGTCTTTGTAAACATCGGGGAGCAGAGGAAACTTCCGATCCCCTGTGTTTAACCCTTTGATTGTCGTGGTCTGCGAATGTGGCATAATCAAAGGGGATTTCCCAGTTCTGTCGGGTCATCAGGACTCCTGGTGACTTGATATAGCCTAGAGAATGTCTGTACAATCAGCCCTGGGAACTTAGAATAGCTCCAGGGCTGTCTGTATAGCAAGCCTGCAGTCAGGGCACACTTTGTAAGTCTAATGTATTGGTATACAGGAGTATGCTAATACATTACTAAGTGTATTAAAAAGTGTTAAATAGTTATCCCTTAACAGGATTAAAAAAGTAAAAAAAACATAAAAAAGTGTAGCTAAAAATCAATAAAATAAAATATATATTTAATAAAAAATTGTGTATACAATACAAAAAAAAGTACAAATATTAGGTATCTACATGACCGTAATAACCTGTAGAATTAATATAACAGGTTATTTAGTGTGAAATGTGAATGGTGTAAAAAACCAAATGCAGAAAAACTTTATGTTCATGGTGCTAAATTTAAAAAAAAAGTCTGCAGTAATTTATTTGTAAACATAAACTCTGTTTCCTGCATAAAACATGTCCTAATACAACTCCGGCACTTAAAAAATAAAAAAGTTAAAAATGTTGAAACACAGGAAGGTAAAAACTAAAAAATGCAGCTGGTCATTAAGGCCTTTTCAGGTCTGGTGCTTAAAGGGTTAAAACACAGAAGACAAATTTGCCATGTTTTCCATTAATACATTGCTCGTCACATTATTGTATCAGTGTTTGGCAGTACCAGCGTGGTCCTGGTAGGTGCACTTTTTATTTCCAGCACTTGATTGCATGTGCATTGCATGAAGACTATGGTATGGAAAGAAAGCTTGACATGATCAGAATCAGTCATATTTAGACAGTGCATAGCCCAAGTGCTACAGTTTCAGCCAGACATTGCAGAGCACTTATTAATATATGAAGCACATGTATTAACCCCCCCAGCACATGTATTAACCCCCCAGCACATGTATTAACCCCCCAGCACATGTATTAACCCCCCCAGCACATGTATTAACCCCCCCCAGCACATGTATTAACCCCCCCAGCACATGTATTAACCCCCACCCCCACTTACCTGTGTCCTGAAGTCTTCCTCTCTTCCTGCCGTCCTGTGCATGGGAGGATAGTGGGCGGAGCATCCGGCTGCTGCTGCTCTCAGCTTCCTTTAGCTGCGCTGGGTCAGATGGAAAAAAAAGTAAGAAAAAAAAAAACAAAAAACTCCTGCCGTGCCGCCCCCTGAAAGGTGCCGCCCTGGGCACCTAAGCAATTGCTGCGCCAGTTTTTTACTCTTCAAAGCGCAGGCTGGGGGGCGCCGCTGTGAAGAAAGGCAGCGCCGCCCCAGCCTGCACTGTGAACTGTAAAGCGCAGGAGCGGTATAGCGAGGGGCCGCCCTGCTCTCTGACCACCGCAGCCAGCATCGCCCTGCCTGCGCAGCCTGGGACAAGTAACTAAGCGCAGGCAGGGCGGAAAGTGCTGTGTCTGAGCTCCGGCGGGCGGCGGTGAGTGAATCCATTGGGCCGGGCAGGCAGCCGCCCGGGCCCTCAGGGGCCCCCCTGGGCTCACGGGCCCCCGGGCACTGGCCTACCTGGCCCAATGGAAGAGACGGCCCTGGGCTCTGGTCTGAAGTGCAGTGAAGTGTAAATGAAATGTAAATAATCATCCGCAATTATTTTAATTGAATAGGACTGCTGAAATACAAGAAAAAGCCAAAAATTCTAAACATAAAGGCCACATGTATGAAACTGTCTTGGTCTAAGACTTTCTTTGTTGCCAATAGCAACCAATCAGCGTTCATCTTACATTTCATCAAGTGCTCTGAAATAATTAAACGGGTGCTGTGATTGGTTGCTATGGGCAACAAAGAAAGTCTTAGACCAAGACAGTTTTCATACATGTCGCCCAAAATGTTTTTCAGGAATACTGGTGTCAACAAAAATACTCCTTTCTGATGGAAAACCAAGTCCCATTCATTTCAATGGGCATTGTGAACTAAAGTGCAGATTTTTTACACCGTGGCTTTCAACTCCTTTGTGCAGATAAAAAAAAGAATGGACATGTGCTCAGATTCCATATTGGACAAGTGTGATGCGGATCAACCCCATTGAAATAGGGCAAAACTGCATCTAAATTAGAGGCAGAAGCTGCTTCTGCAAAGTAAAATCCAAGGCAGTATCTGAGGTATGGCCTCGGTTTCCTTATCAGATTCCACGTTTGAACATAGCCTAATAAAGCAGAAGAAACGGGGTCACGCACTTTTCACTATCTTGTGATGACTTTATTGTTAATGATATATTAAGGGCTGACTGAAGATTATATTAGAGAACTGCAGTAACATCAATAAACTAATATTATTTGATATTTAGATTATTTTATAATATTTTGTAATTGAAAGTGATCCCTTTGCAGGAAGGAACATTCTGATAATAAACTGAAACCAGACAAATCTTCTGAATATAGTTCTTTGTTGGGATGATAATCTGAGTTGCCCATCTAAACCCTGTGACGTTTGAGGTTTCCTCTGCCTTTGCCCTTATTTTAAAATGACAGATAAGAAAAATAGAGGAAAACGTTTTAGTTTATTAACTTTCAGGCGTAAACCAGATTCAAAAAATGGTGATAGAGTTGTGTGTTTTTGATAGCTTTTGATATACACTCACCGGCCACTTTATTAGGTACACCTGTCCAACTGCTCGTTAACACTTAATTTCTAATCAGCCAATCACATGGCGGCAACTCAGTGCATTTAGGCATGTAGACATGGTCAAGACAATCTCCTGCAGTTCAAACCGAGCATCAGTATGGGGAAGAAAGGTGATTTGAGTGCCTTTGAACGTGGCATGGTTGTTGGTGCCAGAATGGCTGGTCTGAGTATTTCAGAAACTGCTGATCTCCTGGGATTTTCACGCACAACCATCTCTAGGGTTTACAGAGAATGGTCCGAAACAGAAAAAACATCCAGTGAGCGGCAGTCCTGTGGGCGGAAATGCCTTGTTGATGCCAGAGGTCAAAGGAGAATGGGCAGACTGGTTCGAGCTGATAGAAAGGCAACAGTGACTCAAATAGCCACCCGTTACAACCAAGGTAGGCAGAAGAGCATCTCTGAACGCACAGTACGGCGAACTTTGAGGCAGATGGGCTACAGCAGCAGAAGACCACACCGGGTGCCACTCCTTTCAGCTAAGAACAGGAAACTGAGGCTCCAATTTGCCCAAGCTCATCGAAATTGGACAGTAGAAGATTGGAAAAAACGTTGCCTGGTCTGATGAGTCTCGATTTCTGCTGCGACATTCGGATGCTAGGGTCAGAATTTGGCGTCAACAACATGAAAGCATGGATCCATCCTGCCTTGTATCAACGTTCAGGCTGGTGGTGGTGGTGTCATGGTGTGGGGAATATTTTCTTGGCACTCTTTGGGCCCCTTGGTACCAATTGAGCATCGTTGCAACACCTTGTTGAATCTATGCCACGAAGAATTGAGGCCGTTCTGAAGGCAAAAGGGGGTCCAACCCGTTACTAGCATGGTGTACCTAATAAAGTGGCCGGTGAGTGTAGTTTTTGTACTTTAGAAACATTTCTGTTAAAAACTGTACACCATTTTAATGTAAAAGCTGATTCCCCCCAGAAAACCTTGTACGTTGTACATTATATGTTGTAGTCTGCTAGTAAACAAATAGTAGTAGAAAAGATGAGCTGTCCTGTTGTATGTTTGAAGCCTATATTAGCTGTCAGATCTGTACTGTTGCCATACTTGTCGATTTTATCCATTAGCAACCAACAGACATTTAAAAAATAATGCCAACCTACAGTAGGCATAGTAATAAACTATTTTGTGTGGAATATCTATCTGTCTTACATGCAGACATTTTTGAACTTTGAAAATGGCAATTTTTTCCAAATTTGAATGATATTTTGATATTTTTCACAAACAAACAAGGATTATATGGAATAACATTTCTTACTAACATAAAGCACAATGTGTTACGAGAAAACAACCTCTGAATCACATTGATAGGTAGAAGTGTCAAAAAGTTATTCTCACATAAAGTGACACATGTCAGATTTAAAAAATAGGGCTCTGTCAGGGAGGGCAAAACTAGCTGCGGCTGTAAGGGGTTAAAATCTAAAAGGCTATACTTACTCCGTCCTCACTCTCCCCAGTTTTCTTCCTGTCTTGATTCGTATGTGCATGACTCCACTGCAGCCGCTGATTCACTGCAGTGGCCACGTGCAATCAACTGAAATCACTGTTCAGAAGCAAGTGCTCAGAGAGTGAGGAAAGTGCAGCGCTGGATCCCAGGTTATTTTAACAGGGCAGCAGTATGGTAAAAAAAATAACAACCAGGCAACTCCTTTAATCTCTGGAGTACAGTGTCTAATGTAATTAATCTCTGGATTACGGTGTTTAATGTAATTAATATCTGAGGCGTGTAGCATATGGTCCAGAGGCCCCTCATTTAAGGGGAGGTACTGTCACAATCCACCAGGCATTGTGCCACTTTCTTAACCACAACATGCCCTTTGACTCTGCGCTGCTGTAGCTAGTCAAGTGTTTTCTGTGCCTTCCAGCAGGGCAGCAGTTAAACGCTTGACTTCACAATCACAGCTGCTGTTCATCACCCTCCCTGTGGTAACTTTTTAGCCCTGCCTGTTTTTGCACTCAGGTCCTGAGTTTGTGTTGTTCACGCTGGTTCCTGCACAGTATTTCTGGCAGTCTGGACTTCTGGTTTGTTTTTGCCTGTTCCTGTATCCTTCTTGTTGGATATCTGTCTCTGTATTCTATCTGCTGGACATCTTTCCCTGTGTGGGCTGGTAGATTGGCCAACTGTCTTTCTTACTGGGAGTCGTCATCTGATGTATGATTGATGAATCTGGACTGTTACATTTCATTCTGCAGTTCTGAAATTTTGACATGAGTTACAGAGTTAAGTGTCCCTGTGATATAGAAAAGAGTCAAGTATGTACTTAATCAGGTAATTATGCAGCAGTTACAGGCTTAACATACCCTACAGCCAGTTCTGGAAAGATCTATACTGCTGTCCAATCAGAGAGGCTGGCAGGAGAAGGGCTGTAACCATAGTTACAGGGACACATTTAAAGCCGCTATTGGTGATGTAGGTGGCCTGATAACGTCAAATCGTCGCACCGCCTATGCTGGGCTTCACTAGAAGCCAGCGGGCAGCTCGTCATGTCAGAGGAGCAGGAGAGAGGTGAGTTTTTTTTTTTCTTATTAGAAATGTGGCACTACCTCCAGCCTACCCAATGGGACCTTAACTACCTTCAGGGTATCTAAAGGGAGCCTTAACTACTTCCAGCCTACCTAATTGGGGCCCTAACTACCTTAAGCCTACCTGACTGGGGCCCTAACTACCTCCAGCCTATCTAACTGGGGCTCTAACTGCCTACAGCTTATCTAACTGGGGGACAACACCTACCTACAGCCTACCTAACTGGAGCGAACCAACACCTATCTACAGTCCATCTAATTGTGATTCACCAACCTAACTAGAGCCTATCAACCTACCTAACTGGGACCTACTTATCTACCTAGGGCTATTTACCTATCCAAATTTGGCCTACCTACCTACTTGGGGCCTACTTATCTACCTAACTTGGGCCTACCCACAAACCTTTCTGGTGATGGCCTACCTATCTAGGGTCTACCAACTTATCCAATAGGTGTCTACCTACCTAAATATGTCCTACGTAGCTACCTGGTGCCTTGCTCATTTACCTACTTACCTTGGACCTTGCCTACCTACTTGATAAAATGATTCTGAGGGGTAGAGATCATAGCTGTAGCACAATTTCCAGGGGGTTAGTCCTCTCCTCCTCCCCCCAACACCCTAGGAGACTGTGCTTGAGCTATGGCTTGTACTTGTATGCAATTGTAGTACCAACAACCACCCCCCCTCATGCACTGAGAGTATGTGAGTGGTTGTTTTTTTGCATTAGTGCAATCTCCCCATGCATTATACTGTGGCTTTTCTGCATGCTGGTGTGAACAGGTGTTAAGTTGGTGTGCAGTTTTTTAACATCTAATTGTTCCCCTAGCAGTGGGGTATGTGAGCTTTTGCACTGCAAATAGCTGCACCTGTCAATTTTTCCCAGTTATCATAAATTGAAAAGCCCAGAGTTGCCAGCTTTTGGGTTCAGTTTAGTCCAGCAATCAAGCTGTGAACATGGTCCAAAAAATTGTCGTGTTTTTTGAATAAGTAATGTCCCATTTTTTGTATGTTTTTTCTGTAAATTGTTAGCATAGAGACTCGCAAGACATGAGGAGCCGTGCCAGGACTTGCGAGCCTGCGTATTGGGGCCCCTATATTAACTAATACCTCATATTTAACATTTTTCCAGTATATCATATTTTTTATCTGCCCAACAGTGCTGGGGAGTGAAGGGTGCCTGTACTTTGTGTTGGACACCCAGAAAGTGCTGGGCAGCCCGCCTAATCTAATAGTATGGCCGTCACTAATAGGCTGTAAGCCAGCATGGTGCACTACACGTATCTGTATTTATGGCACCCTTCTGTATCGCCTTATTTGTATGCAATTGTAGTACCAGCAACCACCTCCCTCATGCATTGAGAGTGTGTGAGTGGTTGTTTTATTGGTATTTTTACATTAGTGTAATCTCCCCATGCATTATACTGTGGCTTTTCTGCATGCTGGTGTGAACAGGTGTTAAGTTGGTGTGCAGTTTTTTATCATCTAGTTGTTCCACTAGCAGTGGGGTATGTGAGCTTTTGCTCTGCAATCAGCTGCACCTGTCAATTTTTTCCAGTTAACATAAAGGCCAGAGTTGCCAGCTTCTGGGTTCAGTTTAGTCCAGCAATCAAGCTGTGAACATGCCCCTAAAAATTGTGGTGTTTTTATGGCTTGTACTTGCTCTCCCATCCCTGAGAAGCTTGTACAGAGGTGGGAATAGGTAAAAATGTGCTGGAAAAGTGAGGATTCTTAGATATTTGTGTGTAAATTCTTCATGGACAAGTGGTTGCCACAAGAAGTTATCATGGTGGTCTGGAGTGACTCGTCAGATAAGACGTCTCCTGTGAGTTCCTGGATGTCAGGGGTTATTTTGCTTCTGTGTTGGATCAGTGTTGTATTCATTATCGTGTGATGTGACCAGAACTGGTGTCTGACCACTATGTGCATGAAAAAACCACTATGTGGTCTCAATATGGCATTATTGTAGGTTATATCGGCGCTTGTATAGTGGCAGCCGACACTTGTCAATGATTGTAAAAGTGAGTGCACACCTGCCCCTGACACTGTGATTAGGGGGTTTTACTTTTTCTTTAATTGTTTGTGGTTAAAGTGTTGTTTATTTTAAAAAGTGGTGAGATGCGTCACCAAGGGAATTTTGAAGGTGGTGGAGGGGAATATGGATGAAGCTACTTAGCCATGTGTCTATATGTTAGACTGTGACAAATGTATGAGTCAAACAGACCGGTGAGATAGACGTGTGAGAGATATGTGACTCACTTGGTATTGTGTACTATACAATACAGTGCTTTTATGTACACTGTATTATGTTGTAAAAAGGACGCATTTATGTTGGAGAGGCAGGTAATATTTTCATGTACAGTAGCTGTAGGGTGGGCAGGATCAACTCCCCTGTGGGCGTCAGGCCCTCCAGTCCGACACTGCCTATAAACCTACTTAACTTCCTACCTGGGGAGAAAAGCTCTATATACCTACAAAGCTACCTGGGGAACAGGCCCCATATACCTAGCTAACTACCTGTTGGCAGGCCCAATATACCTACCTAACTACTGAGAGGGCAGTATATACCCACCTATTTACTGGGGGCCTACTGCCTACTATTAAGGGGAACCGTATACTGAAGGGGGACCTTACCTACTTAATAGGAAGAGTCTGCCTACTTATCTGACTAAATTTTAAGGTCTACCCTATCTAAATGGAACATTTTATTATCCGCCTATCTAATTTTGGGGGAGGAGGGAGATGCTTACTACATGGAGTGTGTTCCTACCTACTGGTGACACAGAAGGCGGCCCAATAATCTGCTGGGGGCACTTCCAATGTTTGGAGTTTAACGAGTTTGTGTGATAAATTCTGCAGTGACGAGTTGTGGCCAGGAAAAGTTGTCATGGCATTCTGGACTGGAAGGGAAAGAGGACAACTGTCATTAGAAACTACATCACCTATGAATTACTAGATGTAACTGCACTGTAATCACTTATATTGCTGCAGAGCTCCTGTGTACACTGGCATCTATATGGTCACTGTATGGCGGTAATAGTGGTCTTAGTGTAATGGTTTATATTCAGTAACCATATAATGGTATTATTCAGTCTCTTTATGGTGGTTAGATGTGGTCATGATGTGGTGGTATTATTAGGTCCTTGTATGTTGTGGTTATTGGTATTATTAGTCTTGGTATATTGATATGGTCAGCAACAGTATAGTGGTATCAGTCACTTTATGGTAGTGATATGTGGGCTATTATTTGGTCTATGTAGTTGTTGTTATTGATATTATTGGTCTTGCTATACTGGTTTGGTCAGTAATATTATGATGGTATTAGTCACTATATCCTGGTGATAATCTTGCCTTTGTATACATTCTGACTTGCAGAATACAGATACATGTCAATTAAACTGTTCAGTGTGAACCCCAACAAAAACTTAACCCCTAAAACAAAAGCGCAATTGCATTTTTTCCCTGTTCATCCTACAACATTTTTCTTTGGGGGGGAGGGGGGGGGAGGGGTAGTAGAGGTAAATTAATTTTCTTCTATTAGACAATCCCTTTAAATAGAAATAACTCTGCAGCGCGCTACACCGCAGACATCTGTCATGACAAGTAGAGAACCTGTTGTTGAAAAGTAGTTGTCCACAGACAGTGTCTGGAGGTATGGGGACCCAAGCTGAAGTTTTGCATCTGGGCCCAGGGCTGCCATCAGAAACTTTAGGGCTCTCTACAGTTGGAGCGTCTGTGCCCCCCCTCTGCTGACCATGGCACTCCGTCCCCCTGCTGCTCTACCTCGGCTGACTCCAGCCGCTTCGCTCTCCCACCCCTCCGACCATCCACTCTGCCACCCCATTCGTTACGCAAACCACTGCCACCCCAGAAAAAGAAAAAAAAAATTCTGGGATCACAAGAAAAAAAAAACAGCAATTGCGCCATTGCTTTTGGATTCAGTTCTTGCTGGATTTTACCTTGTACAGTTTATCTGCATTTTGTGGGTCAGTACATATACAAGGGCCCACATGATCACCGCGTGTCAACACTATAATGTTACTGACCAAGCCAGTATACCCAGACCAATACTGCCAAACAATATACAAAGACCAAATAATACCACCAATCATCAAACCGTATACTGACTAGCACCACCATAGTGTTACTGAAAAAATCAACATATCAAGACCAATATCACCAAATAACAGCAATATACAAGCACCTAATAATACCGCAACATCATCATCACATATCTCCACCATAAAAATACTGAATAATACTGCCATACTGTTACTGATTATAAACCCTTACACCAAGACACATATTTCCTCCATACAGTGACCCTATAGTGGTAGATACCAGGTGCCTTACAAACAGTTTACATTTAGGGTTGGACCACACCTATACAAAGATTGGGCAATAACCAGCAATATTATTGGTGGGTGTGGTACCAACAGACTAACAAACTCCAAAAAACACCACCACCTCAGAATATATGTAAATAAAATATATAAATTTTATTAAATCAATTAAAATATACAAAAAAATATCTACCTACACCAAAAATAAAGCACCTAATCCATGATCACATCATACAAAAACAACATAATATACCAATCAATGTAAATAATGCACACACAGGTATAGTAATACAGAAACATGTATATTATAAATGACGTACGTTTCGCTATTAGCTGTGTCAAAGGGAGTCAAAGCTAATAGCGAAACGTACGTCAGGGTTGAGCCCTGTCCATTGGTCTTTTACAGGTTCAGTATTTTTATTATGTATACTTTATTATATATGTAATGTTCATTTGATTATTATATATGCGTTCCTGTATTATTATACCTGTTTATGTATTATTTATATTGATTGGTATATTATGTTCTTTTTTGTATGTTGTGATCATGGATTAGGTGCTTTATTTTTTGTGTAGGTAGGGATCTTTTAGTATATTTTAATTGATTTAATAAAATTTATATATTTTATTTACATAATTTCTGAGGTGGTGGTGTTTTTTGCAGTTTGTTACATTTAGGGTTGATGAGTCCGATAAATCGTTCACTTTCCTTTTTCTTCTCCATTCGGTCCAGACCTCTATGATGACTTCTTCCATTCACCACTCGTCCCTGAAGAATTTACAACACAAACACCTGAGACTCCTCAATTTTTTTTTATCATTTTCCCAACTCTGTCCCCCCTATTTACAATCTCCCCATCCATGGTGGCCCAAATGGTAATAATTACCTACCCCCTGGAAAGTATGGGTCCCCCAGTCGGTAGGTAGGTAGGTTAGGGCCCCCCCCCAGTCGGCATGTAGGTACCTTGGGGCCCCTGGGCGGTAACTTGGTACCTCGGGGCCCCCGGGCAGTAGCTAGATAGCTAGGAGCCCACTATAGCTTAGGTACCTTAGGACCCCTGTAGCTTAGGGCCCCCCTGTAGGTAGCTTAGAGCACCCTGTAGCTTAGGACCCCCTGTCTGTAGCTTAGAGCCCCCTGTAGCTTAGGTAGCTGAGGACCCCTGTAGCTTAGGGACCTCTGTAGGTAGTTTAGGACCCATGTAGCTATGGGCGCCCTGTAGGTAGCTTAGGGCCACCTGTAGCTTAGATAGCTTAGGGCCTCCTGTAGCTTAGGTAGCTTAGGGTCCTTGTAGTTTAGGGCCCCCTGTAGCTTAGGGACCCCCTGTAGCTTAGGGTCCCCACTGCAGCTTAGGGCTACCCTGCAGTTTAGGGCCCCCTATGTAGCTTAGGGCTGCCTGTAGGTAAGTACTCACTTTCTGCGCTCCGAGTCTCCGTTTGCTCCCGGCCCCAAGCCTGCTACTTTAGGCTTGGGGCTTAAGACAGGAAGCTCAGTAGGTGGCGTGATGACGTTACTTCTGCACATCGCCTGCACAGTCATGTACGACAGGGGCAGGGAGCGCACAGCTCTCCCTGCCCTGCCGTTCATCTTAATTATATGCACATCGCAAGGACGTGCATACACTTAAGATAGTCTCTATGGTAAAGAGAATAGGCCTAAGGCCTGTTCTCTCTATTATTACTGTGAAGCATGGGGTGGTACCTGTTGATGGCGGCGGGCCCCCCTTTGCTTCACAGTTCGGCCGGGCACTGTAGGGCAGTATTGCCTGCACTGCCCTAATGGTGGCCCTGCCCGGTCCCATGAGCTTTGCCCCCTGCTCCTAATCCAAGTCCTCATTTTCTCTGGTGTACCTCAGTCCCTCACGGCCCCTTGGATCCAACACATTTTACATTTTTTTCTTGGACTGTTTGCAATTTGTGTTTGTTATCCTAAAATAAAGTCCTTTGAAGAAACATTACAATTACACTTTTATTTTCCTCCTTCTGTTGTGTGCATTACAAATTTAAGGGAGTAATTACGGGAGGGGAAGAGAAAAGCTAAATTTGCTGCATTGTGCAACATTTTTTTTCATGTAGAGGGAGAAATATTGTAGGTGGGCTGGCTGGGCTTCATTGCCAGGGGTGCTTTGTAGTCCCAGTATGGCCCTGGAACCATATGAGTCTTGTTACCATCCTCCTGGATTCTCCTTGTTACAGATTATTTGATGCGAATGCTGCAGCTTTATTGGGTTTTGTGTGGTTTGATTGTCTTTACATCTGTAGGGGTCAGTACTAGTGTGCTGCAAGCTAATACTAAGAGATCTTTCTTGGGTCTGTCTGGTATGTTACGCCCAAACACAAGAGCCTGGGAGCCCTGATTCACTGTTATTTTAATTTTTCTGTGCCGTCATAAGAACAGTAAACCAAAAATAGCAGATCCATTATATAAGCGATACCATACTAACCCTGTTGACTATAATGGGGTCTGTTGGTTTCCATCATGGTATTAGTCATTGTTACCAAAAAACCTAGGGCATTAGGTTGTGCTATTTTTTTGTAATTTTTGTCAGAATCTGCCATAGAGGCTCCACTGATGTGGAATTAGCCTTATATTGTTTCCTGATTCCCAGCAGTTTAGACCACTTTCTAACAACTTGCCATCTTTCCTTTTTTTGTGATTGAGTTATCTAATAAAAATGTTGAATTGTTTGCACATATTCATGTTAGATTTGAACTACTTAGCTATCTTTATTGTAATATAACTCATGTTCTTTGGCTCTGCAATAATGTGCTGCTTTCTGTTAAAGTCTATATGGCATTTTAGGGTCTGCAATGTCTTCCCCAGTACCCTTCTGTGCAGCTCTCAGCCATCAGTACACAACAATGCTTTGTCTTTCTTCCTCTAAGCCTAAGGAGTATTTATTTCTGACACAATCCTAGCATAGGCACAAGATATGCCAAAAAAATATCTGATAGGTTCAAGACTAAAGATGAGATGACTTGTAGAGGAGGCTATATACAGTATGTGTCAAGTTCTCTTTAGTTATGTAACGGATGAGGCTAATAGATTTTGGTCACCATGAGAGATGACTCATTGAACCATGCCAGGAGCAGAGTCTAAAGAGCCTGCCGGTATTCACTAGAGTCCGCCATAGGGGGGGATGGAATTCGCTGTTAGGGATGCCTAGGTCGCTACCCCTGACGTGGCTGCTTGCAGTGACAGCAAGGGTGCTGGCGTGGTACAGGAGGAGCTGGCAGAGACTTGGTCAGTGGGCAGGCAGAAAGGTCAAAGCAGACAAAATGTGGTCAGGTCACTCACGGTAATGTCGGGACAGGCATCAGGCAGAGAATAGTCGAGGTCACAGGCATGGGTCAGGATCAGAATAGCAAAATGACAATAACAAAGCTCAGGATGCACACCAATATACTGGCGAGAGAAAGAGGGGGAAGTGACGTAACAAATGGTGCAGTGCCTGCTGATTGGTAATCAGAGGCTCACTGCACCTTCAAATCTCAGAGAGTTGACGCATGGCCTAGGAAGCAGGAATTGGCGCTCCGGCTGGAGACAGCAAGGGGCAACAGAGCAGGAGCGGGGAGAGGTAAGGAGCAGGCCGGGAAGCAGAAACATGAGGGTGTCCACGGTCCAGAGCGAGCCCGTTGAGCACATCGTGACAAGTTATAGTTGTGAAGCAGCCACTTCTCTGACCCCTCCACCCTTGAAACTACAATGAAAATAGGCTCCTCATATCCTCTTTCTGGAGTACTGAACAGAGGACCTCCCATTCTGATCTCTGGCAGTCCTTAAAGTGGGGATTTACAATTGAAGTGCCAGAAAGGTCTCAAATGGGGAAGACGTACAATGTGACAATATAGCCAGAAAATGTTGTGCACCCCTGTCCTAATTAAACCCCGAAATACAAAACATTATCTTTGGTGGTCTCTAGTCCTCTGAAGTTTAAGCACCTACCAAATTTGTGCTTCAAAAGAATTTTCTTGTTTCTTCCTTCAAGCATGTTTATGTCTGATTTTTATTTTTTTGGGGGATATTTAGCCAGAACTCAGAGACAGGCAAAAATGTCAAACCAAACTGAATGATAAACATTACAGCTAAAAATAAAGTTATATTACTCTATAGCTAAAATACGTCATCACAAAAACTAGGACTGGCTCTTGTAATTACAGACATTAAACATACTTTTCTCATGTTTACAGATTGTCAATAAGACAACTTAAGAATTTCTATCAATTTCATACTTTGCTTTTTATGTTTCATGGGTATTTTATCCCTAAACAGTTCGTGAGATGTTAATGGTCATGGTATAGTGACTACATCACCGGAACAGACTGCACCATAGTAACATAATATTTAGAAGCATTATATGACATAACAAATTACTGGAGAAAACAGATTCGGCAATGCTAATTACGTTAGTGAACATCATCTCTCCTTTCTAGATATTATTACCTGTGATTCTAATAAAAGTTGCATTACCTTTCCAGATGTATGGTTATTGGAATATTGTTTTCATACAACTGGAAAGTTTTCTGCCTTTCTGACATCTGTGTTTATAAATGAGACAGGTTTTTCTTTAGAGCTTTCATTATATCGTCACAGATGCCTCTGGTTGTCACATTCTGTTATATTTCAGATTTGTTTTATTGGAGGAATATAGTAATGTTGTTCACTCACTAACAATTTTATGCTTTTATATCAGCAAGGCACAAGCATGTTTGATGGCAAATACGTTTTCTCCCATGTCAAGATTTTTAGCTCCAACCTGGAAACTTATTTTGATGACAATTTCATTCTAACAGTTTTATGTATGTTATGTTTATGGTTTTTTATACTTCAGGAGTGAAAAAAAGTATCAATCAGGATCAACTGATCAGATCTCTTAAGGGAAAGTGTGTTTCTATACCCATGTCAAACTCTGCCACTGTGCCATGCTTCTCTGCAGAGCTGTTCCTAGGACCGTAGGATGGACAACCATCTGGGGTAGGATTCCATCTACATGGAGCGTTAGGGGGGGGGGGGAGGGGCGCAAGTATAGAGCATGTTCGGGAGCTGATCCTGCTCCATACACAGCACTGCTATTTTTTTTATCACTCCCCCTCTATGGTGGCTGGGTTGGGGTCGGAAAGTGCCTACGGCATCATTGGTGGCAGTGATAGATGAAAGGGCACTGGTGGAGGTCAGATTCAAGCCTCCCCCAGTACCTATTCGTTCTTCTGGCAACATCCTATACTGAATGTTGGCAGAGGAATGACACCAGTGCATTACTGGGAAGAGAGGGAGGCGTCGCGAAGCTTGCCTGCTGCACTCCAGGACAAGTACTGTAAGTGTATTTCCTGGGCATACAGGAAGGTGGAGATTTAGAGTGAAGGTAAAAGGTGAGGCAGGTTATGGAATGGTATAGGTGGGGAGGTTTAGAGAGGGGCTTACAGTGATGGTAGGTGGGAAGGAGGGTAGAGGCGGGGTGGTTTAAAGTAGGGGTAGATTAGGGGTTGGGTTTATAGTGGGGCTAGAGGAGGGATTTACAATGTTGGTGGGGGAGGCGGAGTAGAGGTTAGGGTTTTGGGGAGTTTCGGGAATGAAGGTGGTTGGGTTATGGGGAAGGTGGGGGTTGCATACTTCCGAACACCCCATCACCCACAACAGGCATACAGCTTTCCTCAATTTTTGCTGTGGGGGATGTTGCTTTCCTTGGTGCTGAATAGCTTATCCAGCGTCCAGGAGACCTGGGGGATGCCCCATCCCCAACAGCAGTTATCCAGATTTCTGGGTGCCTGGTGTGGGGGAATGTTTAACAGGTTTCCCTTTTTGGACTACAGTGGATTTGTTGAACTACTGTATGTTGGACCAGTGTTGGATTCAATCTTTAATAAAGTGGTCAACATGAAAGTGTCTGTTTTTTTTTTTAACATTTTTTTCCAGTGTTAGTAATGGAGGCATCTGACATACGCCTCTTCATTACTATGACTGGGATTTGGTGACTGGGTTTTGGTATCAGCTAGCAGTCTTTCTTGACTGACACTAACCTCCTTCCTACCCTTAATATAGCAGTCCACAGCTGCTGCAGAAGCAGACCACTACATAAGAGAGTCCACTTCTGATGGTAACCAGGGGCTATCTTTCCTAGTACAGTTTTTAAGTCTGCTTAATACATTGGTTGGCATAGTGGAGCCACTTGGTTTCAGTGGTGAAGTGGACTCAATCTCGCTGTCTCCCTCTGACGTCAGGTCCTTGTGGGCGGTGAAATGCCGGCAACACGCAGGATGCCGATAGCATCGACACGTTCCCATGCATTGACCTGTGAAGCATTCTCTCTGCACTGTACCCAGGGCATAGGCAACGCTGATTTCTGTAAGCTGCTGTCCCATTCCTGTTTTACAGTTCACAGCAAATATCTTCTCTGCAATAACATTGGTATGTAGGGTAAAACGCTCTTAATGTTAAAAACACAGAGCCATTGCATCATGTACTGGCTGTGTGTGGTACAAGTAATAGCCAGTTCATGATGTACCTATTCAATTTACCCCAATCTCCCCTCCTTACACAAGGTTACATATATGTGACACCTCTGAGTGGTACGTTAACATGTCACATACATGTAAAGGTACCATTTGCAGCCGTTACATACAGTAGATGTAACCTTATATAAGGGGGAGGAGGTCTTTAGGGTGACACTCACAGCCTCCCTAATATAAGGTTAAATAACTGTAACAACTGAGAGTGGTATCTTTACATGTATGTGACATGTAAAGGTACCACTCGGAGGTGTTACATATAAATAGCCTTTCAAGTTGTGTCTGTTCTTCTCTCGAAGTACAGCCACCCAGTCGACTAATTGGGTTTGGGGTGCACAGTATATCAGCAGCCTTTGTACAGTTCCATCAAGAGTAAATTCTTTAATCTTCGATGGAAAGGAAACGCACTTCGTGTCTGAGACACTTTCTCAAGCTCAAGTAAGTGTCTCAGACACAAAACGCATCCTTTCCATTAAAAATAAGACCTTTTACTTTAATTGCAGTCCCGAGTGCTGTATATTGTCAGCCTCAAACCCAAATTTCCTGATTGGGCGTCCGTAATTCAAGAGAAGATTAGACACAACTTAGAATACTTTCCTTTGCCACTGAGGCTCCTCTTGGGATATGGAGCTAAGGAGTGGCTGGTATCTTCAATTGTCTTTACTCTATTCAGAATAATAAGCGAGTGAAGACTTGTGCCTCTGTCATAGCACAACATTAAAAGATGAGCATAATTGTGAACCCAACCATAAGTGAAAGACTACACTAGGGGAGCGCTCTAGTCTCTCTTTCTTTTTTTTTTTCCTCTATATATGTAACCTTATGTAAAGGCTGGGTTGGTACATGTAATGTATATCACATACTGGCTGTATGTGGTACAGATTATAGCTACAATAATAATAGGTGCAAATAATACTTATTGTGGTTGTTTTCTTTTTTTTTTTTTTTTTTTTTTGGGGGGTGGGGAAGAGATTTTCACCACCCTGAGTGCTTTTTAACACAGGAACAGCCCTGTTTATCTTTTAAACATTAGATAATTTTTCCACTTTTGCTTGTCACCACAGTAAAAGCATATGGAGGCTTTAATTAGCTAAGACCTGACATTATACAGTTGATGTCAAGAAGAACTTGGTTGAAAGCACTTAAAAAAGTGATGATTGAACACTGATATACCATTAAATACGTATCTGAGACCCTGTGCTGTTCTGTAACCATAATTATAATTTTTTACATTGCTTTTAGATTTTATGACCTTTACTTTCCCTGAATCTAACCTTTAGTTTTATGTCTAAATATGTTTTCTCAGCAACAACATTGACAACACCTGGATTACATAAGCCATTACTGACTAGTCAGTAGGGGAGTTAATTGCTGTGGCACCCACTAAATTGAAAAAAGAAGGGATCTTTGGCAGTCTATGATCCATGTGTCTATTCTACATACATCGTCAATCCCATCAACTTTAACAAAGTGTACCATTTTTTGCCATGGTGGTGGTAAAAGCCTTTTAACTCCTTAACGTGCTAGGAACAGAGCTGTACTTAACAATGGAAAATGGTTAGCAACAGAAATGGTTCTTATGCTGCAAACATACATTTACCCTTTTTAAAAGAGGTGAAATATCAGTGAATGGTCAATGTTCAACTGTCTTCAACTGCCTGAACTGATAAAAATTTGATGAAAATTTCTCAAGCTGTTCTTTAAGATTGCCATTGGTCAATCAATGAACTCATGGAGTTGACTAGGATTTCATGGAGATACTGATAGCTAATTTTAATAGAGAAATTAGGCACAAAATAAGTTCCATAAAAATTCATGTTTCTCCTGCTCCCGTATGACCAGAGAAACAATTGCCTGAGTTCGTGCTATGCTTTGAAGGAACAATTGGAATCCGAACCCTGTTTTTCAAAGTCATACCTAGAGATGAATCAGTGCTATGGCAGACAGGTGTCTGGTTTTTTGCTAAGTCTCCAAGAAATCCCAGTCCACTCCATGAGTTCATTGATAGTCCAACTGCGATCTTCCACAATGGCTTGACTAATTTTCATCACACATTTTCTCAATTTCAGTGGTTTTTTTTTTTTTTTGAAGGACATTTGGAATGAGGTTAATCATTCATTCACATTTATATAGTTAGTACATTTGAAAAAAAGATATATGTTCATCAACTTCAACCAAGCGTGGGGAAAGATGTGAATAAATAGAGGGGTGTAGACAATTTTTAGACTTTGCTTCCCTCTGTTGATGAAGACTTTGGAACCCATGAGGCATAAACCATGGCTTAAAGGAATATTTCATTCCTGATCCCAAAAGTGTCATCAGACTGGATCTACAGTCTTATAAACTTCTTATACAGCTACATAAGTCTTAATATTATTTAGTTGTACATAATTATCTAATAAACTTTCTTGTACCCTCAGCTGTTCCTGGTATGACCAGCTCATCTAGGGCGGCACCCTACTCAACGATCTACTGTTTCATCGATAAAACAAGGCTTATTTCCTCTGGATATTGGTTACGTTATGTCGACGACGTGTTCGTCTTATGGATGGGCACAGAGTCTGATTTAGAAAATTTTGTAAATTTTCTAATTATTGCACCCATTGACTAGAATTTTCAATCAATCAAACAATCCAGGATGTTATCCAATTCAGGACTGCAAGAGCTACAAAGAGAAAACAACAAATTGTCCACCACATTATACAGTAAGCCTATCGACCATAATAATGTGTTACACCGTCAGTCTTATCATTCCCCACATGTTTTTAAAGGGATCCCCCGGGGTCAGTTCTTGAGGGCCAGACGTATATGTTCCACCGATGACCAATATTTGATTAATTGCATTAGCATTAGAAAATAAAATTTGCCCAGAAGGTGGTTATGGATACATACTCAGTTTGTCTACAAATAGGATCTTGAGTTATTGGCCATAATAAAGAGAGAAGGCATGGTTTAAATAAAAGAAAAAAATAGTCAAGGATTGTTTTACGTTCATATCAACATATGACCAACATTCGACCATAATTCAAAAGGCTATAAGTCCACATTGGCCAATATTGAGAAGTGATTCACAATATGGCCATTTATTTAAAGATAAACCCCGATTTGTGTTTAAAAGAGGTAAATCAATTGGTGACACTTTAATACGGTCGGATATCTTAGCACAAAAGAAAAATGACAGACAAACGGAGTTAAAAACAAGAAGGAAAGGTACACACCCATGCATGACATGTTTAAATTGTAGTTCCATTATCAAAGGCAGTGAGATTAAACATCCTATGAAAGGTTATGATATACCAATACAAGGGTTTTTCACATGTTTAAGTGCAGACATAATTTATGTCTTGAAATGCCCTTATGGCAAGATGTATGTAGGACAGACTTCGTGCCCCATACGTATTAGAATTAATTAACATAGGTCAGCGATTAGAACATTTTGCACGAAAGTGGGTATGAATAGAGAGGAACAGAGTAGTAGATATGGTGAAACTACTGTAGTGCATCATTACAATGAAATGCGACATCAAGTTCATGAATTAAAATGGTGCATTGTTGAACAGGTTAAATGTAGTGATCAATATACGTCACATTCTTGCCTGTTACAACGCGAGGCTTTTTGGATTTTTACATAAAGTTGAGACAATTGGTCACATTGTGGACTCAATGAAGCTCTTTAGGCCTTAGAGGCTTTTCTTTAAATTTATGGTTCCTAGTGCTAGGTTGGTATGGGTTAATTGTTATTTAATCATTGGTATTTCACCCTGTAAACAGGTAAATAGAGGAAGTAGTAGATGTTTCTACTTACCTTGATGCAGCCAGATGACGCCTGTCTGAAGAAGGAGGAAAACCTCTGAAACGGCACTGTGTGGCGTACGGAAATGGCCCCGAGGTTTCTGGTCGCTAAATAGCCCAGCCAAACCTCTGGTAACTTATGGATATAAAGTAAGACTTTTTCCTTGTCACAACTGTTTAAAGATTATACCTGTAACTGTCTAAAGATTCATCTGCTCTGTATCTGTGGCCTACCAGTCAAGTGCAGCCAGCAAGGTAACACTCCATCTTTGGGCATCTGCACTCCCCCCTCTGGTGCCTGCCAGAAATTTACACAGACTTTCCAGGAGCTCACTTTGGCTATTCCTCTGCCCCTGGGGCTAAGGCTTGTGGACCCACACTGCAACTAATCCTTGCCTTTTCTAGCACCTGGGCCAGCCAAACACCTGAATGAGGCCTGTTGGGCAAAAACTGGACTAAAAGCTCGTTCGCGAGCCATCACAGTCTTGCACTCCTTCTACAGCTTCACATGCTGTACCACTACCAACTTGGAGCTACTGGAGCCAGCCCGCTGCCTGAGACTGCGATCCTATGATGCGCTTGTGCCTTCTTAAGCTCGACGTGACTTGTATGCTGGCTGCACATCCGGCATTTCCAGTCATGGGGACTCCTCAGCACATGCATGATACTGCGGTTAACCTCCTCTTTACTCAGCCAGCCCTGTTAACATTGTGCCTCGGTCTCTACATATCTAAGACTGCAATTTCCTCCCGCCGCAGCAAGTCCCCTGATACAAGGACAGGACACTCCACTCACAGCAGACTCTGCAATCCAGGCAGACTTGTTTTCTCCTACCATCTGTTCAAATCAGTTGCAGGATTAAAAAAATAAAATAATTTTATGAACATTGTGCGCCTCCATCAACCGTCCAAGCCAGAGAGCGCCTCACTCAACAGTCCCAGCAAGAGTGCGCCTCCATCAAACCACATAACAGCCAGAGTTGCGCCCTCCATTCAAACCGTCCCATGCCAAGAAGAGCGCCCCATCATACCGTAACAGCCAGAGTGCGCTCACACTCAACCGTCCCCAAGCCAGAGGCAGAGCCTCATCAACCGTCCCTAGCCTGACCGGAGCGCCTCCAATCTTCTGTCACCAGCCACGCGAGAGAGCCTCCATAAAACTGTCCCAGCCAGGAGCCCAGCGCCTCCATTCAACTGTGCCAGCCACGGACTACAAGAGAGAGCCCTCATCAGACTGTCCCTGCCAGAGACAGCCTCCACTCACCTGTCCCTGCCATGAGACTGCCTTCCAATCACCATGTCCCAGCCAGGAGAGACTGCCCCCATCACCTGTCCCAGCAGAGAATGGCCCACCATCACCTGTACCCAGCCAGATGACTCCAGCCACCCATCAACCGCGTCCCTCAGACAACGAGACTGACTCCATCAATGTCCCAGACCAGAGAGCGCCTCCCATCAACTGTCCCAGCCTACCCCGACGTGCGCTCCATCAACTGCACCCAGGCAGGGAGTGCCTCCATCAACTGTCCCAGCCGTGAAGCGCCTCCATCAACTTTCCACAGGGGGGGGGGGGCACCAGAAAGCCCGCTCCTCACATCAACAGGTCCTGGCCAAGAGGAGTGCCTCCATCCAATCTAGTTCCCAGCCTCGAAGAGCGCCTCCCATCCAAACTGTCCCCAGCCCAGACGAGCGCCTCCCACTCACCTGTCCAGGCCAGACATCTAACCTGTCCAACTTGTGAATCTAACACTATGCTCTTCTTTTCCCTTCATCATCGCTATCTCCACTCTCCTCACACTTACTGTTTATCCAAACTCCCTCGCTGGACACATGAACTCTACATCTCCCCTGCATTCTACCCTTCCACCTGTTTCTGCCGCCACCAACCTCTTCTCATGTTAATGGCCCTCCGCACACATAAACAAAACCACTGCCAAACTACCACGGTCTATCCTTAACATGCCACAACTACTCACCCTCTCATGCTCCACTTCTGGCTTACGGGAATATCACCCACCAACACAGGGCCACCCCCACCAGACAATTCCCACCATAGTATCTGCCTCCTCGAAAAGACTCACCACTACCTAATTTACAGCTAAATCCTCATCAACCATGTTACACATCCCTCTGACCCCCGTTGCTCCCCCCAAACCTTTCCTCATTGGGAGCTCCTCGGACCCCCCTCATGCCCGCGGTATGTATGTAATAAACTCTCATTACATACCCATGGGACTTGTTCATCTCACGAAACCTACTCTTCTTGGTTGTCTGAAACCTGGCTGACCCCCTCTGACTACCAAGTATCCCCCTGCCGCACTCTCTTTTAGCGCGCCCTCACAAACCTTACCCACACTCCTCGGCCATTCGGTACAAAGCTTGGTGGGAGGCGTCGGCCTCCTCCTACGTCTGACACCTGCTCCTTTGTCCCGCTCCACCTCCTGCCTTCCCTCACCACTCTTTCCTTTGGATGTGTAGACTACTCGTCCGCCATCTTACGCCCCCTCCCGAACCTCCAAGGTGGCTGTTCGTCTACCGACCGCCTAGGCCTCCGCTCTGCACTTTCTTGACAACTTTGCTTACTGCTTCTCCTACTTTTTTCCACCGACACATCCCCCACTATTCATCTTGGAGAGACTTCACATCCCAACTTCGAACCACCCCCTCACTCTGCTCCCAACAAATCCTTTAATCTGCTCCTCACGTCAACCCTTATCCCAAATGGTCCTCAGGGCCACTCACAAAGAGGGACACAACTGGACTCATCTTCACCCGCACTCTAGCTCCCTAATCGACCATCTCTAACTATCCACACCCATATATCTGACCACAAACCTGATTACCTTCACCTCTATCTCCCTCCCCACCTGCTTCCTACCATGTTTCAATATCAGTACGGACCCGCTAGGACATCTCAAACAAACTCAAACCCTCACACTCTCTCCTGACTCTCTTAACACCTCTTTCCCTCTATCTCCTCATCTCAATGTCCCAGACGCTGCCACATACTTTCTACTATACCCATAAAATCATCAACCGACCCTTGAACTCAGTCGTCCTCTCACAACAACAGAACCCGCTAATCTTCAAACAGTCAACCCTGCGCACACTGACTCATACCTCAAACAGCTGAGGCCCGACCGAAGCTTCCAGAAATTGTACTGAAAGAACAGATGGAAGAAAACTTCTCCATTTGATGATCTTCTGCGCTTATACTATCACCTCTCTGCTAGACTTTTAAGATCCGCACTCGCCTAATTCCACAAACAAGAAATATTTCACCAAGTCCTCATATACGCCCAGTCCACAACCCCTAGACAATTATTCAAACACCTTCAACTCTCTTCTCAGTCCACCAACACACTCCTCACACATCCCTCCTTTCTGGCAGTTGACCTTTGCCATTTCACTTCACTCCAGAAGATCTTCCTCATAAGAGAAAGCTTCTGCCGCAGTTCCCACCACCCTCCATTACCCTTGCAAACCTGCATTTCCCCCCTTAAATTGCCTACTCCCCACGGTCACTCATGACATGTCTCTCATCCTTGCTGTCCAAATCCCCAACATCACTTAACTGTCAGTATTGACACAATGCCTTCCATCAATCTTCCCTAGTCCTCTGTGGGTGCTTCTATCTTCCCCAGCACTCGCCCATATCTTCAACCTAGATCAATAACCTTGGCATCTTCCCTTCTGCCTCTTAAAAATGCTACCTATCTCTCCAAATCCATAAAAAAACAACCCTACTTGGACCCCTCTTCTACCTGTCATAAACTACGCCCCATCCTCACTGCTCCCTTTTGCTTCCAAACTCCTACGGCAAAGCAGCACGCCCTATCTTCAGCTGTCCCTACTCATATCTCCTCCAAATCTCTTCTTGACCCACTACAATCTGGCTTCTTCGACCCCACCACTTCTACCGTCACTGCCTAAACCCAAAGTCACTAATGCGATCTAGTCAACTGCTAAAGCCTAATGCCCACCTACTACTGTGTCCTCTCTTGGACCTGTCCTTGGACCTTTGACCACTGTCGACCATTCCCTCCTGCTTACAAATCCTCTTCCTCCCCTCGGCCATTCGGACTTGGCTCTTTCCTGGATCTCCTCAGTACACTCACATGACTTCGGACTTTCAAGCGTTCCTCTCAGTCTCTGCTCCATCCTCTCCCCACGGCCACTCTATGTTGGTGTCCCCCAAGGAGTCAGTCCTGGGTCCCCATATCTTCTCTATCTACAACCTTCGGCCTCGGTCAGCTCATAGCCTCACCATGGCTTTCATTACCACCTGTATTGCTGATGATACCCAAAATCCTACATCTTCTGGCCCAGATGGTCACTTCTCTACTCTACCGGATCCTGATGTCTAGTCCCCCATTTCTCCTTCTTTTTCTCATAACGGGTCTCCCTAAAACTATAATGTGCGAGGGGTAGGGGGGAGGGAGAAAACGAAACTGATCATCTTTCCACCATCCTACTCTACCCACTGCCCCTGCAATCTCTCATATTACAGTCCTAAACGGCTCCTACCACTTTCTCCGGGTCCCACAATGTCCCGCATGTCTATGGGGAATCCTCAGACTCTGCTTTATATTTCAAACCACACATCCAAACCCTCTCTCTCTGCCTGCCGCCTGCACCTGAAAAAACATTCTCTCGCATACTCCGCTCATTCTCGAGCATTTGGAACTACAAAAATGATGGTCCATGCCCTTGTCTTCTCCCCGCATAGATCTACTGCATACATCACTTTCAGTCGGCCTACCAGACTAGCACCCTCGCTCCCCTTCCAATCCATACCTTAACTCCTGCTGCCCGTCTTATCCACCTCTCTCTCGCTACTCCTCTGCCTCTCCCCCTCTGCCAATCCCTATCACTGGCTTCCCATTGCCCAGCGAATTCATTTTCAAGCTACTAAACCATGACACTACTGGCTCTCCACGACTCTCCCCTCCATAAATCTACTGCCCCCTAATTTCCAAATATCTCCCCCCACGCACTCTCCGCTCCTCAAGGGACCTTATCCTATGCTCTCCCCTATCAGCTCCTCAACACAACCACTCATCCAATAGGGTCTTCTCCCGTGACTTCACCACACTCTGGAATCTCACTGGCACCAACACATTCAGACTCTCCTCAATCTTTCACCTGCTTCAAAAAGCAACCTGAAAAACCCATTTCTTCAGGCTTGCCTATAACCTTCACCTTAAACTTGTCACTACTTCCTCCACAGATTGTCTGCCTCCCTTCACCTCTGTCTCTTCCCCCCTCCTTGTAGATTGTAAGCCCTCCGCGGGTGGTAGGGTCCTCTATCCCTATGTCGTGCCACATTGTCATCTATCCCTTATCACTGTTATCGTTTGGCTTATGTTATGTATGTAACCCCCTACGAATGTACAGGCGCCCTGGATTTCAATGGCGCTTTAAATTATTATAATCAATTATTATACATATATAATACCGCCAAATTACGGAAACCATGCAAATATCGGACTGTTTACCCATGTCCCAGGCTTTGTATTACTCCCCATACATGATTGTCGTGTATTACACTGCGGTTGTACTTTGGAAAATATTGAAAAAAATTGACAAATTCTTGAATCATTTGGATATAAAATAATTCATAAATACATGGACTGTAATTTCCGTTCCTTTATCTTATAGCTTTTCTCCACTATTAGGGCCTCATTTTTTAGATGATCTATTCCCTTATTAGTTTAGTAGAATAATGTCTTGTACATAGGCTTAAGCCACTGAAAGTCGCCTGATTTCTTCACTCTTCTCTTCATTAGTTTAGACACTCGCCTTTGTACTTTCACTAACTCTAGTACATGCTTTCTATAATTTGGTGTCCAGAGCTACATTGCATTTTCCCATATGACGATCCACACAAAGCTTATGTTATTAAAGCGGTAAATTTTATAATATTAAATCTCTATCCCATTGCCTATTTTAATACATTTCAATATACTTGCTTTAGCCTTAGCCATTAGAGGCAGACTGATTGACCATCTGTATGCTATTATGAAATTCATTTGGATTCCTACAAGTACACCCAGATCCTTTTCATACATGCAAATTTATCTCCCAGTTTTCAATCTCAATTAGAATGGGGAGGAGGGGGAAAACCATTCGAAACTTGCATTTTACTCATGGCAACGTCTTGGTAGGTTGTCTATAGCATAACAATTGTTTCTATTGCTTCTTTTTCTCTTTCACAGCTACACATTTTTCATATGAATCAATACATACACGCAAAATAGCCCCTCAGTGAACGATAGTGGAAATAACTTCTTACAAATGGCAAAATTTATTGGAGCTAATTGTACAACTTTTCTTTTTTTTACAACAGCATTAGTTGGCATATCGCCTCAGAAGAGTCACGAAGACATTAACCTCGTGAAAGGAACCTGTACTACTAGCGCCCTCCAGAAGATGATTACTGTTTCTTCTAGATACTCCATTGTCTGATATATACTGGAACATACCACAATCTTTGTTCTAAACAACACAAAAGCCTATACTTGCTTTTCGAATATGAGAAGATACCATTTAAGCAGCCTCTTTCTGATTTCTCTGGTGACCAATGATCCATACATGTGCATGAGCCCCTAACCGAATACTCATTCTCTTCTTGGAACATCTTATGATATGCGGTGATTAGTAAACTGAGGTTTGCCCCTACAGGCTGCCATTTATCCACAATTCTTCTATAAACCTGTGTAGATTTGAATATAAATAGTCCGTAGTAGGTTATTTATCCTGCAATTAAATGCACACACTATTAATAGTCATCATTTTAAACAGATATAACAATGGTAAATACATGTGATGTAATTAGTAAGGACAGACATTTAGAAGCAGACAACCTCTCACAGTTTATTGCATGGTTAGGTTGATATCCATTAAAGCACAACATAAAAACAAATAAGCTACAATGAATTCCCACTAATATACTACATGCCATGGTAGCAAATAGCATAATAAAACATAATTATATGTCATTTAAGCCCATCAATTCTAAACAGCACTTTAATTTCTATAAAAAAAAAAGAACATAACATAGTTTTATTAATGATAGTTCATATAAACACGTTCCTGGCACTAGATGCAGAAGATATGACCTTCATAAACTGCATTGTGAAGTTTCATGCTGTCTTCCTAGAATCTGGCAGAAAGAATTTTTCTCCATTGAGAGATTTCTTACTAATCCTCGCAAAGAATGTTTCTTCAATCCAATGACTGAATTGACTGTATAATTACAGCTGATGAATGAGTGTTACTATATGGGAATCTTGCAAATTACAAAGAAAAAATATGTCTTTGGCTAAATATCAAGGACATTACATTCAGAATATTCTTCAATGTCATTATCCATCTCAGTCATGATTATTGCCCTGTATTATGCCTTCAGTACAAAGAGTCTGTTTATTTATTATTTTTCTGTGTAATTGGTGTGTGCAGTAGTCATAGTAACCAAGAGGGTCGATGAAGTTTTTCATTTCATATCCAGGTTGGTAAGACATTTCCCTCTAACATAAAATAAAAAAAAATCAACTGCTATTACAAAATGCTTGAATTGGTAAAAATTACTACTCTGCATTTTGATAAGACTTATTTCTTGCCATGAAAGCTGGGTGCATCTCTCACTGGAGTTGTTTCACATCCTTGCAAGAGTTTTGAGGTCTGCTTAGATATGCTGTGATTAGCAGAAAATCCCATCCCAGAACAGTGACTGCAATATAAAATTAGTCCACTTAAGGGCAGAGTTCTTTTCTTAGAACTGTGACTGCAAACCATATCTATAAATATCCATCTGCCACAATGGGACAGAGGGCTGATATATGGTTATATATACCTATTATATACTATAATTTATTTCATATTTTTATATATTTTATATAGCCCACCTATTCTCTTACTGGTTGATTTTTGTCCCTTCAATTTCTAATCACTGCTAATACAATTATGTTTATATATGTATGGAGACTGAGACTGTTTTACTGTAACATTGCCATTTACTTACATGTTCCCAGGAATCTTCTAGGACCGTTAAGATGTATGGATGTACTATGTAAAATATATACTATATATATATATAATAGCTGCGAGGGAAATAGTGGTATATACACACGTGGAGGGGAAAAAAAAAGTATTTAGGTCAGCCAACCAATTGTGCAAGTTCTCCCACTTTAAAAGACTGGGGAGGCACTGTAAACTGACATCATAGGTAGACTTCAACTAATGAGAGACAAATTGAAGGGAAACAAAATCTCAATTGTCTGATTTGGAAAGATTTATTTGCTACATTATGGTTTGGGAAAATAAGTATTTGGTCGGCTACAAACATGAAATATTTCTGGCTTCACAGACCTGTAAACTTCTTCTTTAAGTGGTCCTCTGTCATCCACTCAATTACCTGTATGTAATGGCACATGTTTGATACTATGTTATCAGTATAAAAGACACATGTCCACAACCTCAAACAGTCACACAAATCCAAAACCTCCCAACTATGGTTGAAGACCAAAGAGTTGTCAAAGGACACCCTGAAACCAAAATTTATAGCCCTGCAGCAGGCGGCACTAGGCAAGCAGCTTGGATTTGAGAGTTCAACTGTTGGGAGCAATAAATAGAAAAATGGCAAAGACATACAAGCACTGATAAATCTCCTCTTTGATCTGTTGCTCCAAGCAAGATTCTCACCCTTGGGGTACAAAAAATGACACAACAGAACGCCGTGATAAAAAAATCACCAGGAAACCACTCGGGGGGAGACCTTAGTGATTTAACTGCCGCCAGATACCGAGGCTGGTGCGACCCAAAACGTAACTAAGGCTACCATCCATCCTGTTATGCAACTACACAGCAAGGGTCTCAGATCTCCTTCAGTGCCAAGACGTGTCCACCTGATATTAGCCGACATTGTCCGGGCCCCCGTCTGAAAGTTTGCTAGAGTAGCATTTGGATGATCCCAGAAGAGCTTTGGGAGAATGTTCATATGCGTCTGATGAAAACCAAACAAGTAAAACTGTTTGGTAGAAACACAAGCTTGTTGTGTTTGGAGGAGAGTGAAGCGCTGAGTTGTATCCAAAGAGACATACACCAGACCTACTAGTGAAGAATGGAGCAACTTCCGGTAAAGGACTAAAAATCATGTTGTGGGGCTGTTTCTCTGCAAAGGACAGGACGACTGATCCGTTGTACATGAAAGAAATTAATGGGGCACATGTATTCGTCCGAGATTTTGAGTCTTCAATCAGGACAAGGGCATCTGAAGATGGAAACATGGCTGGGTCTTGCAGCATGTCAATGATCCCTAAGCACACCACCTGGACAACGATAGGACGTGGCTTTCAGTAAGAAGCATATTCAAGGCCCATGGAGTGGCCTAGCCAGTCTCCGATCTGATCCCATAGAAAACCTTTGGAGGGATATGAAAGTCCGTGTTGTCCAGCCGACCCAGCCCCCAAAAACTTCCAATGCCCATAGAGGAAAGGATCTGGCAGGGCAGGAATGGACAAGCGAACCCATTCCGCAAAAGTCGTGTGCCAACATCTGAGAGGACTTACAGAAATACGTTGACCTCTGTTCATTGCCAACAAAAAGGATTGATATAACAAAGTATTGAGATGAACCTTTTGTTACTGAACCAAATGCTTATTTTACACTTGATTTGCAAATAAATAATTATTCCAAATTCAGACAATGTTGTTTTTTTACTGGATTTAATTTTTCATTTTGTCTTTCATCTTGTTATGTGGGTGACTAAATACTTTTTGTACAACATCTTGTATATATAATACACACTCATATATATATATATAGATATATAGATACTAATACAGTATATATAGATATATTATATATATATATATATACTATCTACTATAAAATTAAAAAGGAAAAACTCATGGCAGACAATCAATCAAAACTATATATTACCAAAAATCACGTCCACACAAATAAATTCCAAGAAAATTGCATCAGCACTCCAATGTGCGCGTTGAAAAAAATGAAAAAAAAAAACTAAGTCTTTTTTCCAACATGTCCACAGAGCAACGTTGTCGACTCCTAAGAGGTCTTTCTCAAGCAAAACATTCAACAGGTGGTGTGCAGTATAATAAAGGTGTATCCAAATACGTATGCAAATCAATCAATTAAGTGGAAAAATATGCAAATTCAGTGACAAATTCTTTTTGTGAATAAATATATAAAAAAATAAAAAAATAAATAAGGAAATTATTTTAAGTATTATTATTTCCTTATTTATTTTTTTATTTTTTGTTAAATAATACTTAGAGTGTGGAGTCACTCAGTTGGAGCTATATAGATTTTCAGGTGCGACTGTCGGCACTGTATATATCTTTGTATGTTGCCGGCAGTTATACCTGTACTCAGCCGTAGGCGCTGTTTACTATTGTGAATAGTGTCTGGGGCTGTTTCTAAGCTCTGGTTAATTGCTTTCTTTATTTTATTCTAGCAATATGGCCACCGCTGACTTCTTGTGAGAGCAAATCCCGTAGCGACATGCGCTGGTTATTTAGGTGTTTCCTTTTTGAAAAAGGGCAGCTGCACGACTTAGTTCCGGTAACGTGCGCCATGCGCTATTTTCTTTTTTGACGAGCTTTAAGGTTAGATATCTGTCACGCTTGTGGTTATGTGATGTAGTGGCGCCAGACGAATGCGCAATTTGCACACACGGGACACCGAAGTCGCAGTTCTAGCGCACGCTAATATTATGTCGGAGATATATGAACATCATGGTCTATGCATATTTCATTTTTATGTTTAAGGAGGCCTATGTCCCGCTCCCTCTATTTAAATATGTACTGCTATTAATTTGTATATTATTGAACGGCAATTGTCTTTATTTTTGTATGTTTTTAAATGTGATTTAATCATGTTCTATGTGCATCTTATGTTTACCTTTATATAACACTAATTAGCACTTTATTTCATCACGGTTTTATTCTTATGATACATTACATGTTCACATTGTTTGTAATATTTATTCACAAAAAGAATTTGTCACTGAATTTGGCATATTTTTCCACTTAATGATTGATTTGCATATGTATTTGGATTACACCTTTTATTACTTTCACCCACCACCTGTTTGAATGTTGCTTGAGAGACTCTTAGGAGTCGAAATGTTGCTCTAAGTGGGGAACATGTTGGAATAAATAAGACTTAAGTTTTTTCATTTTTGTCAACGCATTTTCGGAGTGCTGCGATTTTTTGGATTATATTATAATATATATATATATATATATATATATTTATATATATATATATATATTATAATATTTGTCTCAAATGCTGAGAGGTATCCCTATAATTTGCATTCTGTAGGACCAGTCCATTTGCTTGTAAAGGGTCTTTTCGTGCATCAGAAATTTTTTGCAATAATTTAAATCCACGTCGCCTGTTTGCATATTGTATTTAATTACATACTTTTGTAGTCAGAAACAGGTGGATTAGCCTCGTGTCCAAGAGGAGCAATTCAACCTTGCATTTTAAATGCAGAACGAAATATCGACTACACTATGCGGGGTGCCACGAACGCCAATCACGGATACGCTTAGTACTACGGCCCCATTGATTGGATTACTTCCCTTTTGCCTTTTTTTTTGCATTCACTGTGGAAAAAACTTTTAAAATAGTTTCATTAAAATTGTCTTTAGCTTTGGAAGTCCCCAGTATTTTTTTGTGTTTGCATTGATTGTTGCCACATCCGTGTGTACTTACAGCATTTTCTTTAACATTGTTTTGAACTTGCTGATCATTTTTTTTGGGGGTTGTTTTTTGGGGGGTAGGGGCTCCCTTTCTTTTGGTCGTGCTCTCCGACTATCCATATAGATTGTTTTTAGTATGGGGAGAGTGTAGCTGGGACCTTCATTCCTGAAAGACGGGGGGCCTGAGAAGGCCCCCAAGGAGGGGAGAAAACTATGTGCAGCCCCCCCCTGAACTGAGGTCACCTTGTCATTGGTGGATGGACCATCAAAGTTTTGATCAATAATGTGCGTTAAGAACCTCAAATGTTAATGTATCCAAAAATTAGTAGAAATGCATTTTGAAATAGTTCATATATTCATTATTTAACTGTCTCTTGTTTGTTGAGTGCTGGTGTTAGGTTTTGTGCTTCCATTGTTTCGAGCCATGTCAGTGTGCAGCTTCATAATTTTCTTTTAAATTGTTCTGGATGTGCTGATCATTTTTTTTTGTTCTTTTTTTAGGGGGATTTTAACAAATAACAGGCATTTTACAAAGGAAACACACATGAAGATTTTCTGTTTCTTCCAAAGCGGCTCCAATGCTCCACAGATCAACATCATCTTTGGTTTGGTAATTGTAATGTAATATGAATTTACAAAGCACCAGTAAAGACCCAAATGTATGGAGTGAAGAATCAGGCATACCTTTTGAGGCTAACTGAGTATATTTGATGGTAAGCTTTTTGAGAGAACTAGCTCCCTTCTTCAGACATGGGGATATAAGAAATTGAAAATTCACAGGCTTTTATCACACAAGGGAAAGGACCTTCAAAGGATCTTAGAATTCTTAAAACAAAAACAAAATGCAATACAAGCAAACAACATTTACAACAGGTCAAACAATTAACTTTTCTGGAAAATTTGGGGATGACAGAGGGGTCAGTAAATCTTTCCGTCTTATCTCAAGCCATCACGTGTAATTTTTGGGGCCCTCACAGTTCAATTTTATTTTTACATGAAGCTAGCATGGATATTTTAAACCCCTTTTGCTGATCTGAAATTTTTGCATTAAATTTTAAAAACCCCCCTTTCCTTTCTCTTCCCTCTGGGCTTAAAGGTCCCCTTAAAAAACCCAAATTTTTTAGATTTCAAACGTGGCCCTTTGGAGAAGTGTTTTGCCACTGGAAGATCAGTTCTACTGTTATTAATAGTGAAACGTGGGGTTAATGCACAGATTTTGGGGGACATTTTCTGCAGGTCCAATGTGGTGTATCTTGTCTGTGTGCGAATGCCCGACCCCAGGCTTTATGTGGGGGGAAAAGGCAAACTCAGCCAGGCAGAACTCCCCCAGATTCATATTATAACAGTAAACGTCTTCCGTGGCACAACACTTCTCCAGGAGGACCCCGTATTGAAGACTGAAAATTTTTTGGGTTTTTTAAAGGGACACTTTAAACGCGAGGGAAGAAAAGGAAAGGGAATTTAAATTAATGCAAAAATTTCAGACTCTGCAAAATGGGTTAAATATCCATGCTAGCTTCATGTCAAACTATATGTGAACTGTGATGGCCACAAATTACACGTGATGGCTGTGAGATAAGACGGCAGATTTACTGACCCCTCTGTCATGCCTCACAAGTTTCCAGATAGTTAATTGTTTGACTTGTTGTAAATGACTTGTTTGCTTATATTGCATTTTGTTATTGTTAAGAATTCTAAGATCCTTTGAAGGTCCATGTCTTGTGTGTATAAAAAGCCTGTGAATTTTCAATTTCTTGTATAACACCATGTCTGAAGAAGGGAGCTAGTTCTCTCGAAAGCTCACCATCAAATATACTCAGTTAGCCTCTAAAAGGTATCGCCTGATTTCTTCACTCTTCTACTACTTTCTATGGCTAACACGGTACAACATTATACTACTAGCAGAGTGTACTGAAAATTTTAGATGTTGAGGCCGTTGTAAACTGAAGAACCACAATTGATTGATAAAGATTTTTCCTTATATCATTTTTGTATGTTCAATTTGTTCTGTTCTGTTTGTTAAAAAATCTGTTGACCTAATTGCACAGTGAATTTGCATAAAAAAAGAATCTGAATAAAACTAATAATACAATTTCCCAGTGGGATAACATAGACATGTCCTAGATAAGCATTGTAACTGTATGTTACAAACATATTTAATTAGAAAAAATAATATAGTAATCAGAATTCCTAGTGGGGAAACATAAAAATATCTACGTGAAGAACAAAAATTGTCCCTTAGGTAGATGATAATGCTCTACATATGCTTTAAAGCTTGATATCAGATGGCAGGGTGCTAAAGGAAATGTTAAGAAGAAAAGACATGGACATCCTGTCCCACATTTAATAAGACTAGTGTTTCTTTCTGCCAGTGTTGGTACAGCAGGATTTGTAGAAAATGCGTCTTAAAAGGTTGTTTCTATCAGCGCTTTTTCCCGCTGCAGGTCATATTCTAGCTTATTGAACTGCAGCACAGAAAAACGCTGATGAGAAATCGCCTTTTATACCTTCTTCCAGATTTGCCGATTTTGAATAATAAATTTGGTGCGCACTACATCTCTAATGATTTCAAATTGTACCATTGATATTCTCATCACTTAAAAATATTGGTGGGATAGTTTGTGTCAAAACATGCCATATGTTGCTTTCTAAATGTGATCTATTGAATTTGTTTCTTATGTCAGAGAAAATATAGGGTTAAATGATGTATTTATTGTTCACTATGTTTTAAATGTTCATATTTCTAAGCCGGTTTGCGGACGGTTTTTCAGACGGTTTGCGGTTTTGAAAACCGTCTGAAAAACCAGCCACAAACTTTTACACGTCCTCTATGGAAAACCCGTGCAGCAGTCCCCACCGCATGGGTTTTCCGCCTAGCGGTTCCTCAGACCGCCGGAGGCCCAAAAAACATTCAACATGTTCATTCTTCTGTCTGGTTTTTGGACGGAATATGAACAAGTGAATGCGAAGGGGGAGGGCTTTTCCCGCTCATCGCAGAGAAAAGCTGTCCCGCTGCGGCTGTGTGCACGGCACAAAAACAGGACAAATAACGGTTGGATACACAGCCCCTTAGAACGAATTTGATCTTGATCTGCCTGGAGTGTTAAGCCTTGACATAGTTACAGATGTAATAGACATTTCTTAGTTCTTCAGTCTTAAATTAAATTGCTCCTAATTTCCAACAGAGGAATTGATTAGTAAATATTTGTATAATTGTATAATTTGTATAATGATTAAACTAACAAATTATATTGCAAATTGTAATAAAAAATGTGAAGTAATGATGATGATGTTAATGTTACCACACCTCTAAACCAACCTGTATAAAAACTTGTATATGTTAACCAAAATAAAGGACTTTGCATTTGAAATCAACCTGATGTCAGCTGCCAATCTTCCCTGACGTATGCACATATGTCCATTCTTCTATTAATTTGGAAACTGCACAACGAGGACTAAGTTTTATAGCGGCAACAAAATGGCATCCCTGGGTGGGCATGGGCCAGAAGACTGTGCCCGGAATGCTTGAGGATCATTGGATCAGAATTAACAAATCATAAGCTGCAGCAAAGTAAGACCTTTGATATTACACTATCTGTTCTTCCCTGTCTGTATGTTCCCTGTGTTTTGGGTGAATCTCTCAAGATTAGGTTCAAAATAAATGACCTGTGTCCTGTGAGATAAAGAACTTTAACCCCTCAACTCCCAGGCCTGAAAAGTAGTTAATGACCAGAACGTTTTTTTTAGTTTTTGCCTCCTTGCATTTCAACAGTTGTAACTTTTTTATTTTTTCAATGACGCAGTTGGATGAGGTCTCTTTTTATTTGAGACAAGTTGTCCTTTATGGGGGAATAGTTTAAGTTCACTTATAAATAATTGCAGAATTTTTTAAATTTTTTTAAAACAAAATGTTTTTGTAAATTTTTTTTACACCGTTCATATTTCACACGTAATAACTTGTTATATTAATTCTACAGGTTATTAGGGTCATGTGGATACCAAATATGTTTAGGTTTTTGTGTGTGTGTAATTTATGTACAGTTATTTTTTATTAAATATTTATTTTATTTTATTTTTATTTATTATTTATTTTTTTATTTTTTTTTGGACTTTTTTATGTGTTTTTTTTACGTTTTTTTAAATCCCATGAGAACTGTTTTACTTTTTTTTTTTTTACACTTAATAATGTATTAGCATATTCATATATGCTAATACAGTATAATCTGTGTCAGACTGACACAGGCAGTGTTCAGGACAGCACACAGGCTGGCCTGATCACTGGCTTGTTACACAGACAGCTCTGGGGCCACTCTAGGTCCCCAGGGCTGACTGTGCTGCCGTTCCCCGAACCCTGTCGGGTGACCGGGTGTTCCGATCACCCGACAGAGCAGAGGAAACCTTTGATTGCGCTGCGGTAATGCACCGCCGCAATCAAAGGCTTAAAACATCGGGTTGCGGAGGTTTCCTCCGCACCCCAGTTCTCGCAGGACATGCTATGGGATCGGGGCTGTGTAGTACAGCCCTGATCCCAGCGCAGTTGCGGCACCGGGCGCCGCAAACCCTGAAGTCTACAGTGGCGCCAAAAGACGTCACTGTAGACGAACGACCTGCACCAGCTGACACCAAAAGTCAGTGGGCGGTCGTTAAGGGGTTAAAGAAAAAGCCTCTTTTGTGTTGGTGATGTGCTGGTTGGATTCCCCATAATACAATTCTATACATGCATTGTATTTAGTCAGTCTGGATCATAGAGAGTCACTAAACATTCCACTTCAACCTCAGATTAAATAACCAGAAGAATTGACTTTGGATGAACTATGAAAAATTAAGAGTAGAGGGGTTATGGTTTTTGATCACTAAGGGCGACATGTATGAAAACTGTCTTGGTCTAAGATTTTCTTTGTTGTCCATAGCAGGCAATCAGAGTGCCCCTTTAATTTTTTCAGAGCACTATAGGAAATGAAAGGGGAACACTGACTGGTTGCTATGGGCAACAAAGAAAGTCTTAGACCAAGACAGTTATCATACATGTGGCCCTAAGTGTTGCACCGTGATTAAGAAGTTGAGAAAGTAAGATTGTTTTTGTTTAGAAAGATCTTGGCATGTATATAGAGCAGTTTTTGTGGAGTTACTAAATGGTCAATTAAGTGAGCACACTTCCTTTTTGGTGAAAAAAACAAAAAAAAAATAGAAAGAATACTGTGGTGATATCTGTTTATGGAGTAGATTGAGAATCCCATTGGAGATACCAGGCTTCAATGGGAGCCTGCAGCAATGCACTAAGCACTTGTAAGTGTGTAGCACCCGCCATACCAGAAAGGTAGAAACCCTTGCTGTGGAAGGATAGGCAAAAAGTTAAATTATAATGGGAGGTCTTTCAGGAAAAAGGATTAAAAATAATAATAAATAAAGATAAATACCTGGACTAGGACCAGCACAATGGGGAATTTAAACACCAAAGATAGAAAAGGAGAATCACAGAGAATGACAGCATGCCAACTAGTGAAGATGTGAGAGGGAAAAAAAGGATTTGAGAAGTGCAAGGAGTTAATTAAAGGGGTTAACATGGTCCCTGCTGGTAGGCTTAATGAAGAAATGTGTAAAACTATTTTTAGAAGAGAAACATGGATGGTTACAAGACTATAGATTGTTGGCTCAGGCACAGATGTGGTACAAAGTATTCACATTATTGACAAAAGGAGTATTGAGTGAAGATTTCCTAGATGGGAAATATATGTATAAGAAAATGTGAAGAAAATACAGGTGAAGAAAATACAGATGGACTTTACTGATGTAGGAGAAAAAGAAAACTCTAAATCACTGACTGTGAGGTTTGTTGTTCCATGCAGACTGAACAAGAAGTACCACGGAAATTTAACTCTGACTTAAGTAAAGGACTGTATCCCTTAGTACCTGTAGATTACTTTTTCTGTAAGATTTCTGTGTTCCCGACATAGTAAACATCACACACACACACACACACACACACACCACACACACACACACACACACACACACACACACACACACACACACACACACACACACACACACACTTCTCTCTTATGGCAAGGTTACAGGAGTTGCTCTGATGACACTGTTACTGTAGTCACACTGAGGGCACTGTTAGTGGAGTCTCGACTATTACTAGAGTCAGTCTGATAGCATTGTTACTGGAGTTACACTGATGGCCCTGTTACTGGCATCTCTCTTATGTCAATGTTACTGAAGTTCTTTTAATGGCACTGTTACTGGAATCTCTCTGATGACACTGTTACTGGAGTCACTCTGATGCCACTGTGACTAGAGTCCCTCTGGTGGCTATGTTACTGGAGTCTCTTGGTTGGCAATGTTACTGGAGTAACTCTGGTGGTACTGTTACTGGAATCACATTGATGGCGCTGTTACTGGAGACTCTCTTATGGCACTGCTCTTGGAGTCACTCTCATGGGATTGTTACTGGAGCCATGTTGATGACACTGTTACTGGAATCTCTCCGATGGCACTGGGTCTAGAGTCACTCGGATGGCACTTTTACTAGAGTCTCTCCGATGACACGCGATCTAGAGTCACTCTGATGGCACTATTACTGGAATCTCTCCGATGGCATAGGCTCTAGAGTCACTCTGATGACACTATTACTGGAGTCACTCTGATGGCACTGGATCTAGAGTCCCTTATGGCACTATTCTAGAGTCACTCTGATGGCACGATTACTGGAATCTATCTGATGACACGGGATCTAGAGTCACTCTGATGGCACTATTACTGGAGTCACTCTGATGGCACTGTTACTGGATTCTATCTAATGGCATTATTACTGGAATCACTCTGATGGCACTGTTACAGGAGTTACTCTAATGGCACTGTTACAGGAGTCACCCTGATGACACTGTTTATTTGGCACTTTACAGTTGTTAGCATGTGGTTGTGATTTATTGGAGGTGAGTATTATGTAGAAAACATTCTGTAGCATTTAGTGCCTTATTTTGCTGGCAATTATTCTTGAAAGTAGGAAACTGTGATGTAAATGCACTCATGGGTAGGACTACAACAAGGTCCCATAGCAGCTGTTGTGGGCCTCAGAAGTTGAAGGGGGACACACACATGTGCAAGACCATTATACCTTTTGGTAAGAAATAACAAGTTAGTGTCTTTCTGCTATCTAGCACTACTATTATGCTGCTCTTTTAGGGCCTCATGTTTTGAAACTGTCTAGGTCTAAGATTGACTTTGTTGCCCATAACAAGAGCTCCCCTTTCATTTCATACAGTACTCTGAAAAAATGAAAGGGGTGCTCTGATTTTTTGCTATGGGCAACAAAGAAAGTCTTAGACCTGGATAAATTTCATACATGCCCCCCTTAGTTTCCTGTTTACTCATGCTATTTTGCTTTGGGGCCCTTTGAATTCTAGTAATGCCCCTGAAGGCACCTACTGATTGTTTGCTACTTAATTTAAGTATTAGGTAAGTATTAGATATGTAAGTATTAAGAAATAAAATCTTCTCCATTTACCAAATGGAAAATGCCAAACATCCATTTAGTCATAAGCAATGGAAAAAAACTTCTGCTCAATGCCACATATTTTACTTAATGAAATTCCATCGACATATAACCTATGAAAACGTCTTCAGCTAATGTCAAGGATAGTGGTTTAAAGAATACGCGTAATGTTGTAGTTTTGTACACTGAAGCAGAGAGAAAATGGAATCTCCTTTTGTTAAATGTCATACCCATAAATATCTAAGAGATGAATGAAACCTGCTGGTGGTAAATAATAGGATCTCTTTTGTAAGCAAGAAGCATTGTGGTTTATGTAAATGGCTGTCGAGAGATTGTTTTCCCAAGTACAATTACGTTCATAAGTAAAGCGTAGCTCTAACCTACCTCATTCCATGCATGTTTTCTTATTTTTGGTTTCATTGTTATCTATCATTTTTCTAGTTCCCTGTAAATGGTATTCTTTTGTGAAAGATTATTACAATGGGGAACGTTGAATATAATTGACAAAACACTTTAAACGGCAGAAGAATAATTCAGTTAAACTAGAAGAATATGAATTTAAATTTAGCAAGCATCCTCTTATTGTATACTGTGCTTTTTTGGACTGTGAACTACTTGTAGTGAGCCATATTTCAGCTGAACTATAGAGCATGCAGTTACCTTGTCTAAATCATTAATGGGGTTATTCACCTAAATTTTTTATTCATTTTTATCATACTGCTACCCACTTGAAAAAAAAAAAGTTATATTCGCCTCTCTTCTCACCCCAGATCCAGCGCTGTGCCCTCCTCACTCTTAGCCGGCCTTTTTTTCCCCTCTTGCTTCTGTTTCCTTCTGTTTCCTTCTTGTTTGTGACGTCCCCATTTGGAGGAAGCAAGAAGAAAAAAGATGTCTTGCAAAGAGTGAGGGCGGCACAGCGGTATTGAGTATAACAGAAAGGTGAGTATAACTTTTTATTTTAAATGGGCTGTAGTATTAGTACAATTATTAATAGACATATCACTAGATTAAAGAAAAATAGGTGAACAACCCCTTTAACCCTGGCAAGAAGGTATGGACATGGGACAATTTATAGCTTATAGTCAGAGAAGTCAGTGGCCACAGAAAAAAATAGTAAGTGATGTCATGCCCAAGATAGCTGCTGTCCCAGAGACAGATGCAGGAATCACTCTTAAAGGGGTTTTGCCAAGAAGCCAGTTCATTACCTCTTAGGCCTCGTTCACACGGCTTATTTTGCCGCCATACTGCGCGCCGGATTTGCGCTGCAGTACGGCGCCAATCCGTCGGAGTCATTACGGTAATCCACTGCTCTCATAGAGAACAGTGGATTCCGTCGCTCTTCCCCGCTCGGCGAATCCGCCGCGGGGGGAGAAAGTGACATGCACATTATCCAGGCGCAATACGCGCCGTGGATAATGCAAGTCTATGGGGCCGGCGAGCGGTGCCCCTGCCGCGCTCCGGCCACGCCCCCGTCCCGCCCCTTATTCACGGCGGATTTGTGAGCCGGATTGCGCTCACAAATCCGTCGGGAATAAGCCGTGTGAGCACGGCCTTAATCTGATCAGGAGAGACTATAAACAAAGCATGATGAGTCACGCTGCCTCACAGACGAGAGGGAGGGGGCCTGAGCAGCAACTCTGAGGAAGCAGAAGAATCAGGGAGCGTTGTGCAATGTGTACTCAAATAAAACCTTAGAACCAGTGGAATCTCTATACAAAAGACACAACATCTTTCTCCACAGCCCCTTGAAAGCTCAGTCATGTTCCCTGTCATCAGATAAGAAGTGCAGATATGTAAGCACAATCACGTGGAAGAATAGAAGAAAAACACTCGGCACTCACCATACGACGTAAAAATTTCTTCCTTTATTTCAGCAAAATATCCCGTGGAGGGGCAGACTTTGGAAGCGATCGTACACAGGCAACAGCTGTTTTGCGCTTGCTCGCGCTTCATCTCGGCCACTACGAGAGCGGCGTGTCCACGCCCTTTAACTTCCCGTTGTTTGGATCACATGACATCCATACGAAACATGTAACAAAACATCTATCTAATATAAAGTGATTTTAAAATACTTTCACTACAAAAATGAAGAAAGGTCATTACGATCATTTAGACCTATTCTTCCCAATGCCTCAGTCCTCAATATCCATTGAGCCTCGCATTGTAAAAGACGGGTATGTCTATCTACCCCGTTCGCTGGAGAGAATACTCTCTGTAAACCTGCAAAGCGTAACTCGGAAACATTGTTATTATGTTCCTCTTTCATGTGTTGAATGAACCTCGGGGATCCTTTCCCTTTTTTTTAGAGAGTAAATATTTTCCCTTATTCTTTTAAATAAGGGTCTTATAGTTTTTCCTATATAGTAAAATCCACATTTACACCAAATTGCATAAACCACAAAGTCTGACCTGCATGTTATAAGTTGATTTACCTTACAAGTTATTTCTCCCATTTCTCTCCAATCAGTTCCTCAGCTCCTGTCAGCTCTCCTGGTCATGTCTAATGCAAACTTTTAAGTAACTAAGGGCTTGTAAAGAAAGCTGTAGCTCTCAGAGGCTTCACTTTTTGTAATCACATATATTTAGAAAAGTGATTAAATACCCATTTTGGAGGATCCCACGTCAACATTATATCGTAGCAAAACCCCTTTAAATACTAAAGCTCAAAGCAGGAAGTGTTGTCATGAGGACAGCAGAGCATCGGGGCCTTCGGTCAGCTTTTAATGTTATTCATTAATACTTTTTAAAAAAAAATGAACTATTTTTAAGGGATTGTCCAGCTTAAAATAATAGGGGATCCACTCCTTTTCACTTCCAGGTTCTTGTCCTGACACATAGGAGAGGTTGTGCTCCATTTACTTACAATGAAGTGTAAGCCTTCCTGTGTGGGACAAGAATCTGGAAGGGAAGAGAATCAGAGCTCCGGAGAGCTCCAGAGCAGCAGCAGTGGGAGACTGTTAAAGAGAACCTGTTACATAGGTTATGTCCCCCTTGCTGAGGGCAGCACAAGCTAGTGTCAGACCTGCTGTTTCCAGCACTGTGTCCCTTATTCTGTAAGATGCTGTCGTTTTAGAGCATTTAATGCTCAAATCTTATTCATGAGCAGGTGTCAGCCCTGCCCACCCAATGTTAGCCCCACCCACCTGGCAGATATTCACATGTTTCTACCTATTCAAAGTAATAGGTTTATCAGTTGAGGTGGGCAGGTAGTCTCAGGTGGGCGGGTATGAAAAAACTGACTCTTTTCATGACTCTTTTGGCTGAAAACTGCAGATTTGAGCACTAAATACTCGAAAACTACAGCATCTTATAGAATAAGGGACACCGCGCTGGAAACAGCAGGTCTGACACTAGCTTGTGCTGTCCTCAGCAAGGGGGCATAATCTATGTGACAGGTTCTCTTTAAAATAGCAGCAGTGGGGGCCCCATTAAAAAAAACAAAAGTATACTCCTCTTCCGGTTCCATCGCTGTACTTCCGAATGGGGACGTCACTGCTGCAGCCACTGATGATCTACATAGGTCAAGTGCCTCTACTTACATCACTTTTCACCTCTAAATGGTAATGTAAATGATTGGCTGCAGCAGAGACATCCCTGTTTGGATGAAGAAGAAAGTAAACAGAAGAGGGAGGAGACCCAGCCCAGTGCTGAAACAGGGTGTGAAGGAAGAGGAGTATATTTTTCTTCTTTTTTTAATTGGGCACCGGCAGCTTAGTATTTCTTTTTTATAGGAATCGGACAACCCCATTAAGATGAACTTCCGTTTAACACTCTTGGCTTTTGAACCTTAATTTGTTTGTTGTTACTCTTGTCAACAGCCTGTTTTTGATGGATCAGTTGGCTTTATAGCGCATCTAGTGCATATTTAATGCTTTGTTCTGTTTATAACAGAAAGCACAACACATTGCTGTATCCTGTCCACAATCTATGCCATTGACTTATAATAGAGTCAGTCATGCTGTCTGTTGTTCTCATGGGAAAACTGTGCTGCATGCAAAAGTCTCCAACAGCAGGGTTTAATATTGTCCAATAATTGCCCCCCTTACTGTATATAGACTAAAGAATGTCTCAAAATTTGCCTTAAAAGGATATTGGAAGAATGACACTATCAAGTATGGGAAATAGAAACTTAATTATATATATAATATATATAATATCTATAAAATATATATATATATTATATAATATATAATAATATATATATATAATATATATATATACTGACTCACATTGATGACTAGTTGCCATGGATTTCCAGTTAAATATGTCTGTAGCCTGCACTGAATTTGGTGATACAGCCATGTGATTTTATTAAGGTCTGGGGTATACACAGAAGCTCCAGATAATGAAACACTTGGATATGAGTTATATATCAGACTATTTGATTGTTTACAGTATATGTTAATGAACAGATATATATACCCATAATAACATATTCTAGTAGCAATTAGCCTGCTCATTGATAGTTTGTGGGTTCTGCTTAATATTTTCCTACTATATGAATTTAAACAAAAAATAATAATAAAAAAAAATTATTCTGGAGCCATATATAACTATACTAAATATTAAATTTGCTGGCTATTTAGTTATTGTTAGTCAATGGATAGTCAATTGCTAGAGAACGCGGGGGGAAGATCCATAGAGCAAACATAGCAATGAAGGTGGTCCCAGAGATGCTCAGTTGGGTCCAAGTCTGGGAATTAGAAGGCCAGTGTAGTATTTGGAAGTCTTGGTCCTGCTCTTTCAATCGGAAGCTATGTGACACGTCACATTGTCTTTATTGAAGATCCCATCCCAACTGTTCTCAGATGTTTGTCACCTGACACGCCAACATCCATCCATTCGATGAAGCAGAAATGTGACTCATCAGAGAAGGTAATCCTTTGCCAATCAGCAGAGGTCCAATTTCAATGCTGCCTTAAAAATTGAAGCCATCTCTGCTGATGCAATTTTGTTAGCAAAGATGCTGTGACTATCCATCTGTTAGAGAGCCCCATATAGAGTAGCGTTCGCAGAACTATTGTTTTAGACAAGTTTGGTAACCACCAAATTTCTAGAAGCGTAACTTGAAACCTTTGGGCCATAGTGCACAAAGAGAAATGGGCACCACTAGCTACGATGTGCCACTTACAATGCTGCTGTCTCCTTATGTGGCAGGAGGGCTTTTGGGTCCCCTCAGGCTGTAGGGCCCGGTAGTGACTGCTACTTCTGTACCCCCTATAGTTACGCCCCTGCCTATTTCATTTTGGTGGTGAGCTGCTCCACTGTAGCATGCAGGTCCATCCTCAGGCACCTTTTGTAGCAGACATTTACCTCTCACATTAATGACATGTGGTGCTCTGCCATTTCCACATTGCTTATTTGCAATGGTCCCATTTGTCCACTCACGAAACACTTGCACCACAGCAATACGCGAACAACAACAGTGTCGTAGGAAGGGAGGAAGGGGCAGGTCTTCTGCAGCAGGTCCCGGATGAGACATCTGTGTGAAGGCCTGAACCCGCCACTGTATGTACGTCCTCAGTTGAAAATTATGGTGGTGCAGGGAGTCATTGACTGACTTTTTCTGTGAGCCAAAGGCAAAGCTAATGGCCTACAGGAGTAAGCAGGTGACGTGATGTAATAATATTTTCATGCCTCCTGTACAGGCAACAAGTCTAAGGCTATGGTCACACGGGGTAAGTTCCGCGCACATTTCGCCGCGTATTTGTGCTCTAATACGAGCGAGATGCGCCCCATAATTACGGTAATCCATAGTTCTCATAGAGAACTATGGATAACACCTCTTCTCCCCGCTCGTACAATACGATTGTATGATACGCGTGGGGAGATAAGTGACATGTCAATGACTTGCGGCGAATACGCGCCGTGAGTAATAAATGTCAATGGGACCGACGGGCTGCCGGCTCCCCCACGCCGCGGGAATATCCGCGTATTAGTGCTAGCTCCCGAAAGACACAATGTACTGTATGTGCCGCAGTACATCGTGTGAACATACCCTCAGGTTAGAGCATAGGCTTCTGGGCTAGGAGATGCCGGGAACAGCGTCCTGGCATAGGTGTGTGTGTGTATATATATATATATATATATATATACTATAATTGCTACTTGTTTCTACAACAAAGGAATCCAACAGATAAGACATACAAAGTGTACAAATGAAATAATATTTGGATATTATTTTAATATATTCATCTAATTGTGTTAAACATCATGGATTCTTCTAATTACATTGAAAGTCATATGTTCTTCCTTGTAGAAATTCAAAGCATGATTATTTATTTCATTGGGGCTGGAGAAACAAAAGAAAAAACAGTAAATGAAAAAATCAATAATGCATTCACATAGTGGAGCTAATTAAAAAAGGCATAAAAACATCACATATAACCATCAATACTGCAATAAATACCCCTGGAGTCAGTCCTATAAACCATGAAATAAATGTAATGTAATTGTGACATAAATCATCTAGTTCCTATGTAAATGGACTGTTGATCGTTTTACTTTTTTGCTAATTACCCCAGTTTTCAGTATAAAGGATTTCAGAACGTTGCCTTCCAGTGCTTTAGCCTCTGTCTTTTGTGTTTTTATGTTCTTTCCTTCTGACAGGCAAGGGCTTTGTTGACTTTGGGTTTTAATTGGATATCTTTTTGGTTAAAGTTGCTGAAAGTGTTGCATTTTACTAAAATACTGCCAAATATTGTAACCTCTTAAGGTCTACACCAATTTAATTTTCAATTAATTAATTTATTTTTTTTATCCTCGTCTTCCAAGAGCTATAACTTTTTAATTTTTCCGCTGACATAGGTGTGTGATGGCTTGTTTTTTGCCTACCTACACTGGTTACAAAGTAGATGTAAGAAGTATTATTTCAGTAAAGATACAGTATATCATCACTTTGGACTTTTCCTATTGGAAAAATCCACCGTGTAATCCTTGGCAGAAATCTGAGGTGCTACCTTGGATTTCTGCTGAGGATTTTTACTTTATAGAGGTGGTATTTGCCTTTGATTCAGTTGTTGGTTAGCCTCATTTTAATAACCTAAGTCTCTCTTGCTGGCCAGGACAAGGCAATTTAATGCCCTCTCCCATGAGAAAAATGTAAATCCCTGGTCCTGACCTGATGAATGACGCCTTCAGCTTCGCCCTCTCCAGGTTGGTAAAATAGAAAAAAAAAACCCACAATTACTCCATCTATTTTTGCAGGTACAATATAAATGATAGATTGCTGCTCAGTATGATTCTAATTTTTTTCCTTTTCTTATTATTGTTTAATTTGCTTTGTAGCTCCATTTTCTGAGAACAATAACATTGTTACGTTGCTCTTTGTGGTCCTGCATGGAGGCTTTTTTTTCAGACTGAACCTTGTTTTTCATTGCTACTATTTTTATAAACGTGTGTATTTTTGATCACTTTTTATTAAAATTTTTAGAGAAGAAAAGCAACCCAAAAAAAAAAAAAGAAAATCAATTTTGGATTTTTTGGTCCTGTATTTTATAAATCCATTCATCATGCAGGACATATATATATATATATAAATACATTTATTCATATATCATGCTTTTACTGACAATGGGATAACAATTATGTGTAATTTTTTATTTGTAAAATAGGGATAGGGGGTGTGCTTTATTAAACTTTTATTTTTTTTTTACTTTTTAATTATTTTTTTTAATGGTACTTGACCAATGGGGGAGAGGTGAGGGGGGCATTCACAAATACTTGTTCACTATTCTGTAAAACTAATTTATTGCAGAATAGTGTGCTATTACAGCTCTCCTATTATACCCCGCATCTGGTGAAATAGAGGAAGTAAGGTGGCAGGTCTGGGAGCCTTCATTAGGAAGGAATGCCCCCAAGGTTTTGGCCCCCTTACTAATAGGCAAAGGTATATGCTCAATTCAGTTGCATACCTCTGACTACCCATTGGTCCAGCCCAGCCTGCAGAAGCATTATCAAGGATTCAGTCAAGAGAAAGGACATGTCCATTGTTTTTTTTACCACACACAACTGATTTGAAATCTATGGTGTGAAAAATCCACACTGTAGTTTACAGTGCAGACTGGCCATTCAAATGAATGGCATTTGATTTGCACAAGGATTTTAGCCTGGAATCTGAAAAGAGATTTCAAATTAAACTCCTCATTATAATTTATTATGTGAACATACCCTATGGGTTTTTAGCCTCTATATGCAATGACAATATTTCAATTCTTTGGTAACAAATAAACTTCTTGAAAAGCATTAGAAATTGAAACAAGAAAAATACGGTGTTTAATTATACTTGGAGTAAACATAAAAATATGATTAGATGACTCCATTAATTTACTAGAGATTATTTTCTTGTCATAAAATGGATTTGCATGTACCCAACCTTCCCATGAAGACATCTGTGTTAGGCTTCGCAAATATAAATCACGTAATATTCCCAGCTTTAGGGGAACAAAGCAGCAACCATCTGTGAACGGCTAGTAATGAGATATGACACTAGTTCGAGATGCAACTCTTCAATTCCACTTGTAGAATGGTGGCCTTTTAATTGTGCTTGTAAAGCTGGGAATGCAATGCCACTATGAAACCTGTATACAGAGCAACAGCTAAAATATCAGATTTTTAAAATAGCACTTGACCTTTAATTTCTTCCAAAACATTAGATGGTGTCAGATTCAAAAGTCATTACATTGTACTATATTCTTTATAATTGGAAAAAGGAACTTGTGGTATAAAGACATGCAAGTTCTTCAGGAGAAAGTTTATAATTGTGTTATAATGCCCAGTATAATGTCCAGCACAGTAATGTCCACTACAATATAATGTCCAGTTGTGTTATAACTTTATAAAGTTTAGGGCATATCCCCACAGCAGAGGACAAATACAGGTCAGTTTATCCGACCGGTATTTGTCCAGTTTGTGTGCGGTGCACACGGCCGCGCGGGAGGGGGGGGTTGGGTTCCTGCTTCCCCGTGGTCTTCTGCCGACGGGCGCGTGCGCCCCCGCTCCTTAGGGCGCGCCCGCGCACTAGTTGTCTTAAATTTAAAGGGCCTGCGCGCCGGTAATTGGTTGATTGCCGGGCGCTGACCCTATAAATTGGTAACGCCTCCAGCACTTTCCTGCTGGATCTTTAGTGCCTATTGCCTACAGAGAAAGCGTCTTTTCTAGTCTCGTCCTGATTTCCGTGTACCGAACCTTCTCACCTACGTCCTACGACCGCGAACCTTTGCCGCCTGCCCTGATCTTATCGCCTGTCCCCGACTACGAGCTTGTCTTAACGATTTTGTACCACGCTTTACCTCGGCTGCCACCGCAAGCAAGTCACGTCAGGGGTAGCGACCTGGTAGACTCCCGCCGCAGCAAGTCCATCCCGCTTTGTTTCGGGCTCTGGTGAAAACCGGGACCTACTTAGACACCACTCCCTAGCGAGGCTTACACCACCGCTTGCGGAGGTCCAGTGGATCCACGACAGCATTCGTTACAGTAAGATCCAGCCATGGATCCCACCAAGGTACCCCTGCCCGGCGACGTGGATCTCACAGCTATCGTTGCCCAGCAGTCGCAGCAGATTGCGCAACAAGCGCTCAACTGAATCAGCTGACCTCCATGTTGCAGCAGTTCCTGGCCCAGCAGCCGCAGTCATCGCCACCGGTTCCTGTGCCTCCATCAGCTGTTCCGCCTGCAACTGGGGGCCCCAAGCTCCGGCTACCGTTGCCATCCAAGTTCGAGGGGGACCCTAAGCTGTGTCGGGGTTTCATCACACAGTGCTCTATGCATGTGGAACTAATGGCCAACTAATTTCCGACCGAGCGTTCCAAGCTGGCGTTTGTGGTCAGTCTGCTTTCTGGGAAGGCCTTAGCATGGGCTACGCCACTTTGGGATAGGAGCGACCTGGTGACAGCTGATCTGCAGACATTCCTGGAGGAATTTCGCAGCGTGTTCGAAGAACCCGCACGCGCGTCTTCACTAGAAACCGCGCTCCTGAATCTCCTCCAAGGCGAGTCCTCAGTTGGTGACTACGCTATCCAGTTCTGTACCCTGGCTTCGGAGCTCTCGTGGAATGATGCCGCCCTTTGCACCACTTACAAGAAGGGTCTATCTAGCAGGGTAAAGGATGCTCTAGCTGCAAGAGATCTTCCCGCCTCTCTGAGTGACCTAATTCACTTGGCCACCCGTATTCACATACGTTTCACCGAGCGAAAGGAAGAGATCCGTCAAGAGCGAGAGTTGGTTCGGGCCCGCTGTATGCCTCGTCTGGCTCCTGTCTTCCAGAGGTCTCCTCTGCCGCTTCCGCAGCCATCCTCCGAGGAGCCCATGCAGGTAGACAGAGCCCATTTGACGGAGCAAGAACGGTCCCGTCGTCGAGCCGAAAATCTATGACTTCTGTGCCAGCCCAAAGCATTTCCGTCAGGACTGTCCTCTAATGACCTCAGCATCCGGGAAACGCTCGCACCTAGGAGACATGGGAGAGGCGTTCCTGGGTGAAAATTCCTCCTCTCCATGATTAACATGCCTGTAGGGTTCTCCACCAGCTCGGGGATTATGGTTCAGGTTTCCCCGCCCCTTTGGACTCTAGATCAGCGGGGAAAATTTTCATTCACTCCTCCCTGGTTTCCCGTTATCGCCTCCCGGTGATTCGCCTAGAGAGGCCGCTGGGGATCTCCTCAGTCAGCGGAGAGCTCTTAAGCGATTCCATCCAGTACAAAACCGAATCGATATCCCTTTATGTAGGGGCCCTGCATAAAGAAGAGATCTCGTTCTATGTGCTCTCTCATTCTTCTTTGGTGATTCTTTTGGGGCTTCCATGGCTGCAACGTCATGCCCCTACGCTGGACTGGAGAATGGGCAAAGTCCTTCACTGGTGGCCGGACTGTCAGAATCGCTGTTTGGCTGCACCACGCCCAGTGCGCTCCACCGCTTCGTTAATTCCCTCTGAGCCATTGCCGGGTCTGCCCACAGAATACCAGAACTTTGCGGAGGTGTTTTCTTAGAAGCAGACCGAGTCTCTTCCGCCTCATCGTCCATATGATTGTCCCATAGATCTCCTGCCAGGAACTAGCCCTCCCCGGGGCAGGGTCTATCCTCTGTCGTTACCCGAAACCCATGTCGGCCTACATTCGAGAGAACTTACAGAAGGGCTTCATCCGTAAGTCCTCCTCACCGGCCGGAGCTGGATTTTTCTTCGTGCAGAAGAAGGACGGTTCTTTGCGCCCCTGCATCGACTACCGAGAACTTAATAAAATTACAGTAAAGAACTGGTATCCTCTACCGTTGATCTCGGAACTCTTCGGCCGGCTTCGGGGAGCCAAGGTGTTTACTAAGCTGGACCTGTGTGGGGCATACAACCTCATAAGGATTCGTAAAGAGGATGAGTAGAAAACAGCCTTCAACACACGGGATGGGCACTTTGAATATCTAGTAATGCCGTTTAGTCTGTGTAACGCTCCAGCGCTCTGTCAGGAGTTCGTCAATGATATCTTCAGGATCTTCTTTACACTTGTGTCATCGTGTACCTGGAGTATATCCTGATCTTCTCTCCTGATCTACCGACCCATCGTATTCAGGTGCGCCAAGTGTTGCGACGCCTGCGCAACAACCACCTGTATGCTAAGCTGGAGAAATGTTTGTTCCACCGGACCAGTTTACCCTTCCTGGGTATATCATCTCCGACAAGGGGTTGCGAATGAACCCTACCAAGTTGTCGGCTGTTTTGCAGTGGCCACGACCGGTTGGACTTCGAGCCATACAACGCTTTCTCGGGTTCGCCAAATATTACCGGCAGTTCATCCCCCACTTTTCTACCTTGGTGGCTCCCATTGTGGCCCTGACTAAGAAGAAGGCCAATCTGAGATGTTGGTCGCCGGAGGCAGACAGTTAAAGACAGCTTTCTCCTCTGCTCCCATCCTGTCTCGTCTGGATTCCGAGAAGCCTTTTGCGTTGGAGGTGGATGCCTCTTCCGTGGGTGCAGGGGCAGTCCTCACTCAGAAAGGGCTTAAGGGCAAGACACTAACTTGTGGGTTCTTCTCCAAAACTTTTTCGCCAGCCGAGAAGAATTATGCCATCGCGGACCAGGAGCTGCTTGCCATCAAGATGGCTTCATCTCTTGGAAGGAGCACGTCATCCATTTGATGTGAACACCGACCACAAGAACCTCCAGTACCTCCAGTCAGCTCAGCGCCTGAACCCCCGACAAGCCCGGTGGTCCCTCTTCTTCTCTCGGTTTGACTTCCGGATTCACTTCCGTCCGGCAGAGGAGAACACCAAAGCCGATGCTCTCTTCCGCGCATCGGACGAGAGGAGGAACCTGGGGAGGAACCTGGGTCACAGTATATTATACCCCCGGAGCGTTTGGTCCACGCGGCTCTAGTGCGCTTCCAACAGATTCCTCCGGGCAAGACGTATGTACGCCTGGCCCTTCGGAAAAGAGTCCTGAGATGGGGACATTGCTCGTTGGTGGCAGGGCATCCAGGTGTCCGAAGGTCATATCGGCTGATCTCGCGTTTCTACCACTTGTGCCCGCAACAAGACTCCCCGCCACAGTCCGGTTGGTTTGCTGCAACCCTTGCCCACTCCCAGTTCCCCGTGGACACATGTGGTGATGGACTTCATCACCGACCTCCCTCTTCCGGCAATACTTGTATTTGGGTGGTCACGGATCGCTTTTCAAAAATGTCGCATTTTGTTCCATTGCCCGGACTACCACTGCTCCTCGTCTCGCCACCCTCTTCTTTGAGCACATTTTCCATCTGCACGGGCTGCCACAACACATCATCTCGGACCAGGGGGTCCAGTTTCTTTCCAGGTTCTGGCGAGCATTCTGCTACCGGCTACAAGTGAAGTTGGACTTTGCCTCAGCATATCACCCACAGTCCAACGGTCTGGGGGAGAGAGCTAACCAGGTCCTAGGCAGTTATTTATGCCACTTCGTCTCAGCCCGTCAGGATGATTGGTCCAGCTTACTGCCGTCGGCTGAGTTTTCATACAACTCCTTGGAGTCGGAGTCTCCCGGCGCCTCCCCCTTCTATGTGGTCTACGGACAGCATCCCCGCCCACCACTCCCCTTGGCCTCATCCTCTGAGGTTCCCCCTGTGGAGTGCCTATTTTGGGATATGACAACTATCTGGGAACAGACTCAGCAGTCCCTACAGCGAGCAGCGGTCCGCATGAAGACCCAGGCGGACAGGAAGAGGAGACCGGCGCCGACCTTTGCTCCGGGTGACAAGGTGTGACTGTCTGCCAAATACATTCGGTTTAAGATTCCCAGCTACAAGCTAGGCCCTCGGTTCCTGGGGCCATTTGAGGTCTTGGAGCGTATTAACCCTGTGGCCTATAGGCTCCGACTTCCTCCCACCATGCGGATCCCGAATTCCTTCCATGTCTCTCTGCTGAAGCCCTTGGTGCTGAACCGATTCTCTCGTAAAGTCGTTTCCCCTTCACCTACCGCCGAAGCCTCCAACGTGTTCCCTGTGAAGGAAATCCTGGCCATGAAGTCTCTTAGGGGGAGACAACATTTTCTCATCGGCTGGAAGGGATTCGGTCCGGAGGAGAGATCTTTGGGAACCGGAGGAGAACATTTTTGACCGTGACCTGGTGCTGAAATTTCTCTGATCTAGGAGGAGAGGGAGGCCTAAAGGGGGGGTACTGTAACGAGTACCAGGCTGCGGGCGCTCTCGTGTCCCTGCACTCTCTCCCGGCACGGGGGCGCCGTGGCCCGCGAGCTCACCCATTCCCCCGCGCTGATACGCTTACCCAGCCGCGCTCCTGCTTCCCCGCGGTGTTCTGCCGACGGGCGTTCTCTTAAATGTAAAGGGCCAGCGCGCCGGTAATTGGTTGATTGCTGGGCGCTGACCCTATATATTGGTAACGCCTCCAGCACGTCCACGCTGGATCTTTAGGGCCTATTGCCTACAGAGAAAGCAGATGTGAAACAGGCTTATTATTTATATGGTTCAGATTGTTGCTAATATATATATATATATATATATATATATATATATAGATATATATATATATATATATATATGTAAGAGGGCGCAAGGCACAGTCATTGATGCAAGATATGTGTCACCGTTATGCCTGGTATCGGTGAGGTAAAGCCCAGTGTAGTATGTGTCAGACGCATTAGGCGGCTGACATCCTTGGTAGTATTAGTATAACTGCAGATTGCAGTTACTCCGGGCCGGGCTTTACCAGAGCGGCCAAAGAGCAGGGTGGGATGGTCGCTCCCACTTTCCCAGGACCAGGCCACGTTTTATCATCTATCTAAGCCTGGTAAGTCAGGTGAGCTGGGGGTGTGGTGCCCAGACTCACTGCAAGTTTCCTGTGGAGCAGGAGCTGTGTTTGGATGTACTGAGGCAAACAGGAGACTCTTCAGAAGTGGTGCCTTTCCTTACCAATAGCAGGACAGGTGAGAGCCCTGTGTGGGCACCAGGACTGAATGTGCATCCTAAACCCATTGGCTGGGCTAGAGGCTCCATGGACGTTCCTGTGCCGGCTGAAGTAAGCCTTAAGTTTGGTTATATTTTGTGTTCAACGGGTGGCAGGAAAATAAAGCATCCATTTAATTTGCACCAACTTTGCTGCTGGTTTCATCTATTAAGGCTGCCTTTGGGACTAATATCTACTTAATTATATATATTATATAATAAAATAATATATATATTATATAAAATAGCAACAATCTGAACCATATAATTAATAAGCCTGTTTCACATCTGGCTTGGCTCCTTTACACGACGGACGCCAACAGTGCCTGAACAGCAATCCCCCACTGTATCTTTGCATTGTCACCATGAGTGTATTAGCAGCAAAGCCCAATGCACAATGCAGTACAGCAGTGTACACATATTTTCCATGTCACCAACCAATTCAAAACTCAGTACAAACAACAATCAACTGTGTTGCCTAAAACTATTTATGTCCTGGAGGAATATGCTTGAGAATGAGGGGTAGTCCCCTGAAACCAGTACATCCCACCATTACAGTAGGAGAGGATTATATATTAATCTGCAATCCATGATGGCAGTGGGAGATCTGTTCAACGGACCTAATCGGACCCAATGGCTTGGCTATCGGGTTCCACTATAGTGTCCATCACTAAGAGGGAACTACTAGCAAAGGCTCAAAATAGAGCATGCCATGGTAGTGTGAACAGAGCTTTACATATTTTAAATGTTTATACACTGGAGGTACGTGCCTCAGAATGGTGAGCAGTTCTCTGAAAAACATCTTCATACTCAATTACTCTTTCATGGAATAACCAAGTTTTCCTATGGATTAATAGTAGTGTGAAGATGCCATGCGGTGAGGATTGAGTAACCTGAAATGTTAGTACACTACAATGTTTCATGGGACCACTCCCCTTTCTAAAGCATGTAACTCCAATACCTGAGCACATAGAAGAATCCAGCACGACCCAAATGGTAAAATAAAACCTGCAAAATTTATTTCCAGTATAGGTTAAAATACAAAAATATGAAAATAGCACATGGTCAGATGGCAAGGAGTGTTTGACCAGAGGAACCCTTAGGACAAAAAACACACTGACGCGTTTTCGGGCCTACATAATAGTGCCCTTACTCATAGTGATAATCGGCATAGACTGACTCTATCTGTTATATACCCTGTATGGTTAGTTATGGCTTGTAATTGTAATTGGATAATAATATGATATGATAATTTAGCGCAGCCGCGCAGTGAACTCACCTCAGACTCCATTGCGGTGTGTGCACGCCAAGCACTCAGCTGGAGGGCCGGAACTGAAACAGTTCCGGACCTGCGCAGTGGGGCATCCATTGACTAGTGCTGGTTTCTGGCAACTCACATGCGCAGTGCTGGCTCATTTTTAGATATACGAGACATGGATATTTCTATATGGTGAGTCCTGTGCCAATTATACATCGTGTTTTTAAAAAAAAAAACTAGCGAACTATGACTGAAATGGGACAGAATTTCATAAATATAGCTTAATATTAATAATGACACATTTGTTCCTTTTGATGTTTAGCCCGCAGGGCTAGCTGTGTTTAGGGTGATGATCCAGTAAGCTTCTCTGGTACGGAGTTGCTGTACTGGATCTCCTCCTCTTATAGGTTTAAGAACTTTTTCTATTATTTTGACCTTTAGAGAGCTGGTGTCTGAATTATGTGCCTGAATGAATGTTTTTGGGCAGGCCAGATTTGTTTTCTGTCCGCTGTTTGGAAGAAAATGCGTTGACAAAGTTCCAGGATGCGGGTCTTAAATTTTCTAATGGTACTGCCTATTATTGTAGGTTGCAGGTTGTTTCACCAGGCTAGTTTTTACCAAATGTTGCGAGTTTTGCAAAATTTGGGAAATTGTTTAATCTGAAAAGTAAGTTTTGGCCCGTTTGGGATCTTGAAATTCTTTGCCAGGGCTAGCAAACATACATGTCCTGCATCGCCTAAGGCCACATTTAAAGAAGCCTTTGCTACTAAGCCAAGTGGTATTTTTTTTGGGAGTTATGTGACAATTTGAGGTTAATAGATTCCCCAGAGTTGTGCCCTTCTGGTTTTCTATTGTTGCAACCTTTGGATAGAATAATATCCAAAGTTGGATCTTCACATGAGGATTGGGGGGGTATTTTTAATATTATGTTCTTGATGACTCCAAATTGTTTAGTGTGATTTAAAACCAAAGTGGGTCTATCCTTTGTTTTACTTTGTTTGTGTTTTTTGTCCTAAGGGTTCTCTGGTCATCACTCCTTGCCATCTGACCATGTGCTATTTTCATATTTTTGTATTATAACCTATACTGGAAATAAATTTTGCAAGTTTTATTTTACCATTTGGGTCGTGCTGGATTCTTCTATGTGCTGAAGTATCTACCGCTGCTGGCTTGAGCAGGTGTCCGTGCACTACATCACTCAGGAATGAGCTGGCTCTACCTACTATCAACAACTCCAATACCTGAACATTTAACAATATGTAAAGCTCTGTTCATGCTACCGTCAGATTCTCTTTTAGAGCCCTTGTAGTAGTTCCTTTAAATCAACAGAGACCACAAGGGAACTTGATGGCTAAGTCATTGGGTCTCATTAGGGTCCATTGTTGAATGGACCTGCCACTGCCTTCATGGATTTCTGTTTTTACAGAAACCATAATGGTAGTATGAACAGAACGTAAAGCCTGAGCCTGAGGTTTACTGTGCTGCTAGATATGCAACTATGGCAGCATTAAGCTATTCCACATCCATGGCCCTTTAATCTTCAATACTTTTCGATATGGGCTTAATAGTTTGTTCATTGCAAGGGTTAGTCACAAACCCAGCCAGGTTAATCTCAAGTAAAACAGTCATGGGCACATCCGTTATTGCGATACTTTAAAGTTTAATTTGCCTTTCATGCATGAATTCCTATCATATTAAATGTAATTCCCTTTTAATTCTTTGATTTGTCAAATAGTTTTCATCTTGCTCAGCAAGTAGAATGACCTTGTGTATAAATTAGAAGTCTGGACTTAAGAACATGACTTGGTGTCGGTCCCTAAACTATTTTATAACTGTAGAGAATGATTGCAAAGTCAAAGGTAAATGTATACTGTATTCGACCGTCTCATGAGGCCAACTGTCTATCTAAAATGTGCAAAACCTCAGAGCATGTTATTGGTTTCCCAGTGTCCTTGGGAAATAAATGATTGAAAATGTAATTTCCTCCAGCTTTATATTCATCTTATAAGGACTGCTAACAAAAGCTGTGGGGGAAAGTGTAAACGTAAAATTAAAGATAATGTAATTTATGTCTTTTTGCTTATTGCATTTATTTTCTTTTAAATTACAATTTAAAATGTATGCAAATCCAATTGTGAGAATTTTACAGCATAACAAAAGGTGTATATTGTGCAAGGTAGAAGGTAAGCACAGGAGCAAGACCACAGATTGTCTTGTGCATGGAGTCCTTAACAGAGGCACACAGATCCATAAGGTGCCATACTGCAGAGCCCTAGGCACTTTGTGTGACGCTGAATAGTGCCTATCATGGAGCATATTATGATTTTTTTCTGTTGTATTCAAATGTTCTGGCTGAAAAAGATTCTGAATGCCTTAAAGGGGTTGTCTCACTACAAGGATTGGTTTTTATGTTAAAGATCTTGCAAATACAAGTCACTTTGCAATTTATGTCCATTAACAGTGTCTAACCTAACCTGAAATATCCCCTCTTGTATGGGCTAGATCAGCTCCTCAGGTCGCTATAGCTACAGACCTGTTTGATCTCTCCTGATAGGCACTGGTTGCTATAGCTACAGACCTGGCTTCTACTGCAGCCCCTCAATTCAAAATGAAACCAAGAAAACAGGACTGAGATAAGATGAATAAATGTAGTGAGTAGTGTTGAGCGATTATTATCGACAAAGTTGAAATCGGCACGGTTTTTATGTTGATCGGATTTTTTAGATCACGCAATAATTTAGGTTCAAATCTGTGCAGAATCTATTAATATCGCGCCATTTTCGGCGCTTCCTGTCATTTGGACGGCCAGCAAATCAGCTTAGAGAATAGAGCGGGGTGAGCTGTGTGTGCGACGTCATGACGGGGATGTTTATGGTTGCGATTGGCTGGAAAAATCACATGACCTCGTTTTACATAAAAACAGCCCTTCCTGTTCATGATCAGTTTTTGTGTCAGTATCTCAAAGGATTAGGCGTGCGCTCTGCCTCTGTGCAAACAGCTCACAAATGTTTCTATTTGTTCACAGAGACAGCTATACTTTTAGCTGTGAACCTTAGAACTTAGGTAGATCAGAGATTTGCAGATTTTAGGTAGTTAGGCTAAGAATTTAAAGGAGCATCTACCGCTGTAAAGTCGGGGGGGGGGAGGTGGTGGGGGTGGTGGGCGGGCGAAACACAGGACAAGCTCTTTAAAGGATCCTGGATATTGTGCACCCAGACTTAGTGTAGACATTGCATTGCAATAGCTTTATTATTAACAGTTTTCTCGTTGTTAATTTATTACTTGGATGTTGGGCAGCCTGAACTTATATTAGGATACAGATCTTTTTCTAGTAACTGCAGGTATATTTGTTAGTGCAAAACTCCACTTTTATTATCAGTATACATTTCAGATAGGTGTTTTTTTTTCACTTTTGGGCAGTCCAGGTTTGTTGATTGAGGTACCTTGCAGTTAAATTTGAATACAAAAATTTTTTAGTCACCACAGGTGTATTGATAGGTGCCAAAAATACCGTTTATTATCCGTTTTTACATTTCAGATGGTTTTTTTTTTCACTTTGGTCAGTTTGTGTTGAGCGATTATTAAACGACAAAGTTGAAATCGGCACAGTTTTTTTTTTGATCAAAAATTTTTTGTCTGCGATAATTTAGGTTAAAATCTTGCATCATTATTAAGGATCGCGCCTTTTTCCCGGCGTTTTCCTGTCTTTTTGGCGGCCAGCAAATCAGCTTTCAGAATGGCAGGGTGAGATGGTGTGGGCGGGAGGGGTTTATGTGTATGGTTGCGTTGGCGGGAAAATCAATGCCCTCGTTTTCATAGAAAAACCCTTCCTTTCTGATCAGTGTTTTTTCCAGGGGCTCATAGCAGTAGGACGTGCGTCTGCCTGGCCCAAACCCGCTAGGAAATTATTCTTTTTTTCCCCACAGAAAAAGCTTACTGTTAGCTGTGACCTTACAACTTAGTTCGATCAGGATTATCGCGCTATAAATTTCCCGGAGGGGAGGGGGGTGGGGGGGTTTTTCCGCCGGGGGCGAACACAGACAACCCCTCTAGAAAGAAAATACTGGTAAATTTTTCCCCAAAAAGCTAGTGTAGAATTGACTGCAATAGCTTAAAATTTAACATTTTTCTTTTGAAAAATTTCCGGATATTGGGCAGCCTGAATTATTTTTGGTACAGATATTTTCTAGAAACTAGGTTCTTTGTTAGGTGCAAACTCCCTTTTATTATCGTATACATTTCAGATAGGTGTTTTTTTTCAATTTTGCCATTCCAGCTTTGTTGATATAGCCACCTTGAGTTAAATTAAATCCAGCAATTTTGTAGTCCAGCACAGGTTGATAGGTCCAAAAAAAACCCCTTTTATTATCCCGAATACATTTCAGATTCGTGTTTTTTTTTTACTTTGGCGCACTACAGCTTTTTTCATTGAGGCACCCCTTTCATTAAAGTGAAAACAGCAATTTTGTAGCACCACAGGTGAATTGAAAGGTGCCAAAAAATACCTTTTATTAATCCGAATACATTTCAGATAGTGTTTTTTCACTTTTGGCAGGGAGTTGTTGATAGATGTACTTTGCCCGTTAATATGATTCCAGCAATTTTTTGATTAGAGGGATTTGAGAATAGCTGTTATTTGCCGTCTTTTAATAATAGACTTACCAAAACTATTCCATAAACCCTTCTCAAATTTTTATTATTTCTGACATGGAGCGGAAATTCAGGTGGTAAGGAGCAAAGAGGGGGGTAGGACATGGAGGTTAAAAGTACGCAGAGAAGGTGCTCCTTCCAGTGCTGGCGACAACACCATGGGCCAACGGATTGTCAGTTGTTGTAGGACCCTCAGGCTTCAGGGGCCTGGGTCAGGGCCCTGTGAAAACTCAGTAACGAACATCGTCGCCAATCTGTCCTTCAGTGGTTAATGCAACCTGCATCCAGCACAATTGTCATGTTTTGAATTTTTGGGGGCATTTTGCTGTGAAATGCAGCTAGACTACAGGTCCTATTGTAAAAAATGTGGTTTCTAACAGACATTTGTTCTTCACAATTGTCAAGAGTGGCTCAAGGGTGATGGTGCTGTCAGAAACAGGAATAGGTAGGACACTGTTAATGGACACATATTGCAAAATGACTTGTTTTTGCAAGATCTTTAACATAGCTATCAATCCCTGTATTGAGACAACCCATTTAATACAATTTAAAAAAAGAGAAACAAAGACATGGTGGGATTCCATCCTATTTTAAAAATGTGTTTTCTAGAATTAAACTACTAAAAAACTTGCATGTACAAAATAGCTGGTAAAAAAAATCCTCTGAATTGTACAAGGGAGGTACAGGAAAACTTGACCAGATGTAGGTTATTCAGAGGACATGGAGTATGGAGCACGGACAGAGACAATTTCCTCCAGCACGTTGAGTAAAATGAGAAAAAGAATTCCAAGACAAAGGGCACCTGGGTGGAACAGGAGCGTTAACCACCAGTATTTCCAAGTGAAGCTCAATTGGTCGCACTATACGGAGGGGCAAGCGCTACTAAGGACAGGGACAGTATAGGTCCTGTGAAACTAAAATGGTGGTTGAAAGACTCCTTTTTCCTGCACTTTTTAATCTGGGGTCATGCAGGTTTGGGGCTCATGCTGTGGCCCAGGACAGGGATATTCAATGTCCAGTTCAAGTAAAATGATGGTTCAAGTCATACTGCCTTCTGGCATTTTTTAATTTGTAGGTCATGCAGGTTTAAGGGTCATGCTGTGGTGCAAGACAGGGATAGTGAATGGTCTGTGATTTTTTTTCTGTGGCTTTTATAACCTAAGTGTGTTGCCTAAGATGTAGCACGTATCCATTTGACTGTTGTGGATGTTAATTCCAGCTTCTCCAGCCCTGTTTGGGTGTAAGAATGAAGGTGTTGTTGCTCTCCCATAGACTTTAATGGTCATCGATCATAATCGACTATCTTGTCGATGATGGCCGGCTATCGACCATCGACCGATGTCGATGGCCAACGTAATCGCTCAACACTATTGGTCAGTCAAGCTTTGTTGATAGAGGTACCTTGCACTTAAATTTGAATCCAGCAATTTTGTAGTCACCACAGGTGTATTGATAGGTGCCAAAAAATACCTTTTATTATCCGTATACATTTAAGATAGGTGTTTTTTTCACTTTTGGTCAGTTAACCCTTTAAGGTCTAAGCCTGTGTTGGAGTTAAAGACCAAGTCCTTTTTTTCAAATCTGTCATGTGCAACTTTATCTGTGAATAACTTTTCAACACTTTTACCTATCCATGTGACTCAGAGATTTTTTTCTCATGACACATTGTGCTTTAATTTAGCAATTAATTTTGGTCGATAAAATCCTTGTTTAGGTGTGAAAAATATCGAAATTTTTTGAAAATTTGGAAAAATTTGCCATTTTCAAAGTTTAAAAATTTCTGTGTGCAAGACACATAGTCACACCAAACAAAATAGTAAATCATGAACATCTACCATATGTCTCCTTTTTTGTTGGCATGATTTTTTTAAACATCCTATTATTTTTTAAGACATTTGGGGGCTTTAAAATTTAGTAGCAAATTTTAACATTTTCAAGAAAATTTGCAGAACGGATTTTTTTGGGAACCAGGCCACTTCTGATGTGGTTTTGAGGGGCTTGTATGTTAGAAACCCCCATAAATGACTCCATTTCAGAAACTACACCCCTTAACATAGTCAAAACAGCATTTAGGAAGTTTATTAACCCTCTAGGTATTTCGCAGAAATTAATGAAAAGTGAAAGTGAAATTTCTCAATTTTAACTTTTTTGCAGATTTCCGATTTTTGTTCATTATTCATTGGAACCCCGTAGATTTTACCAAGAAATTGTAACTCAATAATGATTCTCCTTAGGCAGTTTTTAGAAATATCCCACTTGTGGCCCATATGCGCTTTTTGAATCTTCCACAGGCCTCAGAATTGAAGGAGCACCTTCTTGTTTTAGTATATTTTTCAGGCTTTATTGGGATAATGATGGGCAGTGACAGATGTGGGAACAGAAGTTACAAACTGTCTTTTTAACTGATCAGACAACTATAACAATATGAGTGAGGGGTACAGGGACTTTGCAATGAAGGGGTTCATTTTTGTGTGTGTTTCTCACTGTATGAACCAGTGATGATCACTGGCAGAAAATTGCTGGAACTTGAAAGTGGCAAACTGTCTGATCAGACAGCTGCCACAAATAGATCACAGGGGCAGTGAAGTGATTAGGCAGTGGAGGGGTTAATAAAGTATTTCAGGCTGTGACAGCCCAGATCACAGAACATGGCACTAGGACCCAGCACAGTAATCCGATCTCCTCACTCTCTCACACAGTACAGAGCCCCAGGACCTGGATCAGCTGTAATGGGTGAGTCAGCAGACTGACTGACCAATCCCAGTGATCCTCAGCACTGGGATCACAAGACTACAATGATTGATCACCTGCTTTGTGTAGATGTGCTAATTAGCTGTCAGAAACAGCAATTACCATAGAGCTTTCATCTTATCTCTGCACAGGGAGACAGAAAGCTTTCATGACGTTCCTGGAACATCAGGGTGCATTAACAGGCAGTGAACCATGACATTCAGGAACGTCAGGGTGCCTTAAAGGGTTAAGCTTTGTTGATAGAGGCACCTTGCACTTAAATTTGAATCCAGCAATTTTGTAGTCACCACAGGTGTATTGATAGGTGCCAAAAATACCTTTTATTATCCATATACATTTCAGATACGTGTTTTTTTTCACTTTTGGTCAGTCAAGCTTTATTGATAGAGGTACCTTGCACTTAAATTTGAATCCAGCAATTTTGTAGTCACCACAGGTGTATTGATAGGTGCCAAAAATACCTTTTATTATCCGTATACATTTCAGATACATGTTTTTTTCACTTTGGCGCAGGCCAGCTTTGTTGATAGAGCCACCTTGCAGTTAAATTTGAATCCAGCAATTTTGTAGTCACCACAGGTGTATTGATAGGTGCCAAAAATACCTTTTATTATCCGTATACATTTCAGATAGGTGTTTTTTCACTTTTGGTCAGTCAAGCTTTGTTGATAGAGGTACCTTGCACTTAAATTTGAATCCAGCACTTTTGTTTTGATTTGAGGGATTTGAGAATAGCTTTGATTTGCCATCTTTTAATAAAAGACTTTCCAAAACTCTTCCATACCTTCTAAAATTTTTATCTTTCTGAACATGAAGCAAAATTCAGGTGGTAAGCGAGCACCGAGGGGGGTAGGACATGGAGGTAGATCTACGAGAGAAGGTTCTCCTTCCAGTGCTGGCGACAACACGCATGCCAGCGGATCGTCGGTTGCATGACCGTCAGACCTCTCATCGCTGGGTCAGGGCCCTGTGAATCTCAGTAACGAACAGCGTCGCCAATCTGTTCTTCAGTGGTTAATGCAACCTGCATCCAGCAGTCTTACCTCCTCGTCCTCCCAGTCACGGCCACAAATGTCGTCATCAGCATCATCAGCATCCGTCCAACATGAAGCGAAGGCAGCCCAAATGTCAACTCGTGTACCCACCACTGTGGATAATCCATTTTCCCAAGACCTCTTTGATGACAAAATGCGGTTGGGGTCAGAAGGCATGTTAAAAGATCAAGAGGCCAAAGAGGATGATTTTGGCTGCTCTGACGCCCAGTTACTCATGCCATCAGAGGAGGAAGAGGAAGCCGGTCAATCGGCAAAAATCCCGGGCGGTCGGTAACGCCTTGCAGTGCCTCTTGCTTGTAGCCAGCAGCTCCTGGATGCAGAATGTCAAGACGACGAAGTCACCTGTGTTGATGATGATGATGATGACATTGCGGATCCAACGTGGTCTTTTCAGCAGAATTTGCTTGCAAGCGCTTCATCACTGGACGAGGAGGAAGACGATGGGGTAGTGTCAATACGGGTCCCACCTCAAAAAGGGAGAGGGCGGTCACAGAAGTCCGCTGATATGATTCCACCAGCCACGGTCAGCGGAAACCTCGCTTATCGCCATCAAAAAGGTCCAGGACCTCTCAAGCCTGGGCCTTCTTTGAGCAAGCCTCTGATTCACCCAGCGATGTCATATGCCGCCTTTGCCGTAAACACCTAAATAGAGGCAATAATCTTAGGTGTTTAACCACCACCAACATGTCTAGTCACATGCAGTGAATGCATGAGTTGAAATGGAGGCAACACTTGGCCAAAAAAGGCCAGACCGATGCCGGGCTTCCAACCACTGTCACACCCTCTGTCTCCGCCTCCTCCTCCGCCACCACCAAGCGTTCCTCAGTTGCCCATGTCTCTCAGAGTCATGATCAGGGATCAGCCTCCGCTTCAGCCTCCACCGTCGCCCGAGTACCACCAGCACCACCAGAGACCCATCCTACCCCTTCTCCTTCCGCCAGTTTGACGACCTGCATGCCATACAGCAGCCAGTCTAGCAGCCAGCCTTCTGTCTTCCAGGTTTGGGAGCAGAAGAAACACTTTAACCCAAACCATCCCAAAGCCAAAAGCCTGAATGTCGGCATTGCCAGGCTTTTGGCTTTGGGAATGTTGCCTTTCCGTCTGGTGGACACAGATGGGTTCCGCCACGTCATGGCCCTTGCCTGCCCCCAATACCAGATGCCGAGCAGGCATTTCTTTGCCAGAAAAGCCGTCCCTGCCCTGGCCAGCCACGTGTCATCTAAAATTTCAAGCGCGTTGTCTGCATCTGTGTCCAGAAAAGTCCATCTGACCACCGACACATGGACTAGTAAGCACGGCCAAGGCCGCTATATCTCTGTGACAGCTCACTGGGTGAGCTGGGTGGATGTCTCTGGGGGTGACGGTGGCTCTCAGGCTCGGCGCACACTCTTCAAAACCGCAGGGATGGTGCAGGGCTCTTTCCCCCAAGGTCCTCTGGTGGCATCACGTGCCCAGAGAAACCAGGCCATGTTGAAATTAATCTGTCTTGGAGACCGTTCACACACAGGTCAGGAGCTGTGGACGGCTCTCCGCAACGAGACCGAGCGCTGGCTGGGTGACAAGAACCTTGTGCCAGGCAAGGTGGTGTGCGATAACGGGCGAAATCTGCTGGCCGCCCTTAAGATCGGTAGGCTGGAGCACATCCCTTGCCTGGCACATGTCATGAACCTTGTCGTCCAGAAATTTCTAAAGAGCTACCCGGGTCTGGACTGCCTGCTGAGGAAGGCTCGAGGTCTGAGTTCGCACTTCCGCCGTTCGCACCCTGCTTCGTCCCGCCTGGCTGCGTTGCAGCGTCAGCTCAGCCTCCCCGTCAACCATCTCATTGTTGACGTGGCAACACGCTGGAATTCCACCCTCCACATGCTCCAGCGATTGTGGCAGCAGCGCAATGCCATTACGCAGTACGAAGTGACACATGGCCTGACAAGCAGCGGTGCGGACCTCGGGGTGTTGAGCCACTGAGAGTGGAGGCAGGTGAAAGAGCTCTGCACCATCCTTGCCAGTTTTGAAGAAGCCACCAAAATGGTCAGTTCGGACAATGCCCTTGTCAGTATGAGCATTGTGGTGATCTTAGTTCTGGAATGATCGTTGGACACTCTGAAACAACAGGTCCCGCCAGGGACGGAGGAGGGGACGGGCACAGATGCTGACACGGAGCCTTTCTCTCCGTCGAATCCACAAGGCCCGACAGTTTCACAATTTTATCGGTCTTCATTAGGCAGTGGTTCGGGGTCCAGGGCTAGTGCAAGGCGGCGCATCAGCTCTCAGGGTGCATCATCTGAGGCAAGTCAGGGCTGTGTTGAAGCTGTGCCGGAGGAAGCGGAGGAGGAGGTATTCCTGGACACCGACGTTACCGACGTCCCTGCCTTGGAAAGAGGTTGGCGCGAATTTGAGGGGGAGGAGGAAGATGAGGAAGATCAGTTTGCTAGTGCCCCTCGACCCAGAGGCTTGGGAAATCAAGGCTCCATCTCTCACATGAGTGCTTGGATGCTCCATTTCCTCCAACATGATCCTCGCATTAAGGCCATCAAAATGAACAACAGTTACTGGGTGGCCACCCTCCTGGATCCCCGGTACAAAACAAAACTCAGCACTTTCCTTCCACCCAAATAGAGAGTAAAATGCAGGAAATGGAGACCTTGCTGATTGATCAACTGGAGACATCTGTTGCGTCTGCTTCACGTTCCTCAAATGTCACGGTGGAACAACATCAGCGACGTGACAGCAGTAGAGTGCCAAGTAGCCGTAGCGGCAGCAGCAGCAGGCAAAGTGGCAGAAGCCTAATGGGTGACCTCTGGCAATCTTTATTTACCACCTCACCAACGCATGCAATGCAGGGCACACATCCAACACACAGAGACCAGCTTAAGATCATGGTGCACGACTATATGCGTCTCAACACCGATGTTTTTGTATGTGTTCCGGACCCAATAGACTTCTGGGTATCCAAAATGGACGAATGGCCCGAGCTGGCTCGTCACGCCATAGAGGTGTTGTCTGCCAGCAGCCAGCGTCATATCTGAGCGGACCTCAGCACAGCTGGAGGAGTCATTACAGACAAACGCATCCGGCTTTCCACAGATAATGTGGATCGTTTGACTTTCATCAAGATGAATCAGGCATGGATCTCTGATGTTGTGGCCCCAATTGCCGAGGTCATCGATTAGTTGCCGGTCTACTTCACATTCCTCTTCAAACAGAAATAGTCCTCTTGAAAACTTTTCTCTAAAATGATGATTTCTTACTGCAATTTTTATTCTCCGTTCCAACAGTTCATTTTGCTGGTTTTGCTGTGAGGAGACTGTAAAAGACAGCAAGGTTTCATGACAACACCGTATTCAATTTACTCACTTTATCTTTAAAAGTTTTCGCATTGTCAATGGTTTTGAGGTCATGTTGCTGTGATCTACAGCTATAATCATGGTCCTTTGGAACAGAAATGTGGCTTCTAAGTGGCATTTCTCCATCACAATTTTTAACAGTGGCTGAGAAGTCATTTTTATAATTGTACAAGGGACGTACAGGAAGACTTGACCAGATGTAGGTTATTCAGAGGACATGGAGTATAGAGCACGGACAGAGAACAAAGAACAGAGACAATTTCCTGCAGCACGTAAAATGAGTAAAATGAGAAAAAGAGTGCCAAGAAAAAGGGCACCTGGGTGGATCAGGAGCGTTTACCACCAGCAGTTCCAAGTGAAGCTCAATTGGTCCGCACTCATACGGAGGGGCAAGCGCTACCCAGGTCTTGACTGTGTACTGAGGAAGGCTGGAGGTCTTACCTCACACTTCCGCTTCCTCACTCTGCTTCAGCACGACTGTTTTCGTTGCTGCGTCATAAGGGCATTTTTACCGTGTTAATAGATGACGGACGCCAGCCTGGGCTCTCACCGCACCCACTGTAACTCCGGCCCTGGCAGCTGAACCTGCGTGTTAATAGATGGCTGACGGCAGCACTGGCTCTCACCGTTAGGGGCAATCAGGAGAGCTTCAAATTTCTCTAAAAATCAGATTTTGAAAAAGGTGATTTCTGTGAGGTTAAGTAGTGTCAAAAAGGGCTCCAGGGCTGGACACAAATTGCACAATTTGAGGCTTAAAATTTTCTGGGGCTGGAGTCACTATGGGGTTGCATCATTTGATCTCCAGGGGTGTCTGTCCCTAATCACTGAAGAAGGATTTGGAGGAAAAATGAAACCATTGAATTGATTGGCTGAATCACTCTCAGAAGCCAGGAGGGCAAATGTCTTCTCAACTAAGAAGTGTTTTGGGGATGATTAGGACATTTGTATTACTTATGGGGTGTGTGGATGAATTAACACATCTACATGTGTAAAAAATACCTTTAAAAACTGCAGGGAGGGGTGTATGTTGTATGTTATCACACTTGAAAAAAAAAGCAAAATGATAATAATGTAAAACTATAAATAAAACTTCCCTAAATAAATTCTGTAAACAAATGTCAGTTACCAAAAAATATACTAAATGACAGTCACTGTACAAAATAGCATAGTGCCACTTTGTGATCTGTGGGTCAGACAGGTTTAATGGTCATTCTGCGGTACAGGACAGATATAGTCAATGTCCAGTGAAACTAAAATGGTGGTTGAAAGACTCCTTTTTCCGGCACTTTTTAAATCTGGGGGACATGCAGGTCTGGGGCTCATGCTGTGGCCGAGGACAGGTATAGTCAATGTCCAGTGAAACTAAAATGGTCGTTGAAAGACTACTTTTTCCGGCACTTTTTAATATGTGGGTAAGTCCGGTTTTATGGTAATAATGTGGTAAAGGAGAGGGATAGTCAATGTTAAGTTAAACTAAAATGGTGGTTGAGAGACTCCTTTTTCCGGCACTTTTTAATCTGTGGGTCAGACAGGTTTAATGGTCATTCTGCGGTACAGGACAAATTTAGTCAATGTCCAGTTCAACTAAAATGGTGGTTCAAAGACTCCTTTTTCCCGCACTTTTTAAATCTGGGGGTCATGCAGGTTTGGGGCTCATGCTGCATTCCAGGACAGGGATATTCAATGTCCAGTTCAAGTAAAATGATGGTTCAAATCATACTGCCTTCTGGCACTTTTTAATTTGTGGGTGATGCAGGTTTAAGGCTCATGCTGTGGTGCAAGACAGGGATAGTGAATGGTCTGTGATTTTTTTTCTGTGGCTTTTATAACCTAAGTGTGTTGCCTAAGATGTAGCACGTATCCATTTGACTGTTGTGGATGCTAATTCCAGCTTCTCCAGCCCTGTTTGGGTGTAAGAATGAAGGTGTTGTTGCTCTCCCATAGACTTTAATGGTGATCGGCGATAATCTATTATCGACTATCGGATATCTTATTGATAATTGCCGATATCGACTATCGACCCGATGACGATAGTCAACGTAATCGCTCATCACTAGTAGTGAGACAACCCCTTTAATATAAAATTGGAGGGCTTATGGAGTTACAGCGGTGCTCAATAAAAGTAGATAGGCTGTAGTGAAAGAATACACTGGTCTGTAATACATGTGTGTGCGTGTGTCCTAAAGGTTATTTCTGAGATTTTTTTAAAGAATTTACATCAGTTTTATTACCATAGTACATAATTTTTTGTATTACCTTAATGTTACCTTAATAACTTCTGCTTGTACTTAAATGGAAAAATTGTATTGTCCCAAAGCCACTTAATACAGCTAATAGCGACTACACCATTAGGATTCCTCTTACCCACTCCATGTGGTGAGTGTTTAATTAGTGCATGTCGTCCGCCCACTGGCAACCCTGTCCTTCTGCCTTCCTGTATGGCACACACGCACTGACTCTTTTGCATTTAAAGGGCCAATGTGCACTGCTGTTTAACTTCCCCCATCAGTGCCCATACACTAGGAAATTAAAAAGGTTATACCATTGCCTAAGCAATAGACTCCTTGCTCTCAGCAAAATGCGATGTGTTTACAACTTGTATGCTGACCACTATCTTCATCTTCTGCCTGCAATGACCTTCTTCCTGACTGTACTCTGCTAGCCAACGCGTACTTCTAAAACACATGGTCTATAGCAGTACATACAGTACGCCCCACGGTATGTCCCAAAGACGCCAAGTGAACTCACCCTTAGAGTTGGGGAAGAATTTTTTCCCCTAAGATGAGTACAGTACTTAGCTTTTACGTTATATTTTTTTGCTTTCTTCTGGATCAACACTGTAGCATAACAGGCTGAACTGGAAGAACATATGTCTTTTTTCGGCATAACAAATTATGTGACTATGATTAAGAAGTTATGTTATTTTTGTACACTCTGACTTTAAGACAAGACTTCATTCTAATTGGTCCTGTGTGTTTTGAATACCATAGTGGGATCATATATGTCATGATTGATTATCTTGTGTTAGAAAAGTGAAAGCGTAAGGGACCCAGATTTTTATAGAACTGCAACATATTTTTGTGATATTAAAAAAGAATGTGTTTTCTATAGGTATAGTACTCGATTACACTTCTTTTCTCGTGTACAACATGATCAATCATTCATTAAAATAAGTGCTACATGAAGCAGCCATATGAAGTCTCCGGAGGCAATACTAGTTGATTGCTTGGAGTTGGAGAGTATGGACCTATATTAAACAGTTGATTACTGGGCTGGCTTTAATCTATGAAGAGTTGTCTAGATGCGGTGAAACCTTTAAGTATTCTATTAATCTTGTTCTCAGAGTAGGACAGTGAAAAACACTGCATAATAAATGTAAATGAGAGAACGGTTTTTGCGCCATGAATGTTCTTGGGCTTTCCTATAACATATTCTGTCAGGAGTGTATTAACCTTTTTATGGTAATAATCTATGTTATGTTATAGCACACTTTCTTGTGAACATTCACTTTTATTATCTCTAAATAAAGCTATGGTGGACCGTGCTGATTTGTTTAGTCAACATTATGACCAATCATGTGGATTGTTGCTTAAAAGTGAATTTGAAGACATGTAAATAGTCAAGTGAGGAAGTTGCTATATACAACCCCAATTCCAAAAAAGTTGGAATGCCATGCTTCTGTGACGCTCTGTTTCTCTAAGGGCATGTCCCCACTGCACGGGTTTTCGGCCGGTTTTTCATGCGGTTTTGCAGACCGCCTGAAAAACCGGCTGAAAATGAGCACAATAGTGCTCTATGGAAAACCTGTGCAGCAGTCCCCACTACACGGGTTTTCCGTTCGGCGGTTTTTCCGTCCGGCGTTTTTTCCGCCCGCGATCTGCCCGCAAAACATTCTACAAGCACAATCTTCCATCCGGTTTTCGGACGAAATCTGTGCTTGTGAATGTGACAGGGGAGGGCATTTCTCCGCTCATTGAGGAGAAAAGCTTCCCCCCCACCCCCCCCGGCCGTGGGGACGGCCGCAAAACACGACGAATACCGGTCAGGTACACCGGCCGGTATTTGTCCTCTGCCGTGGGAACGCACCCTAAGGAGTTCTTTTAATATGCAGTCATGTAACTTGAAAATTGATCCTCCAGGTGTTTTTTTTTTTTAATTAGTACCACATACTTTTGTAGCCTTTTGTTAACCATCTCACAATGTTTTTGAGATGTTGCTGCCATCAATTTCTAAATGAATTATTTTTTTTTCAAATGAAATAGAAAAATGTCAAACTTTCACTTTTGATATGAGTTCTATGATCTGTTGTCAATAACCTATGACTGTAAGAGATTTCCAATTCCTGTATTCTTTTTTTTTCTCTACATTTTACACAGGGGGTCAACTTTTTGGGAATTGGTGCAGTGTATATATTTATTGAAGAGTCCATGTTTGCAAGGTCAGTATTTAGGCTAGGGTCCTAAATCAATCGAGGCACAAGTCCTCTGAGCTACGTTTTTCCCAGTAGAACTGGGTTTACACAGTGTGAACTGTGGCATATATTTTTACAAAGCAAAAAAAAACATGTTACTGTCACTAATTTTCTGCATATTCCATGAAGATACTGTGCATTACTGTCACGGTTGGAGGTAGTGGATCCTCTGGACCACCGCAAGCGATAGCATAAGCCACGCCAGGGAGCGGAATCTAAGTAGGTCCCGGTTTTCACCAGAGCCTGCCGCAAAGCATGATGGACTTGCTGCGGTGGGAGTCTACCAGGTCGCTACCCCTGACGTGACTTGCTTGCGGAGGCACCGAGGTGTAGCATGGCACAAAATCGGGAGGCAGGCTCGTAGTCGGGGACAGGCAGAAGGTCAGGACAGGCGGCAATGGTTCGTGGTCGTGGACAGGCAGGAGGTCAGGGCAGGCGGCAAGATTCGTGGTCAAGGGACGGAGGCAAATGGTATGGTACAAGACTAATCAGAACAAGGCATCAGGAACGCTTTCCCTATAGGCAAAGGGCACTAAAGATCCGGCAAGGTTACTGGGAAGAGGCAGGCTTAAATAGAGGCAGCAACCGGAAATAGCCAAATACCGGTGCGCTGGCCCTTTAAACTTAACACTGCCGGCGCGCGGGGCCTAGGGAGCGGGACCGCGCGCGCCGAGGGACAGACAGCCGGAGCAGGAGCGTGGCTGGGTAAGTGAGACTGGGCACCGGCAGAGGGACGAGCGCGCCCGCGACCCGACGTACGGGACGCGGCGCCACTCAGCAGCGGGGCTCAGATGCGCCTGCGACCCGGGGCGAAGGTCGCATGGGCATCCGTGACAATTAACACAGCAGTACACTGTACAGTATATTAAAAGTCAGTGCTGATAAATATAAATGTTCTTTTGCAAAAGCGCTCATTTAGGAATGATAATGAAATAACTTATAAATAACATCATACAGTTACCAAATAATACACCTATGCATGGGAAAAATATATAATACATATTATTGTTACTAAAGAAAATCTCAAAATACTAAGACCAAGTAATACTACTACCTAAGAACCAAATAATACTACCAGATCATGACCACCTCATCTGACTACCAGTTGTATAGAGATGTTCTGCAGAGATTTAAGTGATGATATTGCAGTTAAATACAATGACTTACAGGTGATGCCTTCTCGGATAAGTCGTTCACTTTCCTTTTTCTTCTCCATCCAGCCTAGACTGTCATGATGACTTCTCCCTGCTACAACTTGTCTCTGCAGAATTTACCAAACATACATCTTAGAATCCTCAATTTTCCATCTATATACCTACTAACCTACTAAGGGGGTCTATATACCTACCTACCAATGGAGGTGTCCTTTACACCTACCTACCAAATGGGGGTCTATATAGGAAAGCATGGTGACTCCTCATCCCACCCATCATCCATCATTCCTATATAGGTCCCCATTAGGTAGGGAGGTATATAGACACCCTCCAGTAGGTAGGCAGGAGTATAATACTCCTCAATTGGTAGGTAGATATATAGCCCCTTCTCAAAGTAGGTAGGTATATAGGTCATCCCAGTATGTAGGTAGGTATATAGGTCCCATAGTAGCTTGGAAGGGTTATAGTCTCTCAGTAGGTTGTTAGATATATAGGTCCCTCAGTATGTAGGTAGATGTATAGGTCCTCCAGTAAGTAGGAAGGTGTTTATGTCCCCCAATAGGTTGGTTGTTATAAAGGTTCCCCCAGTAGGTTGGTAAGTATATAGGTCCCATAGTATGTAGTTAGGTAAATGGGTTGCCAAGTAGTTTGGTAGGTATATAGGTCCCCCCAGTGGGTTGGTAGGTATATAGAACCCCCTAATAGGTTGGTAGGTCTATAGGTACCCACAGTATGTAGGTAGGTATATAGGTCCTCCTAGTAGGTTGGAAGTTATATAGGTCCCCCCAGTATGTAGGTAGTTATATAAGTCCCGAGAGTAGGTTGTTAGGTTTATAGATCTCTCGAATTTGTATGTAGGTAGGAATATAGGTCCCACTAGTAGGTTGGTAGGTATATAGGTCCCCCAGTATGCAGGTATATAGGTTGTCCTAGTAGGCTTCTAGGTCTATAGATCCTCCAGTAGTTTGTAAGGTCTCTAGGCCCCCCCATTAGGTTGGTAGGTCTTTAGGTCACCCTAGTAGGTTAGTAGGTCTATAGGTTCCCCCATTAGGCTGGTATGTATCAATATCCCCCTAGTAGATAGATATATCGAACCCTTCAGCTGGTTGGTAGGTCTATAGGTTCCCCCAGTAGACTGGTATGTTTATAAGTCCTCCTAGTAGCCCCCCCATTAAATCCCTCTAGTAGGTTTGTAAGCCTATAGGTCTCCCCCAGTAGGTTGGTAGGTCTATAGGTATCCCTAGTAGGTTAGTAGGTCTCTAGATTCCCCCATTAGGCTGGTATGTATAAGTATCTCCCAATTAGGTTCCCCAAGTAGACTGGTCGGTTTATAAGTCCTCCCAGTAGGGATGTATGTATATATATATATATATATATATATATATAGCCCCCTGGTAGGTTGGGTGGTATATAGGTCCCCCTCATAGGTAGGTATACAAGGCCTTCCGGTAGGTTGGTATTTAGGTTCCCCATGTAGGTTGGTAAATAGAGCTCCACAGTAAGTTGGTATATAGGTCCCCCTGGTAGCTTGATATGTAGAAGCTTGGTAGGGTTATAGTGTCCCCCAGTAGGTTGGTAGGTATATAGGTCCCCCAGTTGGTAGGTAGGTATTTAGGTCCTCCTAGTAGATTGGTAGTTGTATAGGTCCCCTAGTATGCAGGTAGTATACAAGTCCCTCTAGTAGGTTGGTGGGTCTATAGGTCCCTCCAGTATGTAGGTAGGTCTATAAATCCCTCTAGTACGTTGGTAGGTATACAGGTCTCCCAGTATGTAGGTAGGTATATAGGTTGTCCTAGTAGGTTTGTAGGCCTATAGCTCCCACCCAGTAGGTTGGTAGGTCTATAGGTCCCCCTAGTAGGTTAGTAGGTCTATAGATTCCCCCATTAGGATGGTATGTATACGTATCCCCCAATTAGGTTCCCCCAGTAGACTGGTAGGTTTATAAGTCCTCCCAGTAGGTATGTATATATATATATATATATATATATATATATATATATATTGCCCCCCAGTAGGTTGGGTGGTATATAGGTCCCCCTCGTAGGTAGGTATACAGGGCCTTCCGGTAGGTTGGTATTTAGGTTCCCCATGTAGGTTGGTAAATAGAGCCCCACAGTAGGTTTGTATAAAGGTCCCCCGTTAGGTTGATATATAGAAGCTTGATAGTTATATAGGTCCCTCAGTATGCAGGTAGTAGATTGGTGGGTATATAGGTCCCCCCAGTATGCAGGTAGGTATATAGGTTGTCCTAGTAGGTTTGTAGACCTATAGCTCCCCCCCCAGTAGGTTGGTAGGTCTATAGGTCCCCCCTAGTAGGTTAGTAGGGCTATAGATTACCCCATTAGGCTGGTATGTATAAGTATCCCCCAATTATGTTCCCCCAGTAGACTGGTAGTATTAAAAGTCCTCCCAGTAGGTTTGTAGGTTTATAGATCCTCCAGTAGTTTTTATGGTGTCTATGTCCCCCCAGTAAGTTGGAAGGTCTATAGGTGCCCCTAGTAGGTAAGTAGGTCTATAGATTCCCCCATTAGGCTGGTATGTATCAATATCCCCCGATTAGCTGGTTGGTAGGTATATAGGTTCCCCTCATCGGTAGGTATACGGGACCTTCAGGTAGCTTGGTATATAGGTTCTCCATGTAAGTTGGTAAATAGAGCCCCACAGTAGGTTGGTATATAGGTCCCACTGGTAGGTTGATATATAGAAGCTTGGTAGGGTTATAGTGTCCCCCAGTAGGTTGGTAGGTATATAGGTCAATCAGTATGTGCGTAGGTGTATAGGTCCCCAAGTAGGTTGGTAGGTATATAGGTTCCACCAGTAGGTATATCGGTTCCCCTTGTAGGTTGGTAGGTATATAGGTTCCCCTAGTAGGTTGGCAGGTGTATAGGTGCCCCCAGTATGTAGGTAGGCATTTTGGTCCCCCTAGTAGGTTGGTAGTTGTATAGGTCCCCCAGTACATACGTAGTTATACAGTACATGTCCCCCTAGTAGGTTGGTGGGTCTATAGGTCCCTCCATTATGTTGGTAGGTATATAGGTCCCTCTAGTAGGTATATAGGTTGTCATAGTAGGTTTGTAGGCCTATAGGTCCCCCAGTAGTTTGTAAGGTCTTTAGGTCCCCCTAGTAGGTTAGTAGGTCTATAGGTTCCCCTATTAGATAGGTATATAGGGCCGCTCAGATTGTTAGTAGGTCTATAGATTCCCACAGTAGGCTTGTAGGTATGTAAGTCCCCCTAGTAGATAGATATTTATGGCCCCCCAGTAAGTTAGTAGGTATATAGGTCCACCTCGTAGGTAGGTATACAGGGCCTCCTGGTAGATTGGTATATAGAATTCCCTGGTAGATTGGTATATAGAGCCCCACAGTAGGTTGGTATTTGTGGCCCTCCAGTAGGTTAGTATATAGGTCCTATAGTAGGTTGGTACTTAGGTCCCACTGGTAGATAGGCCCTCCGTTGAAAAACAAAAAATACTCACCTCTCTCAGTTCCCCTGATGAAGAACCAGCCTCTCTCTGTGTCCCTGCACAGGTAGTGTGACTTCATCACGCTGCTTGCGTAGTTACGGTACTCCTGGCACTCCTGATTCTCACAAAACCTCTTCTTTAAACTCCGGTCTGTCGCAAGCCTGATTGAGTACTCTAGGGGGGCAAGGAACAGAAAGCTTCCTGCTTCGCGATAGCCTTTAACTGTATGCACATCCTGAGGACACACATATGGTTAAAGGGAACATAGGTTATGCTACCTTTGCTGAGGACAACACACCGCTGGAAACAGCATGTGTGTCCCTAGCTTGTGTTGTCCTCAGCAAAGGTAGCATAACCTATGTCACAAGTTCCTTTTAAGGCTGGAATCACAGAGAATTCAGTGCATACAGTACGTGCCGGAAAACACGTTCATTGTGCCTTTGAAATTATGCCCTTGCAAGTGCATAATTTAATAGCACAAATGACGCGTAATAGTCCGGAGCACATCTGTGCCTACTATACTTTACCATTTGCCAGTGTGTATTCGCCTGAAAAATTCTAATCTAAAAAAGCGACGTCTCAGGTGTCACAGTCTCAGGTGGTGGATTCTCTGGGTCACCACAAGAGATGACTTCAACCACACCAGGGAGTGGAGTCTAAGAAGCCCCACGGTATTTACCAGAACCTGTCGCAAAGCAAGTTTGGTTTCTAGGTTGCTACCCCTGATGTGGCCGCTCGCAGTGACAGAAAAGTAACCAGGTCACTAGCAGAAAGGTCAGGGCAGGTGGCAGGCAGGGAACAGTCAAAATCTAAAAGCAATGGGTCGGCACCAGGAATCACAGAACACGGATACAGGAAACGCTCATGCAAGTGACACCAACAAACTAGCACTGGGTGATGAGAGAAATGATCTTATAAAGGAGGGTGTGGGAGATGATTGGTGGTCAGAGATGCGCTGGCACTTGAAATCTTAAAGATGCCCGGCAATGAGGAGAGGATGGGAATGAAGCAAGAGTGGGGAGAGGTGAGTGACAGGCAGAGCGGGGAACACGAGCGTGTCTGTGGTCTTTATCGAGGACCATGGCGCACGTCATGCTGACAACTATAATGTACTTTGTTAGGGCCATATTTTGGCACATATTCCGATGAAATTATGTTCAAAATAAGCGCAAAAATACGGCCCAAAAGATGCCTTAAGAAGAATACCAGCATACTGGGCCCACGGGCAGATTGCTGGTTCAGGGCAGCGGCAGTTTTGCCTTGAATAAAGCTGGCAATGGACGTCGCTGCCTACATCCTAACAGAATTTGCTGATATTCCACAAGCAATGTAATTTATACCCCATCGACACACTATCCAAATAATCTGTGTGGAATAATGTATGCAATGTTGATTTTAAAATTCACAGTTTGTTCTTTTATGCTGTGGATTTCATACATAAGAGCTGAATATCAGTGGAGCTAGTTTGCATGATGATACACTCTCCATTTCGTACTAGAAATCCAAGTTTCAGATTTCTGCTGCACATTTTTTTGAAAAATCAATGTTTAGGGCATGAAAGCCCCTTTTCAGGCTCTACAATAAATACACAGCGCAATATATAGTTTATTATACAAATAGAGACTCATCATAAAAATGCAATAGAACGGAATAAGTAAATATTCTTAGGCATAATTGTATCACATGTATAGGTTTACACATAATAACGACATTAAGGGCATGTCCCCACGGCATGGGTTTGCGGCCGGTTTTTCAGACGGTGTGCGGTTTTGCAGACTGTCTGAAAAACCGTCCGCAAACGAACACACCCGGCTTCTATAGAAAACCTGTGCAGCAGTCCCCACTGCATGGGTTTTCCACCCCAAAAAACATTGTGCATGTTCATTCTTCCGTCCAGTGTTCGGACAGAATATGAACATGTGAATCGGGAGGGGGGAGGCTCATCGCAGAGAAAAGCGGTCCCCTCCGCGGCCGCGGTGACGGCACACAAACCGGACAAATACCGGTCGGATAAACCGACCGATATTTGTCCTCTGCTGTGTAAACGGGCCCTAAGGCTACATGAAATCAGAATGAAGCATGGTAGGTAATGTGGCATCAAAACCTAAGTTGTAGTAGGGGAGATAGATCCAGGGAAATGGCTGCAATACAACATAAAGGCGCATAAGACATTTAAAACTATCCTGTAATCAATACTTTTAATATTCAGTGGAGATAGTAGAAGAGAGAGAGTGTTATTAAATACAATACTAAACTGGCACACCATGCTTCCTGTCGTCCTGTGCACGCTCTCTCTCTCTCTTTAGTTTTTTCAATTTGTTTTACTGCTTAAAAAAAAAAAAAACTATGGGAGGGTGTAATAGAAATATATTAATGGCAGGCACAATTGCATTTACTCTGGCGTCTAAGTGGTAAATGGCTCGGATCGGAGCTGCCTATGAATTTTTTTTAATTAAATAAATTTAAATATATAAATATCTGTTTAAATAGGAAAAACGCACAATATTTCTCTTCTTTATATATACATCTAATAAATAAAACTAAAATGAATTACGTGAAACATGTACTTTAAATAAAAAGATTGCATTTTAAAACTACTGTAAATAACCTACTAAAATTAGTTTATTTTGACAAAATTCAATAAATCAGTCAAAGAAAAATGAATCTGCCTCTGGTGATTCCACTAAGGTTCCAAGAAATGATTTTGCTGTAAGAATGTCACAATGAATTCTGTAACCAATTACTGAACGTCAAATCGCTACAAGAAATGCATTTAATTATATTTGAGTAATATCTAATAAATATATGCAGATAAATCATTAAAAATCCATTTTCATCAAGTGCATAATGTTCTACACATTTCTTCAACCCACTTCTAATTCCAAATTAATCTTGTAGAGCAGAGAGAAAGGCAGCATATAACAGCGCTGGATGTTGTATTACAATGTCTCATGGAGAGATGCTTAATTGAATAGTGCTGTGTGCAATTTAATTGCCTACACTGACTAGAGAAGATGCTAGTCAATAGCTAAACCGTGTTTTCATGTCAATCAAATGCAATCAAAATCTATATCGCCAGCTTTACAGATAAAAAACGGAAAAGTTCATCACTGCATGGGAACGTTCGAAAAGAAAAGCTCATTAAATGAATTCCACTGGATGTTATTTCTAAAATTACTTTTATAGCATATCTGTTAAATACATGTGTAGTCCGCACTGCAAGGCACTTGTGATCTCTGCCTCCCAGATCTAATCAAAGATGCTGCTTACCACTGTTGTGAGGCTTACAAAAGCTTTCTTGACATTATATACATTTAGTAGTTGCTATGTCATGTAAGTGGTGCATGAATAACGTACTATAATAGACCTTATATAAGGAGGCGTGCACAAATTATGTAATATAAAAAAATTAGAGTCTTGGAACCCCTCCCCCTGTAACAAATTTTAACATTAGGTAATAGTTTGCAGACAAACCTATTTTGAGATTTAGAAAATTTGATAACTGAAACTGCAGAAACATAACAAAATGTTTAAAACCGCGATCATTCAACTTTCTGCAATTAATCATAGCATACAACATTAACTACTTAGCCCACCTTGATATACCGGTACGTCATGGCAATGCTAAGGAGCCCAATGCTGCTGAGCCCACTTCATGCACGGTGAGTGCTGGCTGGTAGATACAGCTAACACCTGCCGGTAACAGCAGAGATCAGAGCTGATCGCAGCCACAGCATCTAATTTAATGATTAAAACTGCACAATGGGGTGCTGCATGGTTTCTACAGCAGCAAGAAGCCTAATGAAGGCTTTTATGGCTGCAATCTTACGTCTCCTATGACTTCCTGCCATAGGCACGAAATTATAGGAGCGCCATCTTTGTACATCCTTGTGCATTATATACATAATGCAGAATGGAATACAAGCAATCGCACCCCGTAGTGGTAAAGTACCCTTGGGGGTCTAAATGCATAAGTAGAAGAAAAATACATTTAAAAAAATCTAAAAAATAATAAAACATATTAAAAGTTCAAAACATCCCCTTTCGTCATTTTACAAATAAAAAAATAAAAAATGTTGGTGTTGCCAAATCCGAAAAAGTCTTATCTATTAAAATCTAACATTATGTATCCTGTGCAGTTAACAATGTACAAGAAAAAAAATTCCCAACGCCAAAGTTGCAGTTTTTTGGTCATTTTGTGTCCCAGAAAACTGGAAAAAAATTAATCAAATAGTTAAGAGAATGTTTTTATTTTTTTTCAAATACTAAAACATAACGGAAGCTTTACATATTTGGTATTATTGGAATCGTACCAAACTGCAGATTACAGATAAAACATCATTTATACTGAAAAGTGAACGACATGTAAACAAAACCCCTGCAAAAATGGCACAATTAAGTATTTTTCACATTTTACCCCACTTAGAATTTATGGAGGATTTCCCAGTACATTATATGAAATGTTCAATGGAAGTATTACAAAGTACATTTTGTCCTGTAAAAATATGCCCCATTTGTCTATACAGATGGAAACATTTTTTAAGTTATGGCTCTTGGAAGGCAGGGAGGAAAAAATGAGCGTGTTTGAAAAAAAACTCTTGGTGCTTAAGCGTTTAAAGATGTTGCCAGTCTCCTATAAAAATAAATATTTACAAAGCTGCAGGTGGCCAGTTAAAAAAAAACCAAAAATTTTACTTCCTCTGCTGCTCCATTCCAGCGCTGGCTCTCCCCAGTCTTCTGTTAACTTTCTTCTTCTGAATGGGAATGATTGGCTGTAGTGGTCACATGCCTCCCCTTACACTTCTTTTCACTCCTGCAGCTGCTGGTTAGTATTTCTTTTGTATAAAAACTGGACAACTCCTTTAACATTACAAATAAAGTTAACAGGGTTTTCTCACCACAATGATTCGTTTTAAACATGTAGGCAAAGGTAAATAATGATTTTTACCAAATACATTGCCATTCTGAGTTTGCTTCCTTTTTGAGATAGATCAGTTCTTACCTTTGCTTGTGTACACAAACTTCCCTTGGTTACATTACATTATTTTGGAGATGCTGATGCCCAATTGGACACATGAGAGATAAATTAGCGGGCTTAGGAGACTGGAAAATAGGCAAAGAAACAAGTTAGCTCAGGTGGCATGTGCAGAGGAGGTTACACATCATATGTAGACAATACATTTTATGCAAATTTTACTATCTTAACTAAATTCATTAAACTCAACTTAACATAGTGATATCCCTTTAAGTTTTCTAAGTATTTGGGATCCAGCAGCACAGTCCAAGATAGTTAAAACAAATAAGTCAATAAAACATATTTTGCTCCTGTGGGCATCATTTTTAATATTTATTAAGATTTGAAATTAGACAAAGCAGAAAAGTTAACTAACATTAACTCCTCTTCCTTATCACATTACATAATTTATGAATAATGCCTAGTGACTTCACAGCACCACTATAGTCTGCAGCCTTGTTCAGAATATATAAACTCACTTGAGAGCCTGCACTAAGTGCTGTGGATTTGGGTCATTGTCAAATTTGATCCAAATCCAAGTGATTTAATTTGAGTTGGTCCAAATCTAAAACTGTTCGAGTATTAGAACAGCTACTGGGCATGCGCATTAGCTCAGGAGTCCTTCTTGACTACCATATCTCCATAGAAAGCACATTGGATCCATCAATTCTACAGTGAAGGACGTAGAATAAAAGTACATTGTCATGGCTGCGCATCCGTGGCCCGCGGGCGAGTGGCACCGTGACCCATGTGTGGGGCCGTGGGCGCACTCGCTCCAACTTACCCAGCCATGCTCCTAACTGTGTCTCTGCTTCCCGCCTCCTAGGGCGCGTGCGCGCCGGCACTGTTAAATTTAAAGGGCCAGCGCACCAGTAAATTCCATCTATTTAAAGTCTGCCCCTTCCTGTGCCCAGCACCGGATCTTTAGTGCCATTTAGCCTACTGAGAAAGTGTTCCTGAAGTCTTGTTCTGATTACCATGTACCGTACCATTTGCCTCCGTCCCTCGACCACGTACCTTGCTGCCCGTCCTGACCTTCCTGCCTGTCCCCGACTACGAGCCTGCCTTACGATTTTGTACCACGCTACACCTCGGCTGCCTCCGCAAGCAAGTCACGTCGTGGAAGTGACCTGGTAGTAATCCGCCGCAGCAAGTCCATCCCGGTTTGCGGCGGGCTCTGGTGAAAACCGGGACCTACTTAGATTCTGCCCCGGGCCCGGGGCTTAGGAAAATCGTTGTGGGGGTTTCCGGGAGGATCCATTCCGTTGTTTCGTGACATACTTTGGGGGCCACCTATCATTGGGGAAAAGGGGAGAAACAAAACGTTTGGGAAGATTGAAAAACAAGGTGACGAAGTAAAATGCTAGTCTGGGTGAAAAACACTAAAGCTACTTCTAAATATACTCAAGTGATAAACAAATCAGTTAAAACTCCTAAAGTGAGACAACTCCTTTAAGGGATAATTTACCTTTCTGCCACACTCCAGGTCTGATGTGGCTCTTAGCCCAAAAATCATTTCCCGATTAAAACCTGTTGTTAAAAATTCTAAATACTTTTTTTTAGTCTGACATGCGTTCCTTGCCCCCAATTTTAAAAAATTAAAATTTAAGTTGAAATTTTAAGGGTTTCCTTTAAATAAACCTTTAAAGACCCTCATCTTTACACCAATTTCGGGTTAGGAATAGGGGTAGCATTAGCACCTGAATTTCTTTGAACATGTTTTTATTGGTGAAAAGAAAAAAAAATAGGAGAATGTTTCTTTAAGAACAAAATGAAGGGAATAAGGCACAAATAACTATAAATGAGCTAGGAAAACCATAAAAATGTTTATTCACAAATTTGTAAATGAAAGAAAACAAGAAAAAAAAACAGTAAGGAATAATTAGTCGGGCCAGGGGGTGAAAAAGCCCCAGCACCCCAGAGCAGCCATAAAAGACAAAAACTAGTGACACGTGAAAAAAGGGGGGGGAAAAAGGAAAAATTTCCCGGGGAGGAAATGAAACAAAACAGGGGTATGTAGCTTGGTTAATTAGATTTGAATAATATTTAGGGGGACACCCCAAGTTGTCCAAAGTTTATGTTTTTTTTAAGACGTTTTAAAAGGGGGGTTCATTTTGAGTCGCAACTCACGGACAATTTTTAAAATTTAACACCCCCTCTTAATTTTCTCCCACGTGGGAAATTTTAGGGTTTTTCCCAAAAGTTGCGAAATTCGAAGTGCGAGGGGCCAAAAAAAACATAAAAAACCAACTGTAGGGAAGGGGGGGAGGTTTAGTCAGAAAAACCAATTTTAGAACTGAAAGCTGGGGGGTTTAAATTGAAAAGTGAAGCTCCGTAATCTCGACTAAAGGTGAAAGCTATTGAATCCCAAAATTTTCCAAAATTTTTGGGGCGCCCCACCAAGCTGCAGCATTGTCCCCCTTTTGCCCACACCCCTTTCCAGCAGATTTTGGGGGAGGAGATATTAAAAAATGTGGGCGATCCCGGGGGGGGGGAAGGATACCGCGAAAAGTGGATTTTGTGCATCAGTTCCTTAGGGTTTAGGCATTGGGACATTTTTGGAGGGCATAACAAAAGCTTGAAAACCCCAACTGTCTAAAGGGAATTGTACTAGTTAGTTCTTTTTCCCACTTAAATCATTTTTTGGGGAGTTTGCCGGGTTTTGGGCCCGGAGGTGATTAAGTTTTTAATTTAAAAGGGAAAGGACCTTTAATTTTATCCTTCTTTTTGTGAAAAAAAGGGGAAAAAATTCTGATGGGGACTGCAGAGCTTCGGGCCCAATTGAAACCCTGGACAAAATATGTCGTATTTGAAAGATTTTGAAAAAAAAGGATGAGGGGGGGGCCCCATTGATTTAGGATGTATGCGAAGAGTCAGTGTATTGTTTTGATATAGTTGGTCTATGCCCCCAGTTTGAATTTCTCCCACATAGGGAAATAAAAGGGTTGGGGGGTTCCCCAAAAGTGAGAAAAGACAATTGGAAATGTCCTTTTTCCCGGATAGGAACCCAAACCCCCCAGGTATAACATAAAGTGAAAAATTTTAAAAAGGTCAGTAATGAGGTAAGGGCGGGGGAAAGGGAAAGGGGGGGCCCCAAACTAAGGAGGTTTTAAGAGGGAAAATCTACTGGCACGGCTTTAAAGGAAAAGGGAAAAAATTTCGGGGTGGAAATTACAGGGGGCTGAATTTGGGAATTTAGGGCCATGGGTTTTTATAGAGCCTTGTTTTTGGGAGGGATGCTCCTTTTTTAGTTTCAAAAATTGGGGAAAAAGTTTAAACCACCGTATCTGTGGCCCCGGAAAAATTTAATTTTTTTTTGCCCCTAGGTTTCCGGCCATTCCTTAAAATCAAGGAATAGGCTTTGAAGTCAAATTTGTCAAGGAGAGCGGGTTTAAAAATAGGGGAGGGGGGCTCTGAACATATAAAAAAATTTTTGGGGAAATTTAAAAAAAAAAAAATTTTTTTTTCCCCAAAAATTCTGGCAATCCACAAAAGTTTTAATCCCAGGAAGCTTTTAATTTCGGGTTCCCAGGTCAAACAAAAAGGGTTTTCATAATTAGCCAGAAACCTTTTAATTTTTAAAATTTTTTAATCCAAAAACAAAAATCCCTTTATCAACCCATTAAAAACCCTTTTAAATTCCCCTTTTTTTTTAAAATTAAAACAAAAAAACCCCTTTTTAAAAAAAATTTTTCCAATTTTAAAATTAATCCCAAATTTGGGCCCAAAATTTTTCCCAATTAAATTTTAAAAAAAAAAATTTTTTTTCTACCCAAATATACCATTTTTCCTAAAACCCAAATCTTTAAAAAAACTACATTCCATAAATTTTTTTAAATACCCCACCAACCCCATAAACCAAACCCAAATAAAAAAGGGGGTTGATAAAAACCAATTAAAAACCCATACCCTTAACCCCTTAAAAATACTAAATTTTAATTAAACCCCCAAAATTTTTTAAACCTTTCTTCCTAAATAAAAACCAATTTTAACCCCCCCCCTCCCCCCCTCCCCCAAAAAAAAACCCCATTCCAATAAAACCCCAAAAAAAAAAAAAAATTAAATAAAAAAAAATTTCCTTTTAAATTTTTTCTAAACAATTTAAAAACTTTCATTTCCTTTTTATAAACCACAACCCATGGGACCCAAAACCCAAATTTTAAGCAATTCAACCCCCCCTGGTGGGTGTGGGGTTCCCCCCACCCAAAAATTCACCAAAATTTATAAATAAATATTTCTATAAAAATTTTGATTCCTTAAAAACCCCATTTTTGGGGCAACTCAATTTGATAATTTGGGGGCATTTCTGGTAGCGGAGCTTTTGTAAAACCCAATTTTTAATTCCAAAGATTTTTGGGTTTTTTAAAGGGGAAGGTCAGAAAAAACTTAAAAAGTTTTTTTTTGAAAGGGACCTGGGGGTTTGGTGATTTTTTAAATTTTTTGCTAGAACAAAATGGCCCTTTGAATTTCAGCTGGGGGAAAAAGGTTTCTTTTTTTCCTAGAAAATTTTAAAAAATATTTTTAATTTAAAGTAAAACTCAGAAAGGAGTTAAAACCCTTTAAGTTAAAGGGAAAACGGGGTTTTTTTTGTTTAAAAATTTATAGTTTGGGAGTAGTAGGAAGAAAAATTGGTTACCCCCCCAAACCCCCTTTAAACCTTTATTGTTTCAAAAAATTAATTTTAAATTTTTTGGGAAAAACCGCGTCCTACCCTTGTTGGTTTTGTTCTATTTGCTAGCAGCTTGCCGGGTTGTTTTCCCTGCCCCCGAAAAATTTGGGCCAAATTTAGTTTGGCCAAGGGGGGGAACTCATACTTATTGGAGGTAAAATTGGTACGAAGCCTTTTCATAAGATGGAAAGGAAATTTCTTTTTCTGTAAAGAGGGGTTTTTTTTAAAATCCCAAATTCTGCTTTTTTAATTTCTTCCAAGAGACTTTTAAATTTGCCTGTCGTTTTCCTTTTTTCTTTCGGGGTAGTGAAAAAAGTATTCTGCGAATATAGGCTTTAGGGGGCAACCATAAAATGCCAGTAAAAGGGGGCAGAAGGAGCGTTAATTTAAAAAATTTTTTTGGGAAAAAAAAGGGCCCCTTTTTTGGATTTTTTAAAAAAAATAATTATTAAGACGCAAAGGGGGGGGGGGGGGGGAAAAAAACAAACGGGGCCCTTTTTTTAAAAAAAAAAAAAAAAAAATTTTAAAAACAAAAAAAAAAAATTTTGGGAAATTTTTTTTAAAAAATTTTTAAAAAAAATTGGGGGGCCCCCCAAAAAAAAAAAAAAAAAAACCCAAAAAAAAAAATTTTTTAAAAAAAAAAAATTTCCCAAACCCCCCCCCCAAAAAATTTTTTCCCCCCAAAAAAAAAAACCTTTTTTTTTTTTAAAAAATTTTTTTTATAAAAAAATTTTTTTTTTTTTCCCCCCAAAAAAAATTTCCCCAAAAAAACCCCCCCCCCTCCAAAAAAAAAAAATTTTAAAAAAAAAAAATTTTTTTAAAAAAAAATTTAAAAAACCCCAAAGGGGTTTTTTAAAAAATTTTTTTTTTTTCCCCGTAAAAATTTTTCCCAAAAAAACCCCTTTTTTTGAAAAAAGGGGCCCCCCCCCCCAAATTAAATTTTTAAAAATTTTTTTAAAACCCCCCTTTTTCCTTATTTAAAAAAAAACCCCCCCCCCACCCAAAAAAACCACCAAAAAAAATTTTTTCCCCCCCGGGGGAAAAAAAAGGCCCCCAAAAAAAAAAAAAACAATTTTTTTTTTCCCCCCCCAAAAAAAAAAACCCCCCAACGGGGGGGAAAAAACCTTTCCCGGGAAAAAAAAAAAAAAAAACCAAAAACCCCAAAAATTTGGGGGGCCCCCGGCCCCGGGGGGGGGTTTTTTCCCCCCCCCCAAAAAAAAAGGGGCCCCTTTTTCCCCCCCTTTTTTTTTTGGGGGGTAAAAAGGGAAAAAATTTTTTTCCCCCCCCCCCCAAAACCCCAAAAGGGGGCCCCTTTTTTAATTTCTTCCCGGGAAGGGGGGTTTTGGGGGTTTTTTTTTAAAAGGAAAAAAAATTTTTTGGGGGAAAATTTTTTTTTTTTAAAAAGGTTTTTAAATGGAAAACCCCCGGGGGGGGGGTTTTTGGGGGAACCCCCAAAAACCCCCCTTTTAAAAAAGGGGGGGGGGAAAAAAAGGGGAAAAAAAGGGGGGGGAAATTGGTTTTTGGGGGGGGGGGGGGAAAAAAAAAAAAAATTTTTTTGGGGGGCCCTTTGGGGTTTTGGGGGGTTTTTTTTTTTTTTTTTGGGGGGGGGGGGCCCTTTTTTTCCTTTTTTTTGGGCCCTTTTTTTTTTTTTTCCGGGTTTTTTGGTTTTGGGGTTTAATTTTTTTTTTTTCCTTAAAAAAAGGGGGGCCCCCCCCCTTTTTTTTTTTTGGTTTTTTTAAAAAGGAAAAGGGGGGGGGGGGTTTTTTTTTTAAAAAAAAAATTTTTTTTTTTAAAAAAAACTTTGGGGGAAAAACCGGGGTTTTTTTTTTTGGGGGGAAAAGGGGGGGAAAATTTTTTTTTTTCCCTTTTTTTTTAAAATTTTTTTAAAAATTTTCCCCCTTTTTTGGGGGGTTTTTTGGGGGAAAAGGGGGCCCCCCCAAAAAAAAAAAACCCCCTTTTTTTTGGGGGGGTTTTTTTTTGGAAAAAAAAAATTTTTTTTTTTTTTTTTTTTTCCAAAAAAAAATTTTTTTAAAAAATTGGGGAAAAACCCCTTTTTCCGGAAAAAGCCGGGGGGGCCCAAAGGGGGGGGAAAAAAAAAATTTTTTTTTTTTAGGAAAATTTTTTTTTGGGGGGGGAAAAAAAAAAAAAAAATTTTTTTTAAAGGGGGGGTTTTTAAAAAGGGGAATTTTAAAAAAAAAACCCCCGGGGGAAAAAAGGGGGGGGGGAGGGTTTTGGGGGGGGGAAAAAATTTTTTTTTTTCCCCAGGGCCCCCCCTTTTTTTAAAAAATTTGGGGGGGTTTTGGGAAAAGGGGGAAAGGGGGGGGGTTTTTTGGGGGGGGGAAAAAAGGGGAAAGGGGGGGCCCCCAGCCCCCTTTAAAAAAAGGGGGGGGGGGGGGGAAAAGGGGGGGGGGGGGGTTTTTCCGGGGGGGGGGGGTTCCCCAAAAGGGGGGGGCCCCCCCCCCCGGGGCGGGAAAAACCCCCCGGGGGGGTTAAACAAAGGGGGGGGTTTAAATTTCCCCCCTTTTTTTTTAAAAAAAAAAAGGGGGGAACCCCCCCCCAAAGGGAAAAAAAACCCCCCGAAAAAGGGGGGGGCCCTTCCCGGGGGGGCCCCCCGGGGAAAAAAAAAACCCCCCCCCCCCCCCTTTAATTTTTTTGGGGGTTAAATTTGGGGAAAAAACCCCCCCCCCCCCCCCCTTTTTTTTTTCGGGCAGAGCCAGTGGGGAGGGTTGCAGAAAAAGGGTTTTAATTTATGACAGCTGGAATGTTGTTTGCGGCAGGCACGTGTGAGATGCAGCCTAGACTTTTTCGCAGGACACAGAAGTTATTCTTATCTTGCACGGGCCCCCCTCCCTCATCCCCTGAGAGAGATGTAGCGGGGGAGGAGTGAGGCATGAAAGGGGCTTGAGGTAAAGGGGAGGAGGTGCGGGGCTTGCTGATGATGGCACCACTGTTGGCTGACCAGTCCAACAAGTAAGTACAGGCGATCTGTGTGGGTTGTTTTGGGAGACAGTTTGGGGAAAGATGAGGTCTGGCTTGGGTCAGTAGAGGAACCCGGGTAATTGGCAGCAGCGGCAGGAGAACAAGACTGGCAAAAGGTCTGGCTGTTTCCCCAGTGGGGGGGTCAGAAAAGGGTCAGGAAGGTTTAAAATCTGCCCCCCTCGTTTTGGGCGGGATCTCCCCCCTGGGGGTCATGTCCCCCCCCCCCGGGGGTCAGAAAAAATCTCCCCCGAAATTAAGCACCCCCGGGCGCGGGTCACTGTGGGAAGGTTGGCCTCTGTGCGAAAAAAATTTAAGACGACGCTTGCCGGGCCATCGGGAAGTAGAAATCGTAATGTGCGTTAGGTGTGGGGGGGTATCCGGGCCCCTGAAACCCCTCAATCAATCGGGGGATTTCCTTGTGTCACCGTAGGTAACTGCTTGTGTCAACGGCTTCCCTCAGGCTCGCGTTTCCGGTGTTTTTGGATTCCCCTGCAGAGGGCAAAAATAGAAGCGTCCTTTACGTGCTGTGTCATTGGGTTAAATTTTCCTGTGTTGCAGCCCCCCCGTGTCCGGGAAGCAGTGGTTTTATTCCTTGGTTTTTTCCCCAGCACCCCCTGCGACCGAGAATGATACCTGCCCCCTCCTTTTGTCGATTTTTGGCTCCTCAAAATAAGCATGTGATGTACTCGTCACGCAGTTTCTTGTGGTGGAATTGGGGGAAATTGTAGTTCAGTACATTAGCAGTTCATTCTGATAATAAAAAAAATACAAAATCCAAAATTATGGCGCCCGCCAAATAACTGCCCGTTTGCTGGGTGAGATGTTGCGGCCCTTTTTCATGGGGGTTTTTTTACAGCTGTGGGGTTTGTCATTAAGGGGGTTTTTCACACAAAATCGGTGAACATATGCTTTTTGATGTGGGAACTGAAATAGTTTTGGCCATTTGGGGATGTCGCAATGAAATTTTGTTTGGTTATTTTCAGAGGGTTAAAAATGTCCCCGTTCTACAGTAAATTATTAGATGGTGTAAAAGGATAATGGAATCAGTACATTTTTTATCCGACCAAGCAATCAAACAAAAAACAGGCTAAAAATTAGATGGGCATTGTATGGCCCCCCAAATAGCTCGACAGCCCCTGTCAGATTTGTAACATATTTAAATTTAGTAGTCCCCCGGGAACGACCCTCCCCTTGACCCTTAAAGCTACATGCCAAAATCGGGCGAGGGGATTCTTTAAATGACCGCGGCGTCAGGCAGCGGCCGCTCACCAGCGCCGAGTTATTATTGTGGGGCCGACGTCAGTCGCAGTGCACGCTCTGTGCGTCCCGTGGGGGGAGTGGGGGGAATCGTTGCCCCCCTGCCTTCCCCCCCTGTATGAATGCGGGGGTGTGTGATGTACATACCCCTCAGTGTGCGGGGGGTGGAGGCGGTACACTCACTCCCCCTGCGCGCCGAGTGGGGTGGGCGGCCAGGAGTGTCGAAGGTGGCCGTGCAAGGGAGCTGGGGGTAAGGTTTTTATTATTTATTTTTTTTAGTATGGGGGGGGATCCCTGGTAAAAAAAGGGGGGCAAACTAGGTAAACAAGGGGGGAAATCCGGCACAACAAAGGGGGGCAATCCCGGGTTCAACAAAGGGGGGCAACTACTGGCTACAAAAAGGGGGGCAACCCCCCCCTGGTACAAAAAAGGGGGGCCCTTCCCTGGCAAACAAAGGGGGCCCTTATGCCTTTAAAGGGACTCCCTGGTTATGGGGCTACTAGGGTTAAGGGCACTCCCTGGTGAGGGGAATTACCGGGCATTCTTCAAAGCCGTTAGTAGTTAGGTGGTGTGGGTGTGGCTTTTTGAAGGGGCGTGACCGAATATTGGGCGGGGCCAAATAAATATTTTGCTGCGGCGCGCATAGCCGGCCGCCCCCTGTGTTCCTGCTTTTCCACTTTCAAAAGTTGGGAACTATGGTTTAAAAATGTTCAGTTTAGTAGCTTTTCCTTTTTAGAGTGACCAGGGTTCTGTGTTCAGAGGGGTTGTTTTTGGGGCCCGGGTTTTTGGGGGTGGTAGGTTAGCACGTTGTCACCCCCCCAGTCAGGCCCGCCCCCCTAGCACAATTTCTTTCAGTTGAACAGGCCAAAAATGAAAGGCAGTTCAGTGAAAAATTTGCTTTAACCTACAGTAGGTCTGAATCGGGGGGTTTACAAGAATAAATTTACCCTTTTATATTAAAAAAAAATTTTAGAGAGACATAAAGAAACACAAATAAACCCAGGTCCATTTAAATATTTTTCATCTTTGAAAACTACAGAGGGTATATCCTAAATACTTAGGCGTTCGGTTATCGGGAGAAAGGGGTTCTCTGATCCCTGTTTGCTGATACAAAGAGGTGGCTTCCATGGTGTGTGACATCCTCAAATCCTCTATCCGATTAGAACTCTATCCTTTTAGAGGGGTCGTACCATGAATGATATTTATCCCCTACCCACAGGATAGGCGATACCTGTCTAATCACAGGGGATCCCACTGCTAGACCACCAGTTATCAGTAAAGTGGGGTCCCAACCCCCAAAACCCTTTCTAAAAAGGGCCCGCTTTGGGTGGGTTTTTTGAGCGGACCCTTTGGGTCGTTCTGCCCATTTTGGGCTCCTTTTAAAAAGTCATGGAAAGGGAAAAAAGCGGGGTTTTCGGGGAAAAGCTACCCCGTCGCCCCCTTAGTTTGAAGGGAAAGGAGCAGTGCACATGTTTGATTGCTGCACTAAACTAACACTTCCTCACTGTGCGGGTGTGGCAAGGAAGGACAGGGTGTCGAGGATCCTGTTTTAGCGATCGGTGGGGGTCCCAGCCACCGGACACAAGTCATCAGACATTTATCACTTATCCTGTGGATAAGTAGTAACAGTCTTATGTGGCACAATCTCTTTAAAAATTTGGGGAATTTTTTTTTTTATACATTTTTTTTTTTTATTTTTTTCCTTTTAAAGAGTCTTTCCCTTTTTTTTTTTTTTTTTTCTGGTTACCTAGACCCTTTAGGGGTTTTTTTTTTTGAGGATAAAATTTTCTTTTTAATTGGGATTATTAAAAAAAACCCCTTTTAAATTTTCTAGGAAACCCTGTGGGGGGAACATGAAAAAATACACAATAACACCATTCTTGTCGAGGTTTCGTTTTTATGGCATTTACTGTTTGGTGTAAATTACATACTATCTGTTTTTTGCAGTTCAGTATGATTTGGTAATTTCCATGGGGCCCCTCCCTTTTATGTCATTTTTCATTTTAAAAGGGGGTTTTTTTTTCGAAGAAATTTCATGGGGGGGGAAAAAAAAAAAATGGGTTTTTGCCTTTTTTAGTGCCTTGGCGGGATTGGGGATTTTTAGTTTCTGCCCAGTTGAAAAAAATTCAATTTTTTTTTTAGCAGTTTTGTTGAGTCTTTGTTGATTACTGTTTTACAATGTTTTGTGATTAAAATTTTTTTAGGGGAAAAATTTTAGTTTCAGAGAATTTGAATTGGGAATTTGTTTATACACATTATATTTTGTTTTTACAGTATGTGTTATTTTTAAAACTTCTTTAAAAATTTTGGGTTTTTTGTTTCAAAATGAAAATTTTTTCCCAAAATTTTTTTGTACAAAATTGAGTGAACATATTTCAGCAAACATATACTTTTTTGTAAGGTTTGGGAATGCTGGTTCTCCAAAAATAGAGCCCGATAAACGAAAAGGGTTCATTTTTAAAATGGATCCCAAAATAATTAGAAAAGTTCCCCCTTTTAAGGTACCAAAATGGTGTTCCCAGTGGGTTTGCAAAATCAAGAAAAAAAAGCCCGCTTCCCGTCCAAAAAGGTAAGTTTTTAAAAAAACCCCAATTTTTTTTAAATTTTTAGCTTTTTTAAAAAAAGAATGTAAATCTTTAAGCCCCCGGTGGGTTAGCAAAAAAAATAGCAAGCTAAAAACACCTGGGTTTGGGGTCAGTTGATGCTTCTCATTTGCGTTGGGTTTTTTTGACCCCCGGGATGGGTAAATGTACCTCCCTGGGGTTTTGGTCAAATACCCAAAACAAAATAAAAAAATTTTTTTTTTAAAAATTTAAAAAACAAAAAAAGATAAAAAAAAACATTGCTAATGTTCCCGATTAAAAATTTAAAACTGATTATAATGTATGTTTATATTGGACCTTTTGGTGTCGTTTTTCCCAAGCGGGAAAAAACCCCATTTTTTCTCGGCCCCAGTAATTTTTTTGGAGGGGTTTTCCCCCCTGGGGTGAACATGGGATTTTTTTTTTATGCCCCTTAAAGGAAAAAAAAGGACAAATTCCTGGTGTACTTCCGAAAAATGTTTAGGAACTGTGGATGATTTAAAGGAAACGGGTCTAAGTGCATTAGACAAATGCCTACGGATGCGGACTTTGGAAGGTCCGGTCGTGGAGTCGACATACTGGATGTTGTTTTTTACAACTTAAATTTGGTAGATGACAAATTTTTTATTACCAATTAAAAATTTTAAATTTTTTTTTAACCCAAATTTTTTGGGAAATTCTTTGTTGCTGGCCCGTAAAAAGGGATCTGATTTTTATTAAAAAATTTACAAACTGTGCGTTTTTGTTTCCCCCATTTTTTTAAAACCTTTTACCCCTTAACCAAAAATTTCCCCTTAATGGAATAAACCCCCTTTTAAAATCTGTTTGTCTTTATCTTTTTTGATTTGTTTTTAAAGGGCCCTTTTTTGGGTTAGGGGAGGAAACCTATTTTATTTTACTTGCAGTGTGTTATGATTTTACAAGAAAATATGTTGCATGTGGTCTTGGAAGATTGGCTTTGTCACAAACATCTGTAAATCAGCATGGAAAGTTTGATGTTTATAACTAAAGTATGGCACCTCGCTGCTTTTCTGCAAATGGATGGGTTTATTATGCATTCTGTCTCCATTGTCCTATTGTTACATTCGCTTCCTTTTTTTTATTTTTATTTTTTTGAGTTGTGATTTAGTAAATTTTTTTTTTTCCCCAAATCTTTTTTAAATTTTTATTTTTTTTTGGGGAAAATTTTTTTTGAATTTAATTAAAAACAATGTGTTATTGAATTTTTTTAAAATGACTAAAGTAAGGGAGGAATAAAATTTTAAAAAAAATAAAAATTTGGTCCCCCGCTAAAAATTTATTTATACACCCAAAAGAGTTTTTCCTAAAAACCCTAATTCATGGACCATAAAAAAGGAGGAGGGGCATAGAGCTGTTGTGGGTTGAAAAAAAAAAGGAAGGGGCCCTTTTACTGGACCCAAGGTGCGTAAGTGATGGGATGGGATGATGAAAGGGGAAAAGTAGTAAAAAAATGTGGTGTGGTAAGATGCCCTACAGGGGAAAAAAGCGAATCCTTTCAAGGAGGGCTTTTTACCCACGGCACAGTTTTTAGGGCGTTTTAAGATGGTTTTCTGATTTGAAAAATGTCTGTAAAAGGGTGGGCAACCTTTTCATTGATTTTAAAAGAAAATCCATTTAGCAGTTTCCCCCAAAGCAAGGATTTTCAATGGGGCGGTTTTTTTTTCCTGCCGGGGGTAAAAGAAAAAACCTTTGAACATGTTTTTTCATTTGCCGGTTTTTTGGGCAGACATGAAAAATGTGGGTGTGAGGGGAAGGTTTAATCCCCAAAATGCAGACAAAAGTGAAAAACCTGCAAAAAAAAGGGCTAAATACGTGGGGTTTTGCCCTTTTTGAACGCCCCCCTTTGTTCCTGGTGATTCTATAGTCTCTAATGGGGATTAAAGTATCATTATTTTTACCTCCCTTTGGCTTTAGTACATTTACTTGGTTGTCACTGGGTAGGTTGTAGGTGGGGTGTATTCCCTAGGAAATTTTTTAGGGTTAAAGCTTCTTTTTTTGGGTACCCCCCAGTATATGTTTAAACTTCGTGATTTTTACTTCCCCCGGGTTGTTACGATTTTTTTTTGTTTTAATTTTTTTTCGCTTTTTTAAAAATTTTTATTTTTTTGTAATTTTAGAGGTTTTTTAGGTTTTTTTGGTTTTTTGATTTTTAATGTGATTTATTTTAAGTTTCATTTTCTGGGTTTCTTGGGACATCATCATGCCTCTATTTGATTTTATTATGCTTTTTAACTATGTAGTGATTTCACAATGCACATAATGATATCATATGTCACATAGGTGATTTCCACCCCTTTTGGGACGCAAAAGGGGTTACGAAGGGTTTTTTCCGCGCTTTGTCCCTTTTTTTGTAAAAAGAGTGTTTCAGAGTTTGAGCCCGTTCTGCCGAGAAAGTCCACTTTAAATTATGAGCAGGTGTTAGCCCCCCATCCCCTGTTTGCTTGCCCCCCACTGGTATTAAATTTTATTGAATAGGTAGAAAACCCCGTGAATAAAAGAAGGTGGGCAGGGCTAAAAAACCCGTTTAGGGAAAAAGTGGATCCCCTTTTGGGAGGGAACAGGCTGCAAACTGCCAGATTGGAGCATTAAATACTCTGAAACTACTGTTTTTTACAGAATAAGGGACACAGCGCTGGAAGCAGCATGTCTGTCACTAGCTTGTGCTGCCCTCAGCAAGGGGGCATAATCTATGTGACAGGTTCTCTTTAATCTTTAGATAAACAGCCTTAACAAAGATAAGACTTTCCACAGTATAATAATGTGTTAGAGGTTGTTCAGCTAAAGAAAACTAATTTGTAATGGGGCCAGTCTGCAGAAAAAAAGTTATACTTACCTACCGGTCCCCTGCTGCTGCTTTGGAGCTCTCAAGGATATGCTCCTCTTCACTTCCAGGCTCTCGTCCCGACACATGCGGGCTCCATTCACTTGAATCACTTGAATCCTCTTGATCCTCTCCTGTGTGTCGGAATGAGAACCTGGATGTGAAAAGAAGCAGATCCCTAAGAGCCCCTGAGCAGCAGCAGCAGCAACAGCAGCAGCAGCAAGGGACTGAGGTCAATATAAAAAATTTTCTCACTCACTCTGCAACCATTTCAAATGAATTATCCTCTGAACAACCCCTTTAATTGTCGAGTTCAGTTTTACATGAGGCAAGTATTGAACGTGGAAACCATATTTTTGTGCTAGTTTAATGCATGAATTTCATTGAATCTTTACTTTTCATAAAGGTTTCCTAATGTGCACAAAATGACCATTGGCAAGCTTCCCGCTCATGTATTATTCATCGCTGGTAATATCAAGCACATGAGACCCTATCTTACACTGAGCACTTTGATCTCATTTTAGATATTGATTTTTATTTCTTGTGTATTTTCTACCTGAGCATTAATCAATTTTCTTAGATGTATTATTGAAGTACTAAGCTATGTGTAGTATACGCATAAAACCAAACAATTTCTATATTTTAGTGACATGCTCACGATTGAATACTTCATGATGTTGCTAGAGAATTCACATCATGATTTATTCTACAGTGTTTTCAGTTTTAATCTTCACTTTTATACATTTTAATAAATTTAAAATTGGACCTAATCATTCCCTTTGTCGTTAGGAAATATCTTTAAATAATCTGGCACTGTTAGCACTGCCTGGACGTGTCAGACTCAGTAAGGACATGTTTTTTAATGAGGGGAATGGTAACACCCAGTTGCCAATTTATTAATACATTTCCAGGATGAATAACAGAGGAACGGCACAGTGCAGAGTTCTAGGAAGAGGTCCTCACAAATGTTTATTTTATGGGGAATTCTAGTTCATGTCAGCAGAGTTGATAGGCCCTGTTTTATTTTATTGAACTGTAAATGAATTTTAAGAAATGTTTGGAATTAGTTAACATTTTCCTTGTATTAACAGAAAACTGAGTTGGTCCTGGCATACTGCTGTAATTCCACAAAGTCTCTAATCACCAAACATTATACCTTTACCCAAGTGTCACAGTGAATTAGCAGTATCTGGAAGTCCTTATCCCCGTGAGTAACTCTTATACACAATAATATAGTCACCGCTGCATCTTCTTAGATACAGTGATATACAGTTGAAACCAGAATTTTACATACACTATATAAAAAGACACATATGCATGTTTTTGTCACTACCTGACAGGAAATCAGAATAAACCTTACCCATTTTAGGTCAACTAGGATTACCACAATTATTTATATTTGCCAAATAACAGAATAATGAGAGAGAGAGAATTTTTAAGGCATTTTTATTACTTTCTGCAAAGTCAAAAGTTTTTGTCTTTAGACTCTTTAGCAGTGATGAGCGATTACGTCGACTATCGTAATCGGGTCGATATTGTCAATTATCAAGACGATATCCGATAGTCGATAATAGATTATCGCCGATGACCATTAAAGTCTATGGGAGGAACAACACCTTCATTCTTACACCCAAACAAGGCTGGAGAAGCTGGAATTAACATCCACAACAGTCAAATGGATACGTGCTACATCTTGGGCAACACAATTAGGTTATAAAAGCCACAGAAAGAAAGACACACACCATTCACTATCCCTGTCTTGTACCACAGCATGACCCTTAAACCTGCATGACTCACAAATAAAAAGTGCCAGAAGGCAGTAGATTTGAACCATCATTTTACTTGAATTGGACATTGACTATGCCTGTCCTGGACCGCAGCATAACCCTTAAATCTACATGACCCCCAGATTTAAAAAGTGCCGGAAAAAGGAGTCTTTGAACCACCAGTGTAGGTGAAGTGGACATTGACTATACCTGTCCTGGAACGCAGGCAAATGCAGGGCAATTAAAAAGCCCGGAAAAAGAATTTGAACCCCTTTCGGTTAAACCTGAGATTCACAGGCCCTGACCCAGCGATGAAAAGGCTGACGGTCCTTCAACCGACGATCCGCTGGCTTCCCTGTTGTTGCCAGCAATGGAAGTAGCACCTTCTCTCGTACCTCTACCTCCATGTCCTGCACTGCTCTTTGCTCGCTTACCACCTGAATTTCGCTCCATGTTCAGAAAGATAAAAATTTAAGAAGGTAGGAAGAGTTTTTGACAGTCTCTTATTGAAAGACGGCAAATCACAAACTATCTTAAATCCTTCTAATTTCCTACAGCCAACTAAGATTAGAAACTGAATTGTTTCTAGCGAATACCTGTGAAATGCGGTCTAGTGGAAGAACCATAAGACAAAATCAAGTGTTCTTCCTTCAGTCCCAGGGATTTACAACTGCCCAGTTAGGACTAGAATTGATAGCTTTCAACAAACTATCATACAAGTGCGCTATCTGCGCCAAACTGAGATTCGCCGAGCGCAATAAAAATATTCAGAAATTACACGGATGAGAAATTGCGTTTTTTGCAGCAATGACAAACGAGAACAGTTACTAGAAAATTTGTACAACGTGGCTATTTGAAAAAAACTGGGGCGAATCAAAGTGAAAAACAGCTATTTAAAAGTTATACAGAGAAGAAAAGGTGGGTTTTGCACCAATGAAATACAACAGCAGTTACTACAAAATTTCTGTATTCAAATTTAAGTACAAGGTGGCTCTTTGAACAAAACTGGGCCGCACCAAAGTGAAATACAGCTATTTAAAGTTTGGAGTATTGGCCAATGTTTTTTTAAGGATCTCCCTCATTATAAAGCATGGATTGTTATAAATAGAAATAAATCTTATGTTGGTATCTTGTGGTTTTTGGGATTTTTTTAAAAACCAAGGGTATTTTCTTTTATTTTAGTTTCCGCAGTATCCCTTTATTTTTCTTACAACTAGAATTCCTATTTTTGGGAATCTCATTTTCGATTGAGGGATTGGGCCCTCAATTTACTTTCGATGAGAAAATAAAACCCCCTTCCGGGTAAAATTTGGGGAAATTGGGACACCCTTTAATAGTGGAGCCATTTTTAAAAAAATGTGGGATGCGGAGAGGTTTCCAAGTTTTTCTTTCTGTATTCTTTTTTGGAGGTTTTCGTTCTGCTTAAACTTTTTTAAAAAGGTTTTCCAAAACCAAACCCCCCCTCTGAAATTTTCCATATTTAAAGGTCAATTTAATGTTGAGAGTTTTCATCTAACCCATGCATAAAATCCAAAAGTTGAGTTTTAAACCATTCCAAAATAAAACAGAAATTAGTCAACGTTTTAACCCAACATTGCATAAGGTTTTGGGCGGATTTTATCAACATGAAAAACCAACCTCTCCAAGCCCGTTTAAAAATTTTTGGCATATGATGGAGCCCCCATGCCACCCCCCTTTGCGGTGCCTTCCCTTTAAACCCTTAAAATAATTTTTTTTAAGGGGTTGGTGAGAAAAAAAAAAATTTAAAAACTTTTAATGGGGGTTTAATCAAAAGATAAGCAGTAAAATTCTATTGTCAAAAACAAGTGTTTTGAATATTACAGTTGTGTTATATGCTTTAATTTTTGCCATTTGGGATCTTTTTTCCTCACTGGGCTAGTGGGCGGGGTACAGTTGCTGGGTTTTTAAAAACCTAAATTTACCATAAAAGCCAAATTCCCCCTTTTGGGATTCTATAAAAAATTACCCAACCCAAATCTATTTTTTATAGCAATGATACACAATTTATGCAACTTTTTTTTTGAAAACAGTTCCTTTTTATACTGAAAAAGCCGTCCTCCCCCAAAAAGTCTCTCAGAATGACGGAGGATTGCCCCCCAAGGAAAGGTTGTCAGTCACCCCTAACCAAAAGGGGTTTTCAGTTTATACTGCCTGTTCTTGTACAGGTTTTGCACGGGAAAAAGTCCACCCGGCCTTTTCCTCTGCATAATGATTTAACCCTAGAAAAAAAAAAAATAAAGAAGATTTTTAAAATTTAAAAAGGTATTTAAAGAAATTTTTTTCATTTTAAATGTAGTTTTTGCTTATATTTTTCTTTTTTTCCCCTTGGAAAACCCCTTTTTAAGAAAATTAAAAAATGTGGGGGCAAAATAAAATGTAAAAGGGTTGAAAAATTTTTAGATTCCTCTTTTTCCGGGGAAGAATGGGAAATGCCGGGAATTTAAATCTTGTTTTTATGGGGTATCAGGGATTTAATACCCAGGCTAATTTGGGTATAATCGGGAAACCCCATCATAACCCCTTTAAAAAAAATCGTAGTTCATATTTTGGGCGGGTGTTTTGTTTTTTTTCGGGATAAAAAATTGATAAATTTTAAAAATTTTTGGATGGGTTAATCCACCATTTTTAGACACAATGGGGCCAATCCAGGAAAGATCAAAAGGCTCTTTGTCAAAACCTTTGGAAGGTTTAATGTGGAAAAATTTTAAAGTTTTTCCCCCCTTCCCGACATTTGTCATCTCTTACGCAATGTGGGTTTGGGGTTCCCCCCAAATTTGCCGTATAAAGTTGTAAGGCGATTTTTCCCGCCCCTCCAAAAACGGAGGCGGCAAATGCGGTTTGGAAAACCAGGGTATATTCCCGTGGCATCATGCCGCACCCCCCCGGCCCGGGGGTGAGCCCCGGGCCCCACAGGGGTTTAAACCCCCGAGGTGCAAACATGGGCGGGGGGGTTGGGGGCCCGGCAGGAGTGAGCCCCTGCTCCCCGCTTTTCCCCGGAGCCAGTAACGGCGCCCCCCGGCCGGAAATGATCTTACCAGACGGGCCCGGGCTGAATACGATTTCCAGGTTTGTTCGGGAACGCCACGTTGGCCCACAATGTTTGGGGGCAGGGGGGTGACAGTTGCCTTTGGGACCGTTAATTTTAAAGGGTATGCTGTTTCCCTTTTGGCTTTAAACGATTGAGACTTTTCATGAAATTCCCCCCTGGGGAAAAGTGTAAAAAGTGTAAAAAAGTAAAAAAATTTGAAAAAACAAAAAACCAAAAAAAATAAAAAAAAAAACCCCGGACTCCCCCTTTTCCCCTTTAAAAAAACCCGCCAATGCCCAGAAAAGATCAAAAATAAATAAAGTACCCATATTTTGGTATGCCGCATGGTAGGACCCCCCTGAAATGTCATGTTAAAAACCCCTTTAGGGGGTAAAATCCCTTTAAAAAACCCCCCAAAAAAAAAATTTCCACAGAATTGCGATTTTTTTTTTTTCCCTGAAAGAACTTTAAAATGGATTTAAAAAGTCATCAAAAATCTATCAACATAAAAAGGTGATGCCAATTTAAAATTTCCCGTTCATCCCGAAAAAAAAAAGCCCTTACCCCCTCTGTATAGGAAAAAATTAAAAAGTTTGGCTTTTAGAAGTTCGATGAAAAAATATTGTTTTACAAATAAAAACACTTTTTTTCAAAACAAATTGGTTTCAAAATAAAAAAAATACATAAATTGGGTATCACGTTTTTGTCTAAACCCCACAGAGAAAAAATAACTTGTAAAGGGGAACTGCACGGTGAACCCCTTTTAAAAATAAAAAAAAAAAAACATGTTTGGTTGCTTATTTTTCCCCCCTCCCTTTCCCAAAAAAAAGGGGTTTTAAAGCGTTCAAAAAGTCTTGCCCCCCCAAAAATGTTACAAAAAAAAAATGTAAAACCCATCCCGCAAAAAAAAAAAGGCCCCTATACAGTCCTAAAACAAAAAAAAATTAAAAAAGTTATGGCTTTAAAGACCGGAGATGCAAAAAAGTTTTTTCCTTTTCAAATAAAAGGGTTTTTATTGGGGAAAAAGCGGGGTTAAAACTTTAAAAAAAAATATCCCAAAATGGGGGTATGTTTGTAATGTAAAAAAACCTGCGGGAAAAAAAACTGCTTGTCATTTTTTTACGACAGGGGACCGCTGTAAAAAATAAAAATAAAAAAACAACCGGGAAATTTGTTTAAACCTTTAAATAAAAAGGATAAAAGCCAACACTTGCCCCCCGAAATGGTTTACCAATTAAAAACTTTAAAAATCATTCGTAAAAAAACAAGCCCACAAGGGCTCCATTTTTGCAAAAAAATTAAGAAAGCTTTGGTTTTTCAGAATAGGACAACATAAAAGAAAATTTTTATAAAACCGCTTCATTATGTTAAAAAAAAAAATCAAAAAAAAAAACTATATAAAATTTATATCATTGTAATTGTACCAAACCCCCAGAGAAAATTTTTAAATTTCCGTAATTTTTAAAAATTTCCCCATTTGGCGAAAAACTTTTAAAAAATAAAGGGCCCCCAAAACATTGGGGGAATGCGTTTTCCTCCCCCCTTCCCGGGCCCAATGCAAAAAAAAAAATAGGGGAAAACCCCTTTTTGCCCCAAAATAAAAAAGGACCCCCTTAGGTGAAAAAACCTGAGGGGTGTTGAACCCCAAAATAGGGAAACTTCTGGAAGGTTTCAGTGTTCTAGTATTTTGGGGGGTTTGCGTAGGGGCCCTTTGGCCCCCACCAATATCTGTGCTCCCAAAATAAAAATTTAAACCACCCCCTCCCTGGTACCCCTGCATGCGCCCAAACGAGTTTTACCCCAAACATGTAGGATATTGCCGAACTTGGAAGAAATTGCGAAAAACACAATTTTTTGGGGTTTTTTTCCCAAAGGGATTTTTTTGAAAAAAATTTAAAACCATTTTCAGTTAAAAATTGCAAAAATTATTGGAAAAAAAATATATTTTTTTTGAGCCGAAACGCAAAAAAAAAATTTCGTGAAACCCCTGGGGGGGGTCGAAAAATACTCACTCACCCTGGATATATTCCTTAAGGGGTTTGTAGTTTCCAATAGGGGGTTTTTTTTGGGGTATTTTTTAAGTTTTGGAAACCTTTGGGGTTTGCCCCGTTAAACCTTTGGAATGGGCCCCCTTTAAATAAAAATTTTTAATGAAAATGAGCCCCAGATTTCCGGTAGGGCTCTCCTATTTGGGGTTGTGGTTGACCCAAATAATGCACTGGGCCCAATAGGGTATCCCCGGGGGGAAAACGGCGAATCGGGAAATAAATTTTTAATTAATTTTGATCAATTTAATTCTTGTCAATAATTTTTAAAAAAAAATTGAATCTGCAAAAAAAGTGACTTTTGAAATTTCCCCTTTCCATTTTCCCTTTAAATTTCCTGTAGAAACCCCAAATTTGATTTTTAAATTTTCCTAAATCCCCTTTTTGAATATTTTTAAGGGGGGTGTAGTTTTTTTAGATAAAGGTCATTTAGGGGGGTATCTAACAAAACGGGTCAATCAAAGCCCTTTTTAGAACTGGACGGGTACCTAAAATTTGGATTTGCAAATTTTTTTAAATTTTTTTCCCCCCCTTAATGACGTAAAAAAAAAAAAGACATTTAAAAAATGATCCCCAAAAATAGGCAACTTAGGGTTTGATGCTATTTAATAAGCTATTTTGGGGGAAAAAATATCTGTCTTACATGAAAAAAAATTTTTTGGGAAGTTTAAAAATTGGTAATTTTTTAAAATTTTTTTTCACGAAAATTTGATATTTTTTAAAAAAAATTTTAAAAAAGAAATTTTTTGGCCAAATTTTTTAAATATTTAAAGAAAACAATGTGTCACGGGGAAAACAATCTCTAAAACCCAATGGATGGGTTTTTAAAGTGTCAAAAAGCTATTCTCACTTTTAAAGGGGACCATGATAGTTTTAAAAAAATGGGGTTTGCTTGGGGGGCCCAAAAAACGGGGGCCCCGGGTTTTAAGGGGGTTTAAAAAAATAACCAGTAGTTTTTGAGCGTTTTCTTTGGAACCTTTTCCAAAAATTTGGTGGGAGGGTTTCGATAGCTCGCCCAATCATGGGCAAGTTGTCGATAGTGAGCAGCGTTTATGAGGGGTTGACCTTTTTAAAGTTTTGGGGAGAGAAACAACCCCCTTCATTTTTAAACCCCAAAAAGGGCTGGGAGAATTTGGAATTAAAAAAACCCCACAACGTAAAATGGATATTGTTTTTACATCTTGGGCAACCCCACTTGGGTTTTAAAAGCCACAAAAAAAAAAAACACACACCTTTCACTATCCCTGCCCCTTTGGGTTACCACGCAGGGACCCAAAAAAACCTTTTGCATCCCCCAAAAAATTTTAAAAAAGTGCCAAAAAGGCATTTATGATTTGAACCATCATCTTATTTAAAAAGGGAAATTTAAAAATTTATCCCTGCCCGGGGCCCACGCAGGGCCCCCAAAACATGCGGGCCCCCAGATTAAAAAGTCCCGGAAAAAGGAGCTTTCAACCCACCATTTTGTTTCTTTGGAAAACATATACTGCCCTTGCCGGGGTTTTGCGCTTGCCCCCCCTTTTGGTGGGCCCAATTGAGCTTCACTTGGAAATACGGGGTGGTTAACGCCCCTTTTCCCAAACCAGGTTCCCCTTTTCTTCCCATTTTTTTTTTCTTTTTTTACTCAATGTTGGAGGGAAAATTTTTCTCTGTACTTTTTTCTCTGTCCGTGCTCCATACTCCAGTCCTCTGAATAACCTACATTGGTCAAGTTTTCCTGTACCTCCCTTGTACAATTCAGAGGAATTTTTTTACCAGCTATTTTGAAACATGCAAGTTTTTTAGTAGTTTAATTCAAAGAAAACACATTTTTTAAAAATAGGATGGAATCCCACCATGTCTTTGTTTTCTTTTTTTAATTGTATTAAATGGTTGTCTTAATATAGGGATTTGATAGCTATTTTAAAGACCTTGTAAAAAAAAATTTCATTTTGCAATATGTGTCCATTAACAGTGTCCAAACCTATTCCTGTTTCTGACAGCACCAACACCCTTGAGCCCTCTTGACAATTGTGAAGAACAAATGTCTGTTAGAACAACATTCTTTTTATAATGGACCTGTAGTATGCTGCATTTCACAGCAAAATGCCCCCAACAATTCAAAGCATGACCCTTGAGCCACTTTGGACAATTGTGAAAAAACAAATTTTCTTTTAGAAACAACATTCTTTTATAATAGGCCCTGTAGTATAGCTGCATTTCAAAGCAAATGCCCCAAAAATTCAAAGATGACCTGAGCCACTTTGGACAATTGTGAAAGAACAAATGTCCGTTAGAAACAACATTCTTTTAATAGGACCTGTAGTATTGCTGCATTTCAAAGCAGCATGACCCAAAAAATTATAAAAAGACTTCTCGGGCCACTATTAAAAATTGTGAGGGAGAAATGCCACTTAAAAGCCACATTTCTGTTCCAAAAGGACCATATTATAGCTGTATCCCACAGCAACATACCTCAAAACCATTGACAATGCGAAAACTTCTAAAAATAAATGTGAGTAAATGGAATACGGTGTTGTCATGAAACCTTGCTGTCTTTTACAGTCTCCTCACAGCAAAACCAGCAAAATCAACTGTTGGGAAAAGAGAATAAAAATTGCAGTAAGAAATGATCATTTAAAAAAAAAAGTTTTCAAGAGGACAAATTTTCTGTTTGAAGAGGAATGTGAAGTAGACCGGCAACTAATCGGTGACCTCGGCAATTGGGGCCACAACACATCATAGAATCCATGCCTGAATCATCTTGATGAAAGTCAAACGATCCACATTATCTGTGGAAAGCCGGATGCGTTTGTCTGTAATGACTCCTCCAGCTGTGCTGAAGATCCGCTCAGATATGACGCTGACTGCTGGGCAGGACAACACCTCTATGGCGTGACGAGCCAGCTCGGGCCATTCGTCCATTTTGGATACCCAGAAGTCTATTGGGTCCGGAAAACATACAAAAACATCGTGGTGAGAGACGCATGTAGCGTGCACCATGATTTTAAGCTGGTCTCTGTGTGTTGGATGTGTGCCGGCATTGCATGCGTTGGTGAGGTGGTAAACAAGATTGCCAGAGGTCACCCATTTGGCTTCTGCCACCTTGCCTGTGCTGCCGCTATGCCCCCTTGGCACCTACTGCTGTCACGTCACTGATGTTGTTCCACCGGACATTTGGGAACGTGAAGCAGACGCAACAGATGTCTCCAGTTGATAATCAGCAAGGTCTCCATTTCCCGCATTTTACTCTCTATTTGGGTGGGTGGAAGGAAAGTGCTGAGTTTTGTTTTTGTACCGGGGATCCAGGAGGGTGGCCACCCAGTTTAAATGTTTTCATTTTTGATGGCCTTAATGCGAGGATCATGTTGGAGGAAATGGAGCATCCAAGCACTCATTGAGAGATGGAGCCTTGTTTTCCCAACCCTCGGGTCGAGGGGCACTAGCAATGATTTCCCTCTTTTCCCCTCCCCCGCCTAAAATTCGCCCCAAACCTTTTTCCCAAGGGCGGGACTGGGGTAACGTCGGTTTTGGGAATCCCTCCTCCTCCTCCCCCGCTGCCTCCGGCACGCTTCAACACAGCCTGATTGCCTGAGTGATGCACCTGAGAGGATGCCCACCTTGCACAGCTTGGACTCAAACCACTGCCTAATAAAGACCGATAAATTTGTAAACGTCGGGCCTTTTGGGATTTGGAAGGAGAAAAGGCTCCGTTCTGATCTGTGTCCGTCTCCTCCCCCCGAGGGGGGGGGCTGTTGTTCAGAGTGCCAACGATCTTTCCCCAGAACTAAGTCCCCACAAGCTCTGCTGACAAGGCTTGCCCGCACTGACCATTTTGGGTGGCTTCTTAAAAAACTGGAAAGGTGGTGCGGCTCTTTCACTGCCTCCACCTCGGTGGTCAAAACCCCGAGGTCCGCACCGCTGCTTGTCAGGCCATGTGTCACTTCATAGGGGCGTAAGGGCTTGCCTGTGCCAAAATCGCTGGGCATGTGGGGGGGGAATTCCAGCTTTTCCCAGTAAACCATGAGAGGGGGGACAAAGCAGGGGCAAAACGGCGGGGTGCGAACTTGACTTGAGCCTTCTCGAGGCCGTAGCCCCGGGTGCTCTTTAAAATTTTTGGAAAACAAGGTTCATAAATGTCCCCAGCAAGGGTTGCCCAGTCTCCCGATTTTAAAGGGCGGCCAGCAGATTTCCCCCCCGTTATCGCACCCCCTTGCCTGGCACAAGGTTCTTGGCACCAGCCAGCGCTCGGTTCGTTGGGAGACCCATCCAAAGTTACCTGTGTGTGGAGGGTTTCCCCAAGAGTTTAAATTTCAACACGGCCTGGTTTTCTGGGAGTGATCCCCAGGGCCTTGGGAGGTGCGCCGACCCTAGACCACCGTCCCCCCCAAGAACCCCAACCCAGCCACCAGTGAGCGTCACAGAAAATATAGCGGCCCTTGGCCGTGCTTATAGTCCATGTTCGGGGGTCGATGGATTTTTTTGCCAAGATGCAGAAACCGTTTAAAAATTTTAGATGACCTGGTGGCCATGGGGGGGGTCTTTTCTGGAAAAGGGAAATGCCTGCTCGGCATTGGTTTTGGGGGCGGAAAGGGCCCTGAGTGGCAAAACCATCTGTGTCCACCAACGGAAAGGAAACTTTTTCCAAGGCCAAACCTGGAAATGCCGACTTTCAGCTTTGGTTTTTGGGATGGTTTGGGTTAAAGTTTTTCTTTGCTCCCAAACGGAAGACGAAGGGGGTGCTTGATGGCCGCTGTACGGGTGCGGTTCAAACGACGGAAGGAGAAGGGGTAGGTGGGTTCTGGTGGTGCTGGTGGACTCGGGCGACAGTGGAGGCTGAAGCGGAGGTGATCCTGATATGTTTTGAGAGACTGGGCACTGAGGGAAGCTTGGTGGTGGCGGAGGAGGAAAAGACAGAGGGTGTGACGTGGTTGGGGCCCCCGGGGTCAGTTGGCTTTTTTTGGGCCCAAATGTTCCTCCATTTCAAACATGCATTGTGCATGGACTGACAAGACATGTTTGGGGGTGGTTAACCCCCAAAGGTTCTTGCCTTTTTCTTAGCGTTTTCGCATAGGCGGCAAATGAATCGTGGGTGAATCAAAGGCTTGGGCAAAGAAGGCCCCCGGCTTTAGAGTCCCGGCCCTTTTTTACGGCGATAAGCGAGGAGCGGGGTTTCGTGACCGTGACTGGGGAATCATATCAGCGGACTTCTGCGCCCCCCTCTCCCCCCCGTTTTAGGCGGAACCCGTATGACACTACCCCTGTCTTTCCCCTTTTCCATGATGAACGCTTGCAAGCAATTCTGCTAAAAGACCACTTGGATCCGCAATGTCATCATATCATCATCTTTATCATACAGGTACTTTGTCGTCTTGACATTCTGCTCCAGGAGTGGGGTTAAAAAAAGAGGGGCTGCAAGGGGTTGCCCACCGCCCGGGGGTTTTTGCCGATTGCCGGGTTCCTTTCCCCCTTGATGGGATCAGTAATGGCGCAAGCAGAGAAAATATCCTCTTGGCTCTGATCTTTTAACTGCCTTCTGACCCCAACCGCATTTTGTCATCAAAGAGGTCTTCAAAAATGGATTATCACTGGTGGGTAAGATTGACATTTGGCCTCTTCATGTTGGACGGATGCGGTATAATTTGTGGCCCTGACTGGGAGGGGGGGGAGGTAAGACTGTGGATAAAAGGTTGCATTAACCCCTGAAGGACAGTTGCGGCTGTTCGTTACTGAGATTCCCAGGGCCCGACCCCCGCGATGAAGGTGACGGTCCTGCAAAATGCGATCCGCTGGGATGGTGTTGTCGCCAGTCTGGAAGGAGCACCCTTTTCCCCGTACCTCTACCTCCCGTCCTCCCCCCTCTTTGCTGCTTACCAAACCCGAATTCGCTCCCCTGTTCGAAATTAAAAATTTTGGAAGGTTGGAAAAGGGTTTTTGGAAAGTCTTTTCTAAAAGCGGCAAATCACAGCTATTCTCAAAACCCCCAAACAAAACAAAAAATTTCGGGATTCAAAAAATAACTGCAAGTAGATTTTTCAACAAAGCTGGCCCGCGCCAAATTGAAAAAAACGTATCTGAATGTTTTTCATAATACAAGGTATTTTTGGGACCCATCAATTTTACCTGGGGTGATACAAAAAATTTTGGGTTTAAATTTAACTGCAAAGTAGATCTATCAACAAAGTGGCCTGCGCCCCCAAAGGGGAAAAAAAAAAGTATCTGAAATTTTTTTGGATAATTCAAGGGGATTTTGGACCTATCAATTCACTGTGGTGCTACAAAATTGCTGGGTTAAAATTTAACTCAAAGTAGTCTATAACAAAGGGCTGCGCAAAGTGAAAAAAACACGTATTGAAATGTATTGTATTAATAAAGGTATTTTTGGCACCTTCAATTCACCTGTGGTGACTATAAATTGTGTATTCAAATTTAAGTGCAAAATGCCCCAATGAACAAAGCTTAGTGGCCCAAAAATCAAAAAACAGTATTTTTAGTATTTATTTACAAGATAGTTTGGCACCTTTCAAATTTACCTGTGGTAACTATAAAAATTTGGATTAAAATTTAAGTGCAAAGGGGGAATTTTCAACAAAGGTGGAATGGGGAAAATTGAAATGAAACCTATCTGAAATGTAACTGTAATAAAAGTGGGTTTTGACCTAACAAAGAGCCTGCGTTACTAGAAAAGATGTGTACCTATAATTCGGCTGCCCAAAATCAGGAAATATTTTTAAAAGAAAAATGTTTTAAAAAAGTATTTCAGTGCAATGTCTACATAAATCTTGGTGAACTTTTTCCAGTATTCTTTATAGAGTTGTCTGGTTTGCCCGGGGGCCCCCCTTGCTCCCCCCCCGTGACTTTTTGCAGTGATTTCCTTTAAAATTCTCTACCTAATACATAAAATTTTCCCAATCTCTAATCTAACTAAATTGAAAGGATCCCACTAATGTGGGTTTTTTTGTGAAAAATAGAATAATTTGCTAGTGTTTGGACACAAGCAGAGTGCAGTCCTTCTCATGAGCCCTAGAGACATGAGGCTGAACGGAAACGCTTTTTTATTTAAAAACAAAGGTCATGTGATTTTTTCCCACCCAATCAAAACCATACACATCCCAGTCATGAGTCGCAAAAACCATTTCCCCTGCTTATTCTGTAACTGATTTGCGGCCCGCCAAAATGACGGAAAGCGCGAAAAGGGCGCGATTTTTAATAGATGATGCCAATTTTAACCTAAATTATCGCTGATTAAAATTTTCGATCAACATAAAAACTGTGCCGATTTCAATTTGTGAAAAAAACGCCCCCCCAAAAAAAAAAACCCATCCTTCAAAAACCTTTTCTGGCATGATATCATGTTGGTATGCTGCGTCCAAAAATTATGTAAAGGATTGTAATGGATTGTATGAAAGTTTCTGTTAAGTGTCCTTATTTTTCAACTGACAGCTTCCTTTTCATATTTAATTACTAGCCATATAACAATATTCTCCCCTTTCCAGCTGCTTTATAAACGACATCCCCTTATGACTGTATTTCTTTCAACGCTTGTCATTATATAGGGGAAAACATACAAAAATGGGACATTTACTTACTCAAAAAAAACACCCCAATTCTTTGGGGCTTATGAAAGCTCAAGCTGACAAACTAAACCCCAATAGCTAGAACTTTGCCATTTTTTGCTGACTGGGAAAAAGATCCATGTGCAGCAATTGCTGGAGCAAGATGAAAAAACTGCACCCCAAACTTTAAACCTATTCACCCAGCATGCAGAAAAGCCGCAGTTAATGATTGGGGAGTTGCCCAGATGCAAGTAACCAATAAAACAATCATCATAAAAACCTAGGGCATGAGGGGGTGATTCCCCGGTACTACTTTGCATATAAAAAGGCGATACAAAATTTGTGCCATAAATATAGATAGTGTGGTCACAATGCGGGCTTACAGCCTATTATGACACCTATATTTTAGACGGGCGGGTGCCAGCATTTTTAAGTGCCCAACAGGCACCTCTCCCCGCATGTTGGGCGAATAAAAAAGGCATACGGGGAAAAATTATTGAATATGAGGTATTTTTGGTAATGGGGCCCCCATGAAAAAGGGCTCACAACCTTTTCAGGGCCCCCTATGTTTGAGCCCCTAACCAAAATTTACAGAAAAAACAAAAAAACATACAAAAATGGAAAATTTACTTACTCAAAAAAAAACCCCCAATTTTTGGGGGCTTGGGGCTTTGTTAAGCCATTGGGGAACAAACATAAAACCCAGTAGTAGCAACTTTGCCATTTATGCTGACGGGGAAAAAGATCAAGTGAGCTAATTGCTGGAGCAAATAAAAAAATGCACCCAGTGTTGGACACTTAGAAAATTGGCAGCCCGCCGGGGTTAATAGAAAGGTGTCATTTAATGGCTGAAACCCGCTTTTGGGTTTACAACGATCTATATTTAGGGCACACTTTGTATCCCCTTTTAATGCATTTTTTAGTCCCGGCAACCCACCCCCTTCCCTGAGGTTGTATGAGTGATTGTTTTTTTGGTTTTTTGCATCTGTGCAATCTCCCCATGATTATAGCGGTTTTCTGCTGTGTGTGAATAGGTGTTAAAGTTGGTGTGCATTTTTCATCTTGCTCCCAGCAATTAGTGCAATGTGATCTTTTTCCCAGTCAGCATAAATGGCAAATTTTTACAGGGGTTTCAGTTTGTTAACCCATTGAGCTGTTTATAAGCCCCCAAAGTTTGGGAGTTTTTTGAGAAAGTAAAATTCCCATTTTTGTATTTTTTTTTGTTTTTTCTGTAAATTTGTTAGTGTAGGGCCCCAAAAGCATGAGGAGCGTGAAGGGCTTGTGAGTTTTGTGCATGGGGCCCCATTACAAACTAATCCCCATATTCAAAAATTTTTTTCCAGTATGCCTTTTTTTTGCCCAACGTGCTGGGGGCGGTGTGCCAGTGTTGGACACTTGAAATGCTGGGCAGCCCCCGGTCTAATGTTAGGTGTTTTTGGGCTGAAAACCCCCAGCATTGTGTACCAAACAAAAATTTTTATGGCACCTTTTTGTATCGCCTTTTTTATATGAAATTGTAGTCCCGGCATCCCTCCTATGCCCGAGGTTGTTGAGTGATTGTTTTTTTTGGGTTTTTTTGCAGGTGCAATCCCCAATTTTTTTATATGGGTTTTTTCTGCATGCGGTGTGGATGGGGGTGTTAAAGTTGGTGTCCCCCCCCCCCGTTTTTTTCATCTTGTCCAGCAATTGCTGCACTGTGATTTTTTTCCCCAGTCAGCTAAATGGCAAAGTTGCTGACGGGTTCAGTTTGTCCCCTTTGAGCTTTTAAAAGCCCCAAAGAATTGGAGTGTTTTTTCATTATATAGGGGATAAGTTATCATGTCTTATCTTTTAGAAATTCTCCTAAAGCCCTCAGTGACAATTCTCATGAAATTTCCGCTGAGGACTTTAGGCTAGGAGCAAATTCTTGTTCAGACAATAATTCTTCCAAAATGCCAATTGCCTCCTGTTCCTCCTCAATATCAAATAACAAATCTTTGGATCTGCCACTATGACGATTTTTTAGGTCCAACTCGTTGGAAAACATATGTAGATCTTTTAAGACAGTAAAAAAATTTGCAGTAGAAGATGTCAGTACCTCATTTTGGACTTCAAAACGGAATGTGAGGATAAATGTATTACCTCCAATTTGCTCTTGTCTTTCTTCCTTCTTGTAAATAGAAAACCCCTTTTTGTTTATTGACCTCTATCTCAAATGAGATCGAGATCTATGGTCAAAACGTCTCCACTTGTAGATTCTATTAGAATGTAAATCATTGAAATCTGGAATTTCTTAGATTTTAAATTGCAAATCTCTTTCTCCCAATAATGAAAATCCATATCTAGTTCAATATTGAACGCTTCTAAGGCTTCATTGGAGAGTTTAGTCTATATTTTAGTAATTTGAGTCTCAATTATTTCCGGGTGATGATTTCATGCACCAAAATTCCCATAAAACCTTTAAACAACGTTAGCCAAATTTTTCCTTTTTTTTAAAAATTTCATCCCCCACGGGGAAAAGTGTCCCCCATTCCCCCGGCTTACTGTTTGCGGTTCTGTGTGGCTTTTCCCCTGCGGGCCTTGTGTCAACCTCTTGGGCTGTTGCCCTATTTCCTTGTTGTCTTTAGGGGGTGATACATTATCTTCTTTTTTTCCCCACATTTTGGGGTGGTTGGGCTTCCTATCCAAAACTCCCTTTCCCCCTGTGCGGTAATAAGCCCGCTCATCTCCATACTCCCTGCCTGATCCTTGTTAGTGTTTGTGTTTTGTTGGGTTTGATGTCCTTGTGGGATCCATCATGTTTTTTGTTGGTCTGCTGGCATGTGTCTAAGTCTCTGTGAGTTTCCTTGTTGTTTTTTATGTCAGATTCTTGCCTGTGTTTTTGCCCTTTCTTGTTGCCCTTTTCAGTTCTTGCATTTGTTCCTAGTCAGTGTCCTAGCTTGTTTCTTTGCTTTGTTTCCAGTAACATTCTTTGTGTTGGGTCCTGTCTTAGTTTTCTGTTTCGTTTTGACCCGCCTTGACTTTGGCTGTCACCCAGTAGACATCGGGGGGGGGGGGGGGGGGGGGGGAGCGACCTGGAGGTTCCCTGCAGCTAAGTCTGTCCGGCATTGCGACGGGCTTTGGTGAAGACCAAGGGCCCCTTAGACTCTGCTCCCTGGCGTGGTCTGCATCCCCATCGCTGAGGGCCCCGAGGATCCAATTTACCCCGCCCCTTTGCTGTTCAGAAGGGAAAAAAAAGACCTGAACTCTAAGGCTGCTTGGTATATAAGATATTTGGAAGTGTTCCTTGTTTTTTGCATACTTTTGATGCTTTTGTGATTTGGTGCTCCTGTATTGGATTTTTAAAATTATATGTTTTTAACAATCATGGAGAAAAAAAAATAATATAGGCTAGAATTGTGTTTTTTGTGTATCCCGCATTATCTTATCCTGCTCTGATGGCAATTTTCCAAGTTACAGCTCTTGGAAAAGGGCCATATAAAAGCATTACTTTTCACAGAAAGGGTTCTCATTGTGTAAAAAGTAAAACATAAAAAAAAGATATTGCTGTAATTGTATTGACCTGCAGAATAAAATTAACTTTATACTTGTGTCACAAGTTAACGTGAAAAACCCGTTAGTTTCAAAAAAAAGCCCCCAAAATCTGTCTTGTAGACAAAAAACAACATAAAAATGTAATGTTCTTTAAAAAAAATTACAAAAAAAAAAATAATTGATGTTTTTGTTTATTTCTTTCCAACAAATGTTATAAAAGTAATCAAAACATTACCACTTAAATGATAACAATTAAATTGACAGTTGTCCCGACAAAACAAGCCTCATTCGTCCCTCAATGAAAAAAAAATCTGAAGTTATGACTTCTAGAATTGGTTGCACAAAAAAAAAAATTTATTGTGCAAATTTAATAAATCCCAAAAAAGTTACTAATTTTTTTCATTTTAATAGAAGACCCGCGAAAAAACAAAGAAATAGCAAAATTGGTATTTTACCCCCCAAAAATGAATAAAGTTTTTAAACCGTTAAAAGATCCACAAGTATGGCAAAAATAAAACCTGTCCCCGCAAAAAATGGGCCTAATTTGGCTATTTTGTAGAGAAATTGAAAAATTTAAAGGTAGGATTGATGATTGGTTATTTCCAAGTTTGCCAGAAATAACCCAGAAAAAGAAAATTTCCATAAAAAAGTTCGGGGTAATTTATAACCCCAAATTACAAGGATGGTATGGGTATGTTTTAAAAGTGGTATGGGGGGCTCACTCGCTGATATGCTCCTGGTGGGTGTTTTTAAGCTCCCAGACGTTAGCAGCAGGGATATGAAAATGTCCGATCCCCGCTGTTTAATCTTTAAAGCTACAGCGCTGAATTAAAAATGATCAAAAGTCTCATGTATCCATAAAAAGGTACCAATAAAAACTAATTTAGTGCAAATTCAGTCCATATATCATACAAAAAAAGGAAATCTCTGTAAATCAGTGTAAATCTGTTTCCCAATGCAAGTGTTATAAAACAAACTTTAAAAACTCAATGTAGGCCTCCATGCTTTCCAAAATTATTGGATAATGTAAAAATATTAAAAATTTTTAGAATATGATTAAAGATTTGTATTTAAATGGTCTTAGGGGTTTCCAAAAAGACCCCCTTTTTCATTTGCATATGAGCCACTGGCAAATTTTTTGATGCCGCAAAGAAGCAGTGGGAGGGGACAAATTAAAAAAGGAAAGTGTATAACATTTGAAAAAAGAAATTTTTTAAAGAGTTTCTTTAAGTTGAATAAAATGGTGGTTTTTTTTTTAAGCTAATAGCATTTGCCCAAAACCCCATATATTAAAAACAGTGTGTGTTGTGTGGTGTATATATATATTAATATAATATATAATATATATATATTATATATATATATATTTTTTTATAATTATATTTATAAAAATAATAAATATATATTTACTTGAGTGAAAAGAAGGTTTTTGTAACAAACAAATTATTTATTAATTATTTTGGGGTTTTATGATTCCAAAAAACAAATTGTTGTAAAATAAAAAATTTAGTGATGAGGTACATTTTGATTATTTATACAACTATTATGGGGGTTATATATTCTAAAAGCGGGGGGGGTGAGCCCTTCCCCTTTTTGCTGTCGCCCCCATACACGGCGCCGTACAGTTTTAGAGATTGGGGTTTAAAATTGTTGGTTTTTTTGGGGGGAATAGTTTAACATATGTGTTGGGGTGTATATTTTGTGTCACTTGATTTTGATTTTTGATTAAAAATCAAATTTTCATTGAACATGGTTTGAAAGTGGATGTCACGAACAGTCTCATTTTAATATACATTTTGTTTTTTTTGAAGAAATTGACCCCTCCTATCTGTTTTTTGGATTTTTTGTAACCCTGTTTTAGTTTTTCAATTGGTGTGTTTTTAAATATTTTTACTTTTTATGTATTATTTAATAAATTATTCTTTTTAGTCATATTTGTTTTGTGTAGGTAAAACGGCCTTTTCAGCTTGAGTATTTTTAAAAGTTAGATATAGGCCTCGGATATAAGTGTGTGTGAGGGGTTTTCCCAATATGTAATGTCTGTTTGAAACCCTTATTATGCCTAACTGATGGTGTGTTGCGGTTCTAAGGTTCTCAAACATTAATGGCTGTGTGTAATTTAAGTATCTTGTTAGTAACCCATTTTGTACCACATGTATCCTTCCTCACCAAACATTACATACCTGTAATGGTGGATGCTGTACAGTGTGACAGGGCCATCTTTCCACGGGCAGGGTACGCGGGCCCAGGGTTTCCGAGACTGGGGTCCTCCTGAGCAGTGTTATCTTACTAGTTGTGTGACTCCCCCCTTCGGGGGTTCGGCGGCATGTCGGTGTGCGGCCCCCGGACCCCTTGTTTTAAAAAATGGTGAAAGGAAAGCGATGTCATCGCCCCGCCCCGCTGTATCCCTGGGGCCGAAGCCCATAGGTTCCCGGGCCCTTAAAAATCCTGGGAGCAAGTCCATGGGGCGGGATGTTCACCCCGCACACGCGGAAACCTTTCCCCTGGGGCGAGGTCCCCGGCGGGGGCACAGAGAGATGAGTAACATTTTTTTATATTTTTTTTTTCGGGAGGCTGCATATTACCTAAGTGGATAAATCAGGGGGCTATCACCGCGGGGGCCCGTAAAGTACAGGGGTATCACCTACGGGGGGTTATAAATAAAGGGGGGGGGGGCCTATAACCAAGGGGGCTATAAACTTCAGAGTACTATCACCTCAGGGGGCTGTATTCTAAGGGGGATATAAACCCAACGGGGCCCATAAATACAGGCGAGGGGGATATAACCTACGGGGGCATAAATACAGGGGACATTCACCTAAAAAGGGGCTGTAAACTACAGGGTGCATAACCTACAAAGGCCCATAAATTTCAGGGGGTGTATAACCTACAGGGGTTATAACCTACAGGGGGTTATCACCTATAGGGGGCGATAACCTAAGGGGGCCTACCCACAGGGGCGTATCACCTATGGGGGGGGGTTTTAACCTACAGGGGCCCATCAACAGGGGGGATTTTACTTACGGGGGGCACTTTACCTACGGGCCCATCAACAGGGGGGGACCCAAGGGGGGTATATACAGAGGTGTATATCTACTTGTATACAGGGGCAGTATCTAATTGTATTCAGGGGGGGTTTTATCTTCCTACGGGGGAGTAAAAACCCACCTACAGGGGGCAAATATCTACTTAAAAAACTTAAAAATACTTTAATTTTGGGGCAAATTACTACCCACTTACTTAATGGGGGGCACCCTCAGCGGGAGGAATTGGTACGGAAGGTGTAAAGTGAGAAATCTAAGTGTTTAAAGTGATAAAAACTGCAGGGCGAGTTAAAGGCCGGGAGAAGTCGTCATGACGGTCTGACAGATTGAGAAGAAAAGGGAAAAAAAAAAATCAGAGAATGGGGCTGATCAGATAGGACGTCTCCTGTCGGGGGATTTTTTCGTTGTAGTTATGTGGTGGTCCCCGAGCGTTGTCTGACCATTTTGTGGTCTCTAAATGACAGTGTTGTAGGTTATAAGTTTTTATCGATAAAGTGTTATTTTTTTCCTGTGAGTTTTTGTGTTGGTTTTGGGAGTCCCCTGTCATCGCCCAGGGGCCCCTAATGTGTTTGGGCAGCCCCGCCATGTGAGGTACCCCTCCCAGCTGTTAATGTATGTACAAATATGACTAACGAAACCCGACCACCAAAATTTTTCAAC